>CAWUFW010009738.1:0-202500 GCA_963921515.1 Calotriton arnoldi | reverse complement strand
TCATTGCCTGCTTTTTGCAGAAAAAGTTTCTGTGTTGATTTTTGAAACATACAAATATTCCTCTAAAATCTGCCGAAATACGAATTCCGATTTACTCACCTGTTATAAGGAGAGACCTCAGTGCTGCATCTTTCAGTCCAGTACTGGTCCTGAAAAGTAATTTTAACCGTACTTACCAGTAACTTGAATTTCCGTCCGTAGGATATCATTGCCTGCTTTTTGCTGAAAAAGTTTCTGTGTCGATTTTTGAAACATACAAATATTCATCTAAAATCAGCCGAAATACGAATTCCGATTTACTCACCTGTTATAAGGAGAGACCTCAGTGCTGCATCTTTCAGCCCAGTACTGGTCCTGAAAAGTAATTTTAACCATACTTACCAGTAACTTGAATTTCCTTCCATAGGATATCATTGCCTGCTTTTTGCAGAAAAGTTTCTGTGTTGATTTTTGAAACATACAAATATTCCTCTAAAATCTGCCGAAATACGAATTCCGATTTACTCACCTGTTATAAGGAGAGACCTCAGTGCTGCATCTTTCAGTCCAGTACTGGTCCTGAAAAGTAATTTTAACCGTACTTACCAGTAACTTGAATTTCCTTCCGTAGGATATCATTGCCTGCTTTTTGCTGAAAAAGTTTCTAAGTGTCGATTTTTGAAACATACAAATATTCCTCTAAAATCAGCCGAAATACTAATTCCGATTTACTCACCTGTTATCAGGAGAGACCTCAGTGCTGCATCTTTTAGTCCAGCACTGACCCTGAAAAGTAATTCTAACCGTACTTACCAGTAACTTGTATTTCCTTCCATAGGAATCCATTGTCTGGTTTTCAGCAGAAAAGTTTCAAAGTGTCGATTTTCACAAACTACAAATATTCCTTAAAAATCGCCTGTATGACTTAAACGCATTCTTTCAACTGTTTACAGGAGATGCACCAGTGCTGGATCCAGGATCCACCACTGAGTGAGAAAAAGTCACGATAACACTACTTACCTGCTAAGTGAATTTCCTCCCATAGGATAACATTGGTGATTCTATGTGAAAAAGTTTCTAAGTGTCAACTTTTAAAATACAATAATATTCCTTAAAAATCAATACTGTAACCAAAACGCTTTTACTCAACTGTTTACAGGAGATGTCCCAGGACTGAATCTAGGATCCAGTCCTGTGGTTAGAAAAGTAATCCATAAAGTAACTAATTGCATTTAGTTAGAAATTCACATTGAGCTCAATGTTGCATTGTGTTTGAAATTGTGTTGCCCATTTCAACAACTGTAACTACTGTACTTAAAAGTCTATTGCCTATTTGCAAAGTATTTAAAGTAAATTAATTCATTCTGAGAAAGTATATTTTGTAATGTAATGTATAATGTAATTACAATGTAATTTAAAAAATAAATTATTTAAAAATAAATAGTTTAAAAAAATGTAGTAAATCAGTATGAAAAAAATAAAAATAACAATTAATACATTTAAAAATTGGCATTTACAAAACCTTTGAAATTCACTGAAAAAAACCATAGGTTTCAAACATGTTATAGTTAGGAATTAGCATTTCAAAAACCTTTGAAATTCACTGAAAAAACCATAGGTTTCAGACATGTTATAGTTAGAAATTAGCATTTAAAAAACCTTTGAAATTCACTGAAAAAACCATAGGTTTCAGACATGTTATAGTTAGAAATTAGCATTTAAAAAACCTTACAAATTCACTGAAAAAACCATAGGTTTTAGGGACAGTTATAGTTACTTGGACATTGCACTCGTACAAAACCCGTGAAATTCCCCCGTTATAGTTAGTTCAGCTAACTATAACTCGCGCCCCCGCATTGCACTGCTGATGACGTCACATATTACATCACTCATGACATGGTCAGTGACATCACTGATGACATCACTGATGACAACTCAAATGACATCACTGAGGACATCATCCATGTGATAATTTCATGCATCTTCTCACACCCTAATATAACTTTTGATACACCCACTCTAAATTACAGACTGCCATTCTCAAAACCATAGACACTTCAATACCAAAAACTACATACCAACTCACTGATTCTTAGGTGTACACACACATCCCCTCACTCACCCGTACAGTCACTCATACTTACAGTCACTCAGTACAGGACTATCATATGCACTCATACACCTATATAAACACTGACACACCGCCACTCATCCATAGAGGTACTCACACACCTAGTCAGTCAAGCAAAAATTAATCACACACCCATTTACTCACCTATAGAGTTATACACACACCAGCTCACTTACTCATACAAATACTAGCACATTCTTACGCTCTTATACAATAACTGATACAAGCACACACGCATCCATACAGCCACTCTCACAATCACACACTCTCACTTATAGCCATTTAAATACTCTAAAATACATATATACTGCCTTTTACATATGTAGTTACTCGCACATGTTCCACTGAGATATACATTCACTCACTACACACCCATACACACACTCACCCACCCAAGCAGTCCATCACAGATGCACTCTTGAAATCATGCACCCAGTGAATCACCCACTCACACATCTATGCACAGAGTCACACACACCCCACCCACACAAACACTCAGGCAGCCATACAGATACTCAGAGAACCAATCAATAACCCATATAGACACTCATGTAGCTATTCGCAAATCCATGCATCCACTTACACACCAACAAACAGACGGATACAGACATTCACACAGTTTAGTCACTAACCCATGCATTCAGTAAGATACGTTTAATCACTCACTTGTAGAGTCAGTCACTCACGTACTAAATCATCCATTCAGACACTTATACACCCACTCATTCTTCAATACGCCTTTCCCTATATATATTAAACATATTTAAACTTTACAGAAACACACAGTCACTGGATGATGTCATCAGTGATGTCATCAGTGATGTCATTTGAGATGTCATCAGTGATGTCATCAGTGATGTCACTGACCATGTCATGAGTGATGTAATATGTGACGTCATCAGCAGTGCATTGCGGGCGCGAGTTATAGTTAGCTGAACTAACTATAACGGGGAATTTCACAGGTTTTGTACTGAGTGCAATGTCCAAGTAACTATAACTGTCCCTAAAACCTATGGTTTTTTCAGTGATATATATATATATATATATATACACACATATATATATATATATATATATATATATATATATATATATATATATATGAAATCCTCGCTCTCTTTAATCCCTTCAGGACAAACGAGAGTGGACCCAGGTTCAGTGCTTGATTTTTAGATTTTATTCATGCACAAACGATTCCGCCATAACGCGTTTCGGCAGTTACCTGCCTTGATCACATGACAACGTTGTATGCTTTGATCGCCCTTTTTAAAGTGACAGTGCACGAAAGCCTATTCATGGATGTAGACAAAATACTAAATTAGCAATATACAATACTTGCTCAAATGCACAATATAAATAGAATAAATACATTTATAAAAGATCACTTAGATACATATAAAATATTTCATGAAATTGCAAATTTTTAACCTTTGATATAGATCAATGTCTTCTCAATAGATCCATTGCATATTTTGCAATAAATGCATTAAGAACTGTCAACCTTACAATCCATGTTTTATCGGCCTACTTAACCCACTAAAGTGCAATAGCTTACTGTGTGCTTCCTCCCTCCTCCAAGTGCAATACATCTAAAGTGCTAAAAAAGTTTTGTTAAAAATACATATCCATTATCAGTAGCATCAAATAACGATCTAATATCTCATATTTGATGTGCGATACCCTGATAATACAAGTAAAGTGCAAAGAAACATGTGCAAAAAAGGCAAAGAAGTGCAATAATGGCTATTCCAATCCCAAAAAAACAATTGATTCCCACAATTGTAGCCATAAGCATATAAATATGTAATAAATGCATATAAATATGGGTATAAATACAATTCAATTGTTTTAAAGTTGGATAAAATCTATCTACATAGAAATTATTCTATCCAGTCAGAAACTTCCTATTGATTTTCATTGGTCATAAAGTGCATATGTAGTTAAAGACAAAATAAATTATCTAAAATCATTTATACACCAAGGTTATATTGAATAAGAGATACAGAATAAGGAATTTCATCACAATGCAACCCAGTGATAAGTATCTCGGAAAATGAGCCAGATCTAAAACTGCATTCAATTATTTGAGTATCTTTGCCCTTGTGTCACTATCATATATAGGAGTAATTATGTCAATAGTTTAACTATATGTAGAGCACGGGATATACAAATATGTGTGCAAGTCCTCACTTGTGTTGAGGCCCCCTGGGTACTTGGTATCTAGCTCGAGTATATACCTAGTTTCAAGACGTCTAAGCTTAGCCTCCCGGTCACCTCCTCTCTTTTGTGGTGGTACTGCGTCAATGACAAAGTATTTCAGGTGCTTTAGACTACTCTCATGATGTTCTTTGAAATGCCTTGCCACGGGGTAGCTAGAGTCATTGTTAGTAATTGCCCTTGGGTGTTGTAAAATTCTTTTGTGAACAGCCAGCTTCGTACTGCCAACATACAATAAATTACAGCTACATTCCAGAACATATATAGCAAGATCTGTTCTACATGTCAGATGTTAATTTATAGCTTGTGATCTGTTGTTGAATGCTGAGCAGAACGTGGTTCTATTTGTACCATACTGGCAAGCCTTGCAACTTGGACATTTGTAGAATCCTTTCTTGGCTGTGAGCCACATCCCTGCCTCCTGGTCCTCGGGGCTACTTCTGACTAATGCATTGCCCATAGATGCAGTTTTTCTATATGTGATGGCAGGCTTTTTAGGGAGAAATTCACCTATTACGGGGTCATCCAATACAATTGGCCAATTTCGTCTGATGATACCCCTGAGCTGTTTTTCCTGCTTAGAATATGACAAAATAAGCCTAGTAGGCTCACTACCTGTATCTATGCTGTTGTTACCTGCACCTCGGGACTTGGCTCTGTACTCTAATATATCTTCCCTGGCTCTGTTCCGTGATTTCATTATGGCTGCATAAATGGTTTGAGTTTTATACCCTCTCTCCAAGAAACGGTTTTTGCTTTCTATTTGTTTAACTTTACAATCATTTTCATTGGTACAGATGCTCCGTATTCGCAACATTTCTCCATACGGTATGCTCCGTATGAGGTGTGGAGGATGTGCACTGGATGCATGTAATAATGTATTTCCGGCTGTTTGCTTACGATACAAGGATGTCGATAAAGTATTATTGGTTACATTGATTTGCACATCTAAGAATGTTACACTTACATTACTAATACAAGAAGTAAAATTTAAGTTGACATCATTAATATTTAGTAATGCTATGAACTCCTTAGCACTTTCCTCTTTACCGTGCCACACAATAAACAGGTCGTCAATAAACCTGAGCCAAGATATTATCTTTTCCTTGTAGATGTGTTCAAATTGCCTCCTGAAGACCAGCTCCTCCCACCAGCCCATGAATAAACATGCATAGTTCGGGGAGAAGCTGGCCCCCATAGCCACCGCTTGTATCTGTTGGTACATTTGATTTTTTAACAGAAAAAGGTTATTTTCCAAACAGAATGTCAACATGTCAATCAACATTCTATTATGTTGAGCAAACCTTAGCGGCCTGTCCGCCAGGAAATATTCAACAGCCCTTATCCCATCATGATTCCTTATGCAAGTGTACAGTGAGGATACATCCAGGGCTATCAAGAGGTATCCCGTTTGCCATTTTATGTGCTTGATTTTCCGGAGGAAATCACTCGTATCTTGAGCATACGATTTCAGGTTTTTGACATGGACTTGTAAGAAAAAGTCAATATATTTTGACATGTTTTCCAGTGGCCCATCGCAAGCCGCTATAACGTGGTAAATAATTGAGTACTTTTGCATTAAGCACTTATGCGCTTTAATTCTTGTCGCATTGAGGAATCCTGAGGTTGCGAGTATATCCACGAATCATCGTGTTTGTATTTATTTTTACAAAAATGTTTTAGACTCATGGCATGTGCACTTTATTTGATGTATTCACCCATAAAACTGAAATCCATTATTGGTTCACTAGAGATGCTGAAAGTAACTGTATATCCATATCAGGCCACTGTTTCTATATTGGTTTTAAAAATATGTGGCATACACCCGAAGTTTGTAATTGTTAAGATGGTAATTAAGCTGAGTTGTCAAATTTTATACAATAAAGAATTCTTACCTGTTCATTTTGGGAGTATCATCGATTGTAATGAGCTCCCGGACTGTAAGAGGGTGTAAGTATTTCTTCCATGGTTGTCGTGACAGGAAACCATGTGATCTGTAGTCCTCTTATTTTAATGTGTTTGTAAAGTAACGCTCACTGTGTGAGGAAGGCAAGGATGCCGAAACGCGTTACAGCGAAGTAAATAAACGCAAAAAAAAATCTTGGAGTTCAGCCCCTGTGTTGGCGTCGAATTTCGATTGTGAAGTTGAAACTGGTGTCTCTATATATATATATATAGATATGTCAAGGAGAGTTGCAGACATAAACCGGATGGCGGGTGAACTACTGAGTGCCTTTCCAAGCTTTTGGGCCTTTGTTTGGAATATATATTTAAGGCAATTACATGATCTCAAATGGCAGGATGACTATGTTCTGGTGTCCATGGATGTGTCCAATTTATACACATCTATCCATCATAGGGATGGGTTAAGGGCAGTAGAATATTATTTAAGTACAAGGCCCATCAATTATCATGTACATAACAAAATGCTTATTGACCTCATTAATTTCTGTCTGAACAACAACTACTTTATGTTCCAACAGCAGGTATACCACCAGGAGAGCTATGGGCGCGAGTTTTTCGCCCAGCTACGCCTGTCTCCATATGGGGTGGTGGGAGGAGAAGGTATTGAAAATAGAACATAAGAAGGCTTGGACAGAAAATGTGGTTAAATGGGTCCGTTTTATTGACGATCTGTTCATAATATGGCGTGGGGACAAAGAGAGTGCTGAGAATTTTATCACCCAACTGAACAACAATGACATGAATTTACAATTTACATTTGATATAAGCGCAGATTGTATATGTTTTCTGGATGTGGAGGTATATGTACAAAACAACAAGGTACATACACGATTACATCGTAAGCCCACAGCAGGGAACACAATCCTACATTCAAGCATCTTCTACCCTAAACATACAGTGCAAAGTATCCCATATGGGGAAATGCTGCGTATTCGTAGGATTTGTAGCAATGATAATGATTTATACATAGCCCAACAGGAATGTAAATCAAGATTCCTAGCAAGAGGCTATTCGCAAAAGACTATAGATCAAGCAATCTCACGGACTAAATCCATGTCAAGAGAAAATCTGTTGTTTAAGCCCTCGATTAGTAAAATGAAAGAGTCAGACATCTTAGAAAATGCGACAAACACCCCTAGGCTAATCCTAACATATAACAAACAAAGGGATAGTCTCAGGAAAATAATCAAGAAAAACTGGCACCTTATCTTAAGTGACCCGGTTATAGGGGATAAAATGCCAACCTCACCCACTATAACATTTAGAAAAGCATGCAGCACTAGTGATTATCTAATTAGTAGCAGTCCTGAAGTTTCCCACCAACACTAATTGGTTAGCAAAACGCAAAGGCTTTGTGAGGTGTACAACATGCAAAGCATGCAAATATGGAGAAAACAAAACTACATTTCATACACCTTTTAATGACAAACCAGTTTTAATCAGCAAGTTTTTAACGTGTAAATCTGAGTTTGCTGTTTACGTACTAGAATGCTCTTGTGGACTGAGATACGTGGGCAGTACGCGTCTCCATGTCCACAAGAGGATATTACAGCATCTACGGGCGATAACCAATAATGATAGCTCTTATCCGGTAGTCCGCCATTTCAACGAAATTGACAACAAAAATCTTAATCAGTTGAAATATTACGTAATTGACAATGTGCCCCCGTTGAGAAGGGGAGGAAATAGAGATGCAACACTCAGAAGACTCGAAACTAAATATATCTTAGAGTTAGATAGTAAGGGTCCACATGGATTAAACACGACTGAAGATCTGTATACTTGGCTATAATATGAATAATTTTGCACTGACAACATATCCTTTTAAATGCATTATATGACTTAAATTCTGCCTTCTCTTAACAAAATCCTGTTTTTTTACCAGTGGTGCACATGGGCTCATGGCACACTGGAAACAATAAATCAAGCACGGTGTCACTTTATTGTTAAGAGATGAATAGTAATCATCACAACAGCACTTTAGCACTTTTTGAGAGCGCGCTTTGCACTAACTTTGTACTGTATATAGGAACTAAATTACAGAAAATGTTTGGGCTCAATTAGGATTAACATAAATATATGTAAGGATGGACATTGGAATATATTTGATTAACCATGAAGAAAAAGTAGACTGATAGTACTAATAATTGGCTTCAAAATTTTGATCTGATTTTTAGCATGTGTAATTTGTTTTAACAAAAAGTATTTATACAGTTATTGTTTTAAAATGGCAAATTTGCACATAATGGCTACTCATAAGAAAAAGAAATGAAATTGATGAGGAAAACATCTCTTTTTATGCATTATGCAGATATATGTTATATTTGTGTCCAAGTGTCACCTCCTTTTTAACTTGTGTTTAATATATTATTTATGTATTTATACAGCAATATTTATGGATATATTTATATATTTTTTAACAGGTTTTTATGAAACCATCTTTAATCTATATACGGCGAAATGTGTTAGAAGCAGGGTGTTGAAACAGAGATCGAATGGATAGTCTGTTTTTTATATTTATTTTTCACGTAATGCACTGTGTCACTTTAAAAATGGGAAAAAAATGAGAGCATGTCATGTGATCAAGGGCTCTGGGTAGCTCGAAACGCGTCAAGGCGGCAAGAAGCACAAAATAAAATACCAAAGCACGCATCAAGTGGAGTCTGTTCCGTTTTTCTTTGTGGATACAAGGAAGGAGTATTGAAAATATATATATATATATACACACACATATATATATATATATATATATATATATATACACAAAAAAAGAGACCAAAAATTGTAACTACAGTCTTTATATGAAAGGAAAGAGCAGGGGAATTAAAGGCATTGTTAGCCAATAGGCTGCATTTAAAGTAGAACAGAGAAAAACTGGCACCGTGCCTTTAAGACCTCACAGGACCCCCTGTATCCCATCATGCCCCACAGGTGACAATTAGGTGTGAGGTCTTTTTTACGGTGACATGAAACATATATATGCTGCATTAAATATTCGTCTGAGGAGGGTGGGTTGCTTATGATTTTGATGAGGATTCCCCTGGAAGAGAACAAGAATTACAGGTAAGCAATTTATCCTTCTCTTCCAGGAGTTCCTCATCAATTGTCATAAGCACGGAATACAGTAGCTAGCCCATCCCACACACCCGCATATGAATCCAAAACCTTTAATAGCTGCAGTTATAATTATCGAAAAAGATTCCTTAAAGAGGCTTGCCCTACTTGAGTATCTGCCTGAGTCTAGACTGTAATGCATGGTAAATGCATGTAAAGATCTCCTTGTTGCAGTTTTACATATCTCGGAAATGGGTACATTTCTCAGTAGAGCAGCAGTTGTCGCCTTACCCCTAGTGCAATGGGCCTTAGGCCTGGCAGGTGAGTGCTTGTTGGCTAACTGGTAGGAAAAAACTATACAGTATACAACCCACCTTGAGATGGTCAGCTTGGAGGAAGCTATGCCTGTTCGCATTGGACCATAATTACCGAATAGATGGTCAGATTGCCTGATATCTTTTGTTTTATCTAAGTAAAACTTTAGTACTCATTTGATATCTAAGGAATGTAAAGCCCTCTATGCTGGAGTGGAGGGATTAGGAAAGAACGTTGGTAGAGAAATAGTTTGGTTAATATGAAATCAGAAACCACTTTGGGAATGAAACTAGGATGCGTTCTCATGATTACCCAATTAGCATGAAACACTGTGTAGGGTTCTTTAGCACATAAAGACTGAATCTCACTGACTCTACGTGTTGAATTAATAGCGACTACAAAAGCCGCTTTCCATGTGATGTTCTGTAAAGAGGATTTGTGTATAGGCTCGAAAGGAGGACCCATAAGCTTTGAGAGAACAATATTAAGTTCCCACAGGGGAGAAGGTGACCTTACAGGAGGAAATACCTTCTTCAGCCCTTTTAAAAAATCTTTGACCACAGACACTTAATAGATAGAAGTGTTGTAGGAGACTTTCTGTAAGCGGTAATGACTGTGAGATGTACATTTATGGAGGAAAATTGCAGACCAGACTTCGCCTAATGGAGGAGATAAGGTAAAATCACATTCTCTTGACCCAAAATTGGATGATGATCATTTTGGGAACACCACAAGTAAAACCGTTTCCATTTAAAGGAATAGGATTTTCTGGAGAGGGCCTTTTGGACTCTCTGAGAATGTCCATACAATCCTATGAGAGACATAAATGTCCATACTGGAGTAATTTAGGAGCCATGCTGGTAAGCATAGCGAGGGCAGGTTGGAATGGAAAATTTGCCCTCCGAGCTTGTACCGGAGATCCTGTCTGCATGGCAATCTCTTTTGTGGTCTTTCTGATAGGTACAGCAGGTCCGGGAGCCACCACTGGTGAGGCAATTCCAGGGCTATGAGGATCATTCTGGGCCTGGACTTGTACAGTTTGTTCATCACTGTAGGAATCAGTGGACTTGGGGGAAACGCATAAAGAAATTTCCCTGACCAGTCTATCAGTAGGGCATTCCCCTTCGACCCTGGTCAGGAAAACCTGGACAAAAAGTCTAGGCATTTTTTGTTGTTTTCATCTGTGAACAAGTCGATTTGCGGATACCTCCATTTCTGAAAGATGTCTTGCACGACGTTGTCGTGTAGAATACAGTTGTGATTTTCAGTGAAGTTGCAACTGAGGGAGTCTGCTTGAGTGTTTTGGACTCCTGGCAGGCGAATGGCTGAAATTGTTAAATTTTGGCTATTAGCCACTTCCAGATGGCCTGCACTTCCAGAGAGAGGGGTCGAGAGTGAGTCCTTCCTTGCTTGTTTAGATAATACATCATGGTCATATTGTCTGTTTGGGCCAGATGAGAGCTTGTTGTTATTGATGGATAAAATGACTTGAGTGCTAGGTGGACCCCCGTAGCTCCAGCATGTTGATATGATATTGCTGATCCCTGTCTGACCAAAATCCCTGAGTCTGCAGAAGGCCCATGTGAGCACCCCACCCCTGAAGGGAGGCATCCGTGATCAGAGTCTGTGTGGGTGGGTCCTGGTGAAAAGGGACTCCCACCAGTAGGTTTTGCCATTGGGACTACCATGGCAGCGATTGGAGAGCCGCTTTTGAGAGAGTCAGTTTGTCATTCCAACGGTTCAAAAACTGATTTCATTGATCCTCCAGGGATTGCTGCAGAGGTCTCATATGCAATCTTGCATGAGGGACAATGAATATGCAAGAGGCCATCGAAGCTAGAAGAGAAGCCACCTGTCTGGCTGATGGATGTGGAGTGTGAAGGAGAGTGTAGCACTTCAGACCGATTGAAGATAGTCTCTCCTCCAAAGGATTCACTCTTGTGGCTCTTGTATTTAGAGTAGCCCCCAGGTAATGCAGAATCTGAACTGGCTTGTGTACACACTTTCTGAAGTTGATCTGGAAACCTAGACTTTGCAGAGTCTCTGTAGTGCTTGTGACTGGGAGGAACTTTTTATTAGCCAGTCGTCTAGGTACGGGTAGACGGAGATTCTCCACCTCCCTAAGGCCACTGCAACCACGGCCATGCATTTTGAGAATGTGCAAGGTAACGATTTTAGGCCGAACTGTACTACTTTGTACTGATAATGTTTGGATACCACTTGGAAGTGTGTGGTACTTCCGGTGTTTTGTGGCAATCGGGATGTGGAAGTATACATCCTGAAGATCGATCGAATACATCCAATCCTCCTGATGTAATTGTGGGTAGATCTGGAGAGGGGTCAACATTCTGAGCTTTTCCTTTTCAAATAAATTTTTTCAGAACTCTCAAGTCCAGAATGGGTCGGAATTCTTGTTTGGGACCCTTCTTCCGCACCAGGAAATAGCAAGAGTAGATTCCTAGTCCCCTTTGAGAAAAATAAACTTTCTCTAAGGCCTTCTTTTGGAGCAGACTGGCGACTTCTTTTTGAAGGAGGTCTTGCTGATGGTATGATGGTTTTGTCGGTGGGACCGTGGGAGCAGGGGATTTGTAAAGAAGTGAATACCCATTTTGAACAATATTTGGGACCCACTGGTCTTTTGTAATGGTGCGCTACTCGCCCGAGTGTTTTATGATACTTCCCCCCACCAGAGTGGGTAACGGAGAAGGGGGAAGTGATGATTCATTGTTTGGCCAGTGGCTTGGTAGAGGATTTGGGTTGTCGCTGTGCTCCTCTACCATGAGCTGGTCTGCAGGCATGGTGGTGAGGCCGGCTTTGTTGCTGTTGCGAGGTCCAGTGAGGGGTCTGAACCCTCTGTTGGTAATAGTGTCTATCACAGGGTCTTAACTTTTTATGGAACTCCTTCTGCTTCTCCAGCCCTACAGCCTTCAATGTATCCAGCTCAGCCTTCATTTTGCCCATTTCATCATCCGCATGAGTGCCAAATAATGTACTTCTCGTGAAAGGCAGATTGATAATCCTGTGCTGGGCCTCTCGTTTTAGGCCTGTAAGGAGAAGCCAGGAAGATCTTCTGACGCAGATGCAGTGGGAGTATCCATGTGTAGCGAGATCTCAGGCATCAGCGGCTGCACTTATGTCCTAATTGGATACTAGTCCCCCTTCATGCAGGATTTCTTGCAAGTCATGCCTTCTTTTGGTAACTTCTCCTTGAATCTGCTCAGAGAGTCCCACAATGATTTATCGTACCT
The DNA here is from genome assembly GCA_963921515.1 of Calotriton arnoldi. Lineage (NCBI taxonomy): Eukaryota > Metazoa > Chordata > Amphibia > Caudata > Salamandridae > Calotriton > Calotriton arnoldi. The sequence goes on along the minus strand of CAWUFW010009738.1, from coordinate 189,591 downwards.
CCCTGGCAAAGCAAAAGCGCTGGCAACTTTAATGAAGGAAGTGGATGTCCTGCTCATTTTCCTCCCAATGGATTCTATCTGCTTGCTGTCCTTATCAGGAGGAACTGTTGATGAGGAGGTGATAGAGTGAGTCTTGCGAGCAGCAGGTATGATGACCATGGATCAGCTCTCAGAAAGAACGGGTCCTGGTCCAAAGCCATATATTTTTTAAGGATCCTTGATGGCACAGCTCGGAGAGTAGCTGGAGTCAGGAAGAGTTGCATCACCGGTTCCAGCAGACCTGGGAATAAAGGAAGGAGTGGTCTTGATGCCGCTCTGTGATGCAGGGTATCGAAGATGACTGAGAACAATGTAGTAGGCGCTGGAATGTCAATGTTCAATTTTGATGCGCCTCTAATTAACACATCATTGAATGTGGTTAAGTCATCCACAGGAGAAACCCTTGCAGGCAGTGTGTCTGTTAGTGTTGGCGAATAATCTCTGACAGAGGAACGGGAAGTAGTGGACCAGGAGGGTGTTCTGTGCCTGCCATGGCATGATATGGACCAATGAAATCGTCAGGATCTGAAAGTCGTCCTTGTTCTTGGTGACTTTGATCCACGCCTCTGCGGAGTCCTGGACCTTCATCTACGCCTCTGCGGAGTTCTGGACCTTGATCTATGCCTCTGCGGGGAAGCTGCATGTCTCTTTGGCAGTGTGGACGGAGAATCCGGAGAGAGTGCAGGGGATGAGTGCGCCCTGATGATGGCATACGAAGAGTGACCCTGGATGGACGGTAGGTCTGTGAAAAGTCAGAGCCGGGACTCTGAGGTGGAGGAGCACGCCAATTGCGCACACTTTCCAGCCAACGTGGGGAGAGATTTAATGGTGGGTCAGAAGCAGGTTTAACTGGTGCTGGAGACCCTGACGTCGGTGGCAAAATCTGGACCTTCAATGAGTGGGAATGGCTTCTTGACGTGGATAGTCTTTTAGATGGGGTCGACCGTGGCATTTCTGGTTGCTTTGACGTCGACTGATGTGACCTCGACATGGACGAACGGTGTACATTTTTGGGAGTATCCCTCGCAGTCGAAGGATGTTTCGACATCGACGATCGCTGTATTTTTTGATATTGAGTGTGTTTCAACATCGACGACCGGTGCCACTTCGGCATCGACAGAGCTGCCGGAGAATGCCTCAACGGCGATCTAGACATTGGTAGCTTAGACAACAAAGAAGTCTTCGACATCGAGTGATGAAGACTGTCTTGACGGCAAGTGGTGAGACTCCAAGGCCACTCTCGACGTCGACTTGGACAGCGAACAAACGGGAATTTCCCTTGATTACGACCCCCAACCTGTTGACGTTGAGGAGGGACGGCATTTATGTGATTCAAGAGATCTTCCTCTGTGTGCTGACTTCTTATGAGAGGAGTGCTATTTGGAGGTGGTTTGAGACTCCCCAAGGCCTCTTTATGACCCTGTCTTTCCTCTTTCTCTTGTAGGCCATGCAGCCGGATATTCTCTCTGTCCTTCAGAGTTCTAATGGACAGCTTCTGGCAATGATGGCATGTCTCTGGAAGGTGAGAGTCAGGGAGACAAATAATACAGACTGAATAAGGATCAGTCTGCACCTTCTTTTTACAACAAGAAGGGCACTTCACAAAGAGCGAAGGCATGATTTTACAGAAGAAAAATATTTTTCAGTCAGAAAAACAGTCTTTTGTACTCTAGGTACTTAAAGACGTCGCTGATAGCAAAAACTAGCGTTTTTAAAGAAACTTTCTTGACAAAATGTCAAAAACCAGCAGAGCTCAGTGCTCCAGGATCCTAACTGTAGGAGCTAGAAAAAAGAACTGACCTAACGGTCACCTGTGGGGCATAATAGGATACAGAGTGTCCTGTGAGGTCTTAAAGGCACGGTGGCAGTTTTTATCTGTTATACTTTCAAATGCAGTCTATTAGCTAACAATGCCTTTTTTTCCCTTGCATTTTCCTTTCAAATAACGGCTGTAGTTACAATATATGGTCTCAATGTAATTTGGGCATTTTTTAGCATCTACCATAGGAGAGATATCCCCGCACATGGGTGGGACTTTTCAATACTTATGACTATTGATGAGGATCCCCTAGAGGACAACTGATTTACACCGAATTTGTCAATCAATCAATCAGGGATTTATAGAGCACACTACTCACCGTGCGGGTCTAAAGGCACTGGGGGGGGGTGGTCGGGCAGCTCCGAGTTCATCCGAAGAGCCAGGTCTTGAGGTCTTTCCTTAAGGCTTGCAGTGTAGGGCTACGTTTGATGCTGAGGGGGAGTTTGTTCCAGGTCTTGGCCGCGATGTTGGAGAAGGATCTGCGCCCTGTTCTGGCTCCGTGGATGCAGGAGATCTCGCCAAGGGCTCGGTTGGCGGAGCGGAGGTTTCTCTTGTGGACGTGGAAGGAGATTCTTTCATTGAAGTATTGGGGTCCAGTGTTGTGAAGGGCTTTGTAGGTGTGAGTGAGCAGATTGAAGGTAACTCTCTTTTCGACGGGGAGCCAGTGGAGGTCGGGGACGTGTTGGGTGATGTGGTCGCGTCATGGGATGCTGAGGACGAGTCTGGCTGCGGCGTTCTGGACGGTCTGGAGTTTGCGAAGGAGAGATTTGTTGATTCCGGCGTAGAGAGCGTTTCCGGAGTCCAGCCTACTGGTGATGAGTGCGTGGGTGATGGTCTTCCAGGAGCCGGGGGGATCCATTTGAAGGTCTTGCAGGGCATGTGGAGAGTGTTGAAGCATGTGGAGGACACGGCATTGATCTGTCGGTTCATGGTGAGTGAAGAGTCGAGTATGATACCGAGGTTGCAGGCGTCGTCTAGGTGGGAGGGTTTCCGAGGGTGGGGGGCCACCAGGTGTCGTCCCACGCAGCGGGGGTGGGTCCGAGGATGAGGACTTCTGTTTTCTCCAAGTTGAACTTTAGGCAGCTGCTACTCATCCAGGATGGAAAGTCCTTCATTCCTTCCTGGAAGCTGTGCCTGGTGATGTCGGGTTCCTTGATGAGGGAGAGAATGAGCTGGGTGTCGTCAGCGTAGGATACTATGCTGAGTCCGTGTTTTCTGACGATGGTTGCCAGGGGGGCCAGGTAGATGTTGAAGAGCGTGGGGCTGAGGGAGGATCCTCCGCATCTGATCTCTGTGGGTTCGGAGAGGAAGGGCGGGAGTCTTATTCTTTGTGTTCTGCCAGAGAGGAAGGAGCGGATCCAGTCTAAGGCAGTTCCCTGAGTGCTGGCGTTGTGGAGTCTGGTAGATAGAGTATGGTGGGAGACGGTGTCGAAGGCTGCTGAGAGGTCTAGTTGAATGAGGGCTGCCGTGTGGCCGTGATCGAGGCGGGTGCAGATGTCGTCAGTGGCTGCTAGGAGGGCGGTCTCGATGCTGTGGTTGCTGCGGAATCCGGATTGAGATGAGTTGAGGATGTTGTTTGCTTCAATGAAGTGCGTTAGCTGGGTGTTGCCGATTTTCTCGGTCACTCTGGCGGCGAAGGGGAGGAGAGAGATGGGCCTGTAGTTCTTGAGGTCCGTAGGGTCTGCAGAGGACTTCTTGAGGAGGGGTTTGACTTCGCCATGTTTCCAGTCGTCGGGAATGTGCCTGTTTTGAGGGCGCAGTTGATTGTCCGTCGTAGTTCTGGTGCGATGGCGGAGGCGGCCCTGTGGAAGATGTGTGGCGGGCAGGGGTCAGTGGGTGCTCCGGAGTGGATGTTCTTCATAGTCTTTGCGATGTCTTCTGTGGTGACTGGGGTCCAGGTGAGGATGGTCTGCTGGGTGGTGAAGCTGGTGGATGGCAGTGGATCGGTGCCTTGATCGTCGAAGTTGTCGTAGAGTGTGCTGATCTTGTGGTGGAAGAAGGAGCTGAGTTTATTGCAAAGGTCCTGGGAGGGAGGGACATCGGTGGTTTCACTGTGGGGTCTGGTGTATTTTTGTATGATGGTGAAGAGTTCCTTGGAGATGTTGGATTTGGAGAGGCTTCTGTCCTGAATTAAGTTTCTCTTCATGGATCTAATGAGTTGGTGGTGTGCCGCTATGGCGGCCCTGTAGGCGGTGTGTGCTTCCGGGGTTTTGCTGTTTCTCCAAACTTTCTCCAGTCGTCGGATGAGCGCTTGGATTCTTGGAGGTCCGTGGTGAACCAGGTGACTTTCGTGTTGTGTCATCTGTTGGCGTTCTAGAGGGGGGCGAGCGTGTTGGTGCAGTCGACGATCAATTGGTGGAGGTCGTTGGCTGCAGTGTTGGCGTCTGGCGTGGTAGGGGGAGGAGTGCGGCTGAGGGCGGAGGTGAGGTGCTCTTTGGTGATCTTGCTACAGTTTCTGTGTGAGAGGTGTGGCATAGGCTTGTGTGCGGTGGGTTTCGAGAAGGAGAAGTGGATGCAGTGGTGGTCCGTCCAGAGCAGTTCCATGGTGTGGCTGAAGTGAATGTTGTTTCCTCCGGCGAAGATGGGGTCGAGAGTGTGTCCCGCCGTGTGGGTGGCGGTTGAGACGAGTTGCTTCAGTCCAATGTTGGTGAGGTTCTCTAGAAGGGCAGTGGAGTTGGCGGTAGCTGAAGTTGTCGAGGTGGAAATTCAGGTCTCCGAGCAGAACATAGTGCACATGGAGGCGAGGGCGTGGGGCGCGATGTAGTCTGCGATGGTGTTGGTGAATGGCGAGTGGGGTCCGGGTGGGCTGTAGGCGAGTGTGCTGCGGAGTGTCATTCTGGAAATGGATGTGTTCCATGGGGGGTGGTGAGGCGTCGTTCGAGATGGAGGTTGTCAGTCAGAGGGAGCCTTTATGGACGATGGGGAGGCCTCCTCCGGGGCGGTCTTTCCTCAGGATCTTGTACCCGTCGGGGATGGCAGTTGCAATGTCGGGAGCGGAGCATGCATTGGTGCAGGTCTCTGTGACGAAGGCGACGTTGGGGGAGAGGGTGCTGAGGAGGTCCCAAACTTCTACTGTGTGTCTGTGCAGGGAGCGTACGTTGAGGAGGATGCAGCTCAGGAGTTTGGGTGCGCTGGCGTCCGGTGGGTTGGTAGTATCTGTCTGTGTCTGGAGGTGGGTGAAGGTGCGGCGGCAGTGTCGATAGGAGAGCAGGCCTTGGGAGTTGCTCGGCGTCGAGAGCTGGCAGTTGTTGTTGCATCCAAGGTTGAGTGCGTGGAGAGTTCCTGAGTCATAGAGGCGCGGTGTCGGAGGACCAGGGTCCCAGGCGCTGGTCGCGGACAGGCGCAGACGAAGCTTGCCTTTGGCGCGCCTTTGGAGCGCCCGCTGTGCACAGCCGCCATTAAGTAGGGGGTCGAGGGGAGGGAGAGCAGCTGGGAGGTGGAGGGGCCGCGGGGGCAGCAGCGGCAGGAAAAAAGGCAGAAACCGGGCAAAGAGAAAATGGGCAAAAAATACAGAAAAACTAAAAAGAAAGTACAGAATAGCACAGAAAGGACAGAATAAAACAAAATAAAACAGCAGAACAGATAAAGACAGAAGAGGGAGATAGAGTGGACCAGCAGAAGAGCAGGCTCTTCCACTGGACCACCAGGGAAGAGGCGCAGGCAGGAGCCTGCGGGTGGAGGAGGGCCTTGAACACCTACCTGGAGACCAGAAGGCGCTGGAGGCAGTGCCTTAAGGAAGGAGCTGCGCGAGGGGAGAGCAGTTACACTGACCAGGAGGTCAGAGGTCTTGCTCGCCCTGTTGCGCAGCGGCCGCCATTAAGTAGGGGTCAGGGGAGGGAGAGCAGCTGGGAGGCGGGAGTGGCAACACGCTGGGGGGGAGGGTCCACAGTGGCAGTAGCGGCGGGAAAAAAGGCAGGAACCGGGCAAACAGAAAATAGGCAAATAATACAGAAAAACAGAAAGAAAGGACAGAATAACACAGAAAGGACAGAAAAAGACAAAATAAAACAGCAGAACAGATAAAGACAGAAGAGGCAGACAGAGCGCACCAGCAGAAGAGCTGGCTCTTCCACTGGACCACCAGGGATGAGGCGCAGGCAGAAGCCTGCGGTGGAGGAGGGCCTTGAACACCGACCTGGAGACCAGAAGGCGCTGGGGGCAGTGCCTTAAGGACAGAGCTGCGCGAGGGGAGATCAGTTTCCCTGACCATTTGTCAGAAAGCTATACCTTTACCCAGGAAAGTCTGCTTTTTGTGATTTCGTGTAAATCCTTTCAGTAGTTTTTAAGAAATGATGGTTCAAACTTTATAGGTATTTCAGGCCGCAAAAGTACCGCAGCTCTGGCAGATTGAATATAAGATCTGATTGGCTGGCTTCAACATCTACAGAGATTTTTGACAGCCACTTTAGGGCTCAAGAACTCATTCCCCGTGTCATAACAAGAAGAAAAGAATAAACATATAAGGAGGCAGGGTAGCGTAGGAATACTCTCGCTCCTTAGCCCTCGTGGGGTGGTGGGTCCTAGAGGGACCTCCCACCCAGGCCCAAAAATTTTAAAAACAGGTTTTTATGGTACTGTGCGGTACTGTGGCAGAAATGTTTAAAAAAAAGTTTGCACATTACAAAACTGATTACTACATTAATCCATCAATGAAACCCAGGCTGCAAATTTCTGAAGGATGATGTGAGATAATGTGTTTATCTTTGTCAACATGTTGTAGAATGTTAAAACACTGCAAAATATATTTAAGCTACATGATAAATTTGTACATGCATAACTGAGCAGAAACAAACAGATTGGTGAACAACTTACGTTTGAGTACTCATGGTATCAATGTGTTTTTGAATTAGGAACTCCTGGGACAAGCATATGATCTTCGTCCCGCATCCACCCCAGACGGCGTTCCTTTCTGAAGAGTACGTTGACTCACATAACCCCACCATCGGTGTGCTCACATCTCCTACAGTTATAATCTTGAGAGGCGCTGCATCTTTACACTGTAAGATAAGATGTTTTCAGTTATTCAGCCGTTGGTGATAAACAAATCGGTTACTATTGGTAACATTCTTTCTGATTGATCATTCAGCTCCTGCAGATTCATTATGAGATCGCTCTCCAGACACCATATTGGATCCAGAGCTTTTTCAGCCGTTGTAGCTTCTCCCCATAGCCAGGATGCTGTGCCAAACAATGTCGGGGATGGAGCAATGAAGCAATGACAGAGATACTGTTTCTGAATACATAAGGCAAAACCACCCAGATGCAGTAAATGGAACGAAAGACCGTTCTTTTTGCAGAAAGCAAATTGAGCTCAGAAAACACTATTCTCAAAATAAGAGCGAAAAGAGGATGGTAAAGTATCTGAAGAAGCTAAACCATCCATCAGAAAGAATATCCTAAAGACAAGTAACTTGTTCTTCTAATGAATGGATGCAGCCGCAGATTCTTTACGTGAACGACTCCCAATGCATTCTTTAAAGGAAGTGGGTCGAGAATACATCTGGAATCATATTTAAAAGTACTGGAGAACAGCCCTACTGAAGGTGGATGACTCTCTCCTGTCCATGCCCAAGCAAGTATGATTTACAAAGAATGCAGAGTGGCTGCATCACAAAACCTCTGAGAAGGCATCCCTCTCAATAATACTAAAGCAGCAGCTGCCCCTCTCACACAGTGGGCACAGAAATACTCATAGCATGACTGTCAAAGCAATCCACACATAGAGACAGCCTGTTTGCCCACTCTTTTACATAAGTTACTACCTTCATAAGTAATGAACACATTCTCATCAATACTGAATGGGCCAGTTCTGGGAATATATTGGCTGATCATCCCCTTCTCAGGTCTAGTCTATGCTGCTTCTGTGCATCCTTTGAGGGATGAAGTAGAGGGAAAGATTAAGCTGAAGGTTTGACCTGATTGACGTGAAACTCTGAGGCAACCTTCAAAGAAAAAGAGGGTTTGTCCCTCAAACTAACCCTATTATTATACAACAACCCTTAAGAGATAAGCAGAGGAGAGAGCCTGCAACTCACTAACTCTGATTGCAGAAGTGTTGGCTAACAAAAATGTTATCTTCTAACCTAATAACTTTAATGACCCCAAAGGAAGACCAGTGAGGAAAGTGAGAACCAAATTCAAATTCCAAGCTTGAGCAAAGAAATATGTGGGCTGAAATTTATTTTACACACCTTTCCAAAACCAAGCTACATTTGGTCCAGCAAAAAACAACTTCTGGTGTAAATCACCACTAAGTATCTCTTACTCACTGCAACTTTAGATTTTCCAATGCTAAATAAACTGGAGAATATACACAGTCTTGGCAGACAACTGATCAAGAGAGTTAAATCAACACAGTTTGAAAATATTTTCCATCTGTTAGACTAAAAAGCTCTGCTGGGTGGCCATCTTGCTAAACAAAGACTTCCAACACATTCTCAGGAAGTTCATAAGAAGAAAGGTCTAGCTGTTCAGGTTCTAGGTTTTGAAGCTTAGAGTCCCCATGTACGATAGCATGCCCTTCTTTTATGGTTAAAAACCCTCCCTAAATGGAAGCTGAAAAGAGGGGGCCTGACTGAGATGTAGCAGAGATGGATAGAATGGTTCCCATACCCAATCTGCTGCAATCAGTAGAATGTGAGCCTTCATATGGTGAACCATATTCAAACTCTTTGGAATAAGAGGATAAAGTAGAAAGACATAATAAGCTTCATGTCTCCAATGCGACATAAGTTTGTTGCTTAGAGATCCTCTCCTAGGAAATTCCAGTGAGTGAAAAAGGTTGCATTTAATGTCCTGCCTCATGGTGAACAGATTATCCATTACCTCTTAATGACGTTCCTACTTTTGATTGATGGAGGATATCCTGCTGTAGATGTCCACCATCAGTATCTTCTTTCCTGCAAGATGAGCAGCTGACTTTCCAATGTTTCTGTTTACAGCCCAGTATCAAATCTGCAATGCTTCTGTGTACAACTGAACGGAACTTACACTGTTCTGCTTTTCAAGATAAAACATCACATTTCTGAGCATTGTGCGCATTAGGAAGGCAAGCCTTGAAAGGTAGCCTGATAGTTCTAAATTCCAAGACATTTTAGATTTCAATCTAGACCAATAACTATTTATTGACAAGTCATGCAGAGGAGCACCCCAAAGCAGGAGGGATGCCTCAATAAACTTTAAAACCTGAGGGGGAGGTGGCCTAAAATAAAAGCTTACCATTGTGTTCATCAAATGAGTCCAAAGTAAGGACTAGATGAAGTACAGAGGAATCACAATTATATAATTCAAATTGCTGTTATGCTGGCATTTTTGTTCTCCTAATGCACCTCTACAACAGACAATTCAGCAAATGTACCTCTTGAATCAGGAAAAACTTATCATAAGGCTCATAAGATGCAAGATTGATGTGGCTGTTTGATGAAGCGAATCCCTAAAATCGGATTCCATCTGATATTTATATACACATTTACTCAGAGGAGGAAATAGTTTCAGTTGAGTGGTAAGAAATGGACACTGACATCCAACAACATGTAACTTTTTCAGATTGAGGGGAAAACTCCAGCTTGTGTTAAAGCTGTGATGGACCCTCTGGAAAAGGCTATTTTAACAAATATGCATCCATATTAGGATCTAAATAGTGGCTTTGATGATGGAGAGAATTAACCACCAATGTCATCTCCTTTGTGAACACTAGACCTGTGTGAAATTTCCATTATGCCAGCACAATCTTGTGTAATTTGCAATGTGTGTGTTACGTGAAATTCCCCAAATTATGATGATATGCCACATCGCATAATTACGTGTCACACACAGCAAAAAGTTAAAGTGCACAGGAACAATGTGAACGACCAGAATTAAATCTGCTGCTGCTTGTGTGCCTGAGTGTTTTGCGCTACCTTTTTAGTGTGAAATGCATCCTCACATAAAAGACTGATACAACAAGGCATTTAGTTCTAAAATATAGTGCCAAATGCAGACTTTGCATTTCATGCTATTATGCATAATTTCACATTATTTCCCCAAAATGTTGTGAAATTATGGAAACTTCACAAATTTTGCACACTCCTAGAGAACACCCTGGGTGTTCAGTACAACCCGAAAAGCAGTGCCCAAAACTGCAAATGAATAGTTGCCTCTAAGCCCTCCTCCAGAGACCTAACTGACATTCCTGGCTGGGAGTTAACAACCCTACTCGCAGAAGACAATGGCTTTGTCTCTGGGTTCAAGGGTGTTGTCAACAACTGGCCATGTAACACAGATTAGCCATATGGGAAGGGGACAGGAATAGTTGGCAGAACAAAGGACAGCCGTAGCACTGCTTCTTTTGACTTGCAGCATTTCACTGAGAAATGTGTTGCGATCTAACGAGGGTGTCCTCATTAAGATGGTAAGTGGTCCCCTTTCCCAAATTTATAATCCACTAACGCTCCCCAAATAACACCTGTCCATCTAAAGGCATGTCTACCAACTGTGCCAAGACATCACCAGAAAATCCACTAGTACTCATTTAAAATGCCTTCTTAAAACTACAATGCAACCAGTCTACTTTGCCTAGGCAGCTACACTGTCTAATCATATTTACATTGCCTGTTTGGAAGCAGCAGTACCACCTTAAATGAGATCATGAAAGTGCTACTTTTAAGATTCCGGCACTTGTGCAGTTGCTAACAAACTCATCACACACAAAGTGCTAGTGTGTCTTGCTCAAAGACAGGAAGCATTTGAGAACTTCAAAGCTGAACAGGCCCGAACCAAAACTCTTCTTTTCAAAAACACCTAAATGGTAAACAGACCTATCAAAAATGTTACTTAACTTCGATAAAGAACTTTCTGTGGATATTCTGTATGACAGCAGATTCATCATCTGTAGAATATTGCCCAGCACCAGACTGGATCTGTAAATTTTGTGATAGCAGTGCTCACGCGCGCTGCTAGATGGAACTGTGCTGGCTTTGTTCTTCCATGGAATTGTCGGAGTGGAGAACACACCTTCTACACCAATGTGAGCTTCTTGTTTGAAACTTTCTACGCCCTCAGATGCAGAGATTAAAAAAATTGTTGGTAATAGTGTGTAGATCTCTAATATGTAACATTTTTAGATGGCAAAAAGAGACCACTCCACAGAAAAGGAAGTTGGAAGTCAATGAGGAATCTACGATTAGAAAGAGCGTTACCAAAGGTAAGCAAATTGTTCTTCTGACTGATACTTCTACCTGCAGATTACTCACCTTTACAATAGACACCAAGCAATTCCTCCCAAAGTGGAAGGATCTGTGGAGCAGGCTTAGACCAAAAAGTCTTGCAGGACTGAATGGGTTAAATGCCCGTCCCGCTGGACCTAGGTGTCAAAGCAGTAGTGCTTTGTGAATGTATGCACTGATGCCCAAGTTGCAGCCTGACCGATGTCAATGACAGGTAGTCCGCGTGCAAATGCAGCAGTGGCAGCCTTAACCCTAGAGGAATGGGCTCTCAGGACTTCCAGAGGCTTCTTTTCAGGCAATGCGTAGCAGATCTTAATGCCCAGGACTATCCAGTTTGACAGAGTCCTTGGCTGCACAGCCTTCCCTTTCTTCACCCTGAAGAACCCAACTACAAGGCAGAGGCGGGAAGGCATACAGGACTCCCATGTTCCAATCCAGCTGGAATGCACCTCCTAGCAAGAGTTTTCACAGGAACTTCAATGCACAAAAGATTTGTCACTGCGATTCTCAACAGTAGCAAAATGATTTAGCCAGGATTCCCACCCACTGTTGGAAAATGCCCTGTACCACTTTTGTATGCAGACGCCATTTGGATCCCCCAGGCGTAGCAAGCTGAGCTTGTCCGCAAGCCAATCAAGGATTCTGCCAGGTGGTTCACGATCAGGGAAATTCCCTGATACTCTAGCCCACTCCAGAGGTGCAGAGTTTCTTAGCACAGATCTCAGGAACCAATTCCCTGCTCATTCTTGCAGTTCCACATGGCAGTGGTATTGTTCTTACCACATGACCCCATTCAGTGCTCTTTGTTGCAGTTCCACATGGCACTGGTATTGTCCGTGAAAACCTGCACCAGACTCCCCTTGATGGATGCAGGAAGGCCTTCAGTGACAGATGAATGGCCCACAACAAACTGTTATTGAGCTGGGTTTCTGCTGGTGTCCTGAGTCCTTTGATCTCCACCTCCCCAGATGATCTCCACAACCCAGCAGTGATGCAACCGTTACCATCATCAGCTCTGGGTGGGCAAGGGAGAGGAGTTTGCTACTGGTTCAATTGAGGGTGAGCAGCCACAACTACAGATTGCGTGCAGTCTCCTCTGAAACCTGAATGGCAACTGAGAGGTTTCCTGGGTGCTGGCCCACTCGGACTTGGCATATGCAGAGCCTGCATATGCCATTTGGTGTAGTCGACAAGCTGGATGAAATAGGCTAACGGGTCAAGAAACCTCAGAGCTGCCCTCCCTGAAATCCAGGACCAAAGTTGAAACATCGAGATCATACCCCGAAAGTCCTGGACTCGTTGCAATGGAGGGAAGGCCCTGAACTGCACTGTGTCAAAGACAGCTCAAATAAAGGAAGGCTCTGCGAAGGAGTAAGGTGTGACTCTGGCTCACTGAAAGAGAATGCTAACGATGTAAGGTTAGCCACTATCGAGAAATGGTCCATGAATGACTGTGACCAGCCAGCTTTCAACATCCAGTCATCGAGGTAGGGAAAAACTGGTATCTCCAACCTCCAAAGAAGGGTGGCAACCACCACAATAATTTTCGTTAACACCCAAGGGGCACTGGTGAGGTCAAAAGACAGCAAGGAAAAATGGAAATGGTCTTGTCCTATCTTTAACTGCAGGTAATGTTTGTGTGGCTGCAGAACGGTATATGAAAATACGCGTCCAAGACCACCACCCAGTCACCCACATCAAGTGGCACCTTCCCACCTTCATGACTTCTTTTTTGATAGAGGGTAGGGGGTGGAGTTGAGTCCCACTTCACTTTCTTATGTTTCCTTTTGGACATCAACTTCAACTTACTGGTGGACTTTGACCATGAAGAAGATTTTTCACAGGGGCAGCTTCAAGAGTGGGTCAGCGCACTCGACTTGGTGTGAGAGCAAGACTTGCACAATGCCCATGACCTCTTCCTGTGCTCTGCAATGTATAGCTTTGCTTGACTGTCCTGAATTGTCTTCTGGTGCATGTGGCGCATTCATCGCACAACTTGGAGTAGTGCCTGAGCCCAAACACCAAAGACACACCTCGTGCAGGTTTGTGACCAACATTCTGCCATTTATTGTGGCTGACAAGTGACATAAAGAAGACATATGAGGTGCTGCGGCCAGCTCTGACTGTGGCCAGATTACATTGTGTAACTATACTGCTGTTCCAGCTGATGTGCCCCAAAGTGACTTCAGAGAGTGGGAGACTAAAACAGCCAACACTACCTTTTGAAAAGCCTCAACCAGCTGGACAGGAGGAAAGCTTACGTGCATGATTTCCTATACAGTCAACATCATCTCAGTGGAGGAAAGAAGGATATCTCCTTGGCTCTTTGTGCTTCCTACACTTTGATTAAGAATGGTCGTTCTTGGGTTTCCCAGGGGTACTGCATAATGGCAGACTAGTACCTCAATTTAGATGGTTAGATGGCTATGAGATGTGTTATTGACAATTTCACAACATTTGAGAACAATGGGCATTCCTAGCACGGAATTACAGCAGCAGCCAGCTGACTCCTCTTTACTGTATATTCTATATAACTTTTCTCTAGCTCACACCTAAACTCCTCAGGCTATGGAAGCCCAGTATGCAGCAACACTAAAAAACAGCTGCTGCTGAACTCTCACAAGGGTGTGTAATTGTGATTCAGGATTGAACATACCACTTACAGCAGTCTAGCAATCCTTCAACTTCACAGATACCATACAAGATGTAGAAATCTCGGACTCACAGTTCAAGAAAACATGTTTCTTATTGTCTCAACCACAGTTGATGTGATCTTTAAAAAAAAATCCCACCCCTTCTCCCTAAGCACCCATACGATCATAGCAGAGTGGACAATATGATTGCCCCTGCTGTTAAGCAACATCTCAATTCTAAAGGGATGGTTTCTTTGTGTTTTTGTGCTGATTGTGGTTTCTTTTACAGCAATTTCTTTACATTCTTATTTGAAATTTCCCTACTCAGGACAAATAATGTTACAACACTACTAGCACCTCTCTCCTATTTTGTAAAGTCAAGTACCTTTCAATTCAAGAAACAAGTTTCAAATTATATATGGTTTTAAATTCCACATGTATATGATTTTCGTAAAACGCTTACTGCCTCCCCCCTATGCCTCCCTTTGCTGTAGTTTCCAAGACATGTTTGCTTATTAGTCCCTGACACACAATAAATCACACCTTACTGTAGATACTGAACTTCTAAAACAACATCTGTCCTGGCTCCACTTATGTTGCAATATCTAGATCCACAAACCTTCTGTAAACATGCATCTGCCATGCTACACCCTGGATTTAAACAGTAATCTCTGCCTAAACTGTGTGCAGCCACACTTGTTTATTCAATCTTTTTATTAATTTCCTCAGCAACTCCTCTCTACGGTGGAGTTTTGGGCACTGTGCTTTATTTTGTACATGCAAATGTGGATTAAATTGTTATTTATTTGACAAGTGAATGTTGGCATTTCAAACAGAAATGCTGCATATACGGGTAGAAACTGTACATAGAAAGAACTGTATTTCTGGTTGGGAACGTAAACTGAGTAGGCAAATGAAACATGTTCAAAGATACTGATTTGTAAGAAAGATAAGGAACATGAAACAACACATATGTTAAATGGGAAAGACACAAAATGAACTTCTATATTTTGCATGTGAAGTGCTACCTTATGAACAAGTTTCTTACCTTCCGTAATGCCTTATCTGGTGCAGATTATATCTAGCTGCAGATTCCTTACCTTTGAACTTCCCAGGCATCAGACTGGATCCGAAAGATTTTTCGTGAGCAGTACTCCTACGGGAAACAGCCTGTACAACGTAATACGTCATACATTCACTCCTATGCGCTGATAGGTGGTGTCGTTCTGCTCCGCCCGCGCCTTCGGCATTATCCGTACCAGAAGTGATGTCCACGGCACTTATATAGGCGCCACCTAGGCGCGCTGACGTCAGTTTCTTTTCATGGCTTTCCACGCCAAAAGTGCGGAGCAATGAAGAACACTGACAACTGGTGTGGAAAACTAGGGCCCTCAGAGATAAGCCCTGTCCCTAGAAATCCATTCGCAGATTAGGGAGGATGGTTGGGTCGGTAATGAATCTGCAGCTAGATATAGTCTCTACCAAATAAGGCGTTACTGATGGTAAGTAACTTGTTCATCTGATAGAGACTTCTAGCCACAGATTACTTACCTTTCAATAGAAACCCAAGCAATACCATCCCCGGTAGTGGGTATATGGACCAATGTCATACGAGGACGTTCTGCAGGACCGAACAGGAAGTGCCCATCCCTACGGACCTGACTGTCCAGACAGTAATGTTTGGTGAATGTGTGCAGGGAAACCCACGTTGCTGCCTGGCAGATGTCCAGGACCGGAACCGGAGAGTTACAGCTTTAGCTATATTCAAATGAGCTCATAAACCTTCTGGAGGTTGCTTCTTGGCCAATGCATAGTGTATTTTAATGCAGAGCACGACCCATCTGGAGATGGCCCGGTTCTGCACAGCCCGGCCTTTCTTCGCACCAACACACCCCACCAAGAGTCAGTCATCCACCCGGAACTCTCCTTTGCGGTCAAAGCAGAAAAACAATGCTTTTTTTTGGTCCAGATGGTGGAGTCGCTCCTCTGCTTTTTAGGGATGTGGAGGAGCATAAAAGGTAGGCAGTGTGATGGATTACGTGAAATGGGGTAATAACATTCCATAGAAAGGAGGCCCTTGTGCGAAGCACCAGTTTGTCAGGATAGACTGATAAGTAAGGCGGCGTAGATGACAAGGCCTGACGGTCACTTACTCTACGGGCAGATAAAATAGCCACAAAGGAGGCTGTTTTAATCATCAGAAACCTGAGGGGACAATTATGGAGAGGCTCGAAAGGAGCACACATCAAGAAAGTTAGCACCAGATTAAGGTCCCACTGAGGCATGATAAATGGTGAAGGAGAGAAGAGATGAACAAGACCTTTTAGAAACCTATGTACAATAGGGGATTTAAAAAGAGAAGGTTGGTCAGGCATCCACAAACATGCAGAAAGAGCAGACAGATAATATCCCTTAAGAGTGCCCAAAGCAGAGCCCTGCTGAGCAAGGGAAAGAATGAAGAGTAGAACTTCAGAACTGGGGGCAGAAAGGGGATTAATGTATTTTTCTGCACACCAAGCCACCATTTCTTCCAACGGCAGGCATATATCGTCTTGGTGGGGGGACACCTGGCTGCCAACATGAAGTTACAGACTTCGGAAGGAAGGTTTGAGGCTGTCAACTGGCAACACTCAATCTCTGTGCAATAAGCCAGAGACTGGGCTGGTTCGGGTGGAAGACACACCCGGCTGGTGCGACAGAAGATCCTCCCGAAGGGGCAGCCTGATCAAAGGATTGATGGCCATGCTCAGAAGCTCGGGATACCAGACTGTCCATACCCGATATGGAGCCACAAGGATGACTTGGGCCCGGTTGTTCTTGATCTTCCTGAGAACTCTGGGCAGGAGTGGTTTGGGCAGAAAGGCATATAGGAGGCCAGTGCTCCACTCGAGACGAAAAGCATCTCCGAGCGAGAGTCGCCTTGGAAACTGCAACGTGCAAAACTGCTGACATTGCGTGTTCTCGGCAAAGGCAAATAGATTTAACCTAGGATCTTCCCACTCTTGAAAGAGACCTTCTGCCACCTCTGGTTGGAGACGGCATTCGTGATCCGCTACGCATCAACGGCTGAGTTCGTCTGCTCTGGCGTTCAGAGAGCCCGCCAGGTGTTTAACCATCAGGGATATGCCCTGCGGTTCCAGCCATATCCAGAGACGAAGGGCCTCTTGACAGAGGGTCCACGACACCACACCACCCTGTTTGTTGCAGAATCACATGGTGGTGGTGTTGTTTGTGAACACATTTGCATTATCCTTCCTTTGTTGGAGGCTTTCAATGTAGTCAATTTGCATGGAGCTCCAGCAGGTTGAGGTGGAGTCTGGTTTCTGCAGGAGACAAGAGTGCTCTGATCTCCACCTCTCCCAGATGGCCGCCACATCCCAGGAGTGACGCATCTCTCACTACTGGGAGAACTGGTTTGGGGAAGGGAGAGGGGTCTCCCTATAACCCAATCGCAGTTTGTGAGCCATTACATCAGATCTTTTGCAGTTCCCTCCAAGATCTGGACCATGTTGAAAGGATTCCCCTGATGATGTGCCCATTGAAACTTCAGGTCCCACTTCCGAGCTCGCATATGCCATTGGGCATGAGGGACTAGCAGGATGCAGGAGGCTATGAGT
This sequence comes from Calotriton arnoldi, assembly GCA_963921515.1. Taxonomy (NCBI): domain Eukaryota; kingdom Metazoa; phylum Chordata; class Amphibia; order Caudata; family Salamandridae; genus Calotriton; species Calotriton arnoldi. The sequence goes on along the minus strand of CAWUFW010009738.1, from coordinate 172,280 downwards.
CCCAACAGCCTCGAGGTCTGCCACACCGAAATCCAGGATAATGGCTGAAACATCACCGTCATAGCCTAAATATCCTGGACTAATAGCTCAGGAGGATAAGCCCGAAACTGCACTGTGTTCAGAACAGCTCCAAGGAAAGGGAGCGTCTGAGAGTGAGTCAGGTGTGACTTCAGCATGTTGGTAGTGAACACCAGCGAGTGTAGGAGGTCAGCCGTAGTCTGGAGGTGGGAGTTGGTAGCCAGGGGCGAGCCCACCTTAAACAGCCAGTCGTCGAGCTAGGGGAAGACTGGCACCTCTGACTCTGCAGAGGAGCTACAACTACCGCCATCAGCTTTGAGAACACCTGAGAGTCGCTGGTAAGGCCAAAAAAAAGCATAGTGTACTGAAAGTGCTAATGGTCCATTGTGTACCTCAGGTAACGTTGGTGGGCAGGCAGGACGGGAACGTGGAAATAGGCATCCAACACTACCATCCAGTCACCTGGGTCCAGGGCAGACAGGACCTGAGCTAACGGGAGCAGTTTGAATATTTCCTCCTAGAGGAAGTAGTTGAAGGCCCACAGGTCCAGGATAGAAAGAAGGTCTCTATCCTTTTTGAGGATCAGAGAGTAGCAGGAATAGCAACCACAGATCACTTCTGGCACCGACACCCTCTCTCTGGCTTGCTTTGCCAAGAAAACCATGACTTCCTTGCAGAGAAGGGATAGATGATCCTTCCATCAGTTGGTCGTGAGATGGTGGCAAAGAGGGAGGGGTTGTCATGAAGGGGAGAGAATAGCCCCTTTGGACAATTTTCAAAACCCACCTGTCCTATGTTACGGACTGCCAGTGGAGCAGGTGATGGCAAATCCTGCTGCCAACTGGATGCCCATGCTAGTAAGGGGGCAAACTAGGAGGGTTTGGAGGCTGCAGCTGCTGGGGGGGGTGGGGTGGACTGACCAGACTGCTGGCAGCCTGACTCACGAGGTTTGTGGGTACCACACCCTTGGCCACAGAGAGGCTGTAGAGCATGCGCAGCTCAGTGGCTGGAAGGGAATCTGCATGCCTGGAAGCCCCTTACATAGCCACAAAGGAGCGAAAGGCGGATTGAGGGTGACGTGGGGCCATAGAAAGGCCCAAGGACCTGGCCGTAGCCCGACTGTCCTTGAAGTGCTTCGGCACCCAATCCCCCTTGTCTCTGGACTTCACTGCATCTCTTTCATTGGCAACAGCCTGAGAGAGTACGGCCCGGGCCTCCTCCGGGACTGTTGGCAGCACCTGTGCAACCGTGTCCGACAGAGCGTGGGAATAATGACCCAAAAGGCATGCAGTGTTCAAGGATCGCTTTGCCAGGCTGGCAGAAAAAAAAATCTTCTTCCCCAAAGAGTCCAGTCTCTTGGATTCCCTATCCAGGAGAGCGGTAGGAAATGTGCCTTGGGATGTCGAGGCTTGGACCACCAACCTGCTCGGGGTAGGGTATTGGGTGAGAACATTTGGGCGGGGGCGATCGTCCTATTCACAGGAGCCCCTGACTGGGGTTTGGACCAAGTTCCCGTAAGAACGCCAGTGACAACATCATTGAATGAGAGTAGCTGTTCTGAGGGGAGGACTCCCGGTTGCAGCACCTCTATCAAGACATTAGTCTTGACTGCCACTGAAGGTCGAGGACTTCAGCCACCCTCTGGCACCACCATTGCATAAGAAGCTCCCTGTTCCATAGCTATGACAGAGGAAGAAAGCATATCAGTATCTGGACAAGTATCCAGTCCGCTGGCTTCACCCAGTTCCTCACACCAGTCTATGTTAGGGTTTTTTCCAAAAAAGATGGTATTCTTCAGGGTCCAGCAACCCCCTCCCATTCCTCCCAGAGTCCTAACCCATGGGAATACAGCTCAGGTTCAGATCTAGGAGGCAAGACACCTGTTGGCGCCAGATAATGCATTGTGGGACACCCCTCCAGCTCCGTATCGGAGTCAGGGACCAAAATGGTGTAGGAAGCTGTTTTTTATGTAGTGTGCCAATGTAAGGGCACACCATGCAAAAAGTCCAGAAGACCTTTATTAGTTTACAGAGCTTACTATAATAATCCCAATTGCTCTATTTGTGGTAGTGTGGTCTAGCAGCTTAGGCTTATCAGAGGGCAGTGTTAAGCATTTGTTGGATACTCAGAGTCAATAAATAAGGCACACACTCAAGAAGAAATTCAGACCAATTTAGAAAAATAACAGATTTTTATATATTTTTAGACACCAAGATCATCGGAATCAGGTAAGTACTTTCGGAGTTATGAATTTTACAAAATAACAGTAAAATACATAAGGAAAATGCTACTTACCCAGTATGCATCTGTTCTTGGCATGTAGAGCTGTAGAATCTCATGCTTATGCATAGATCGCCATCTAGTGTTGGGCTCGGATGTTTGCACTTTGATTTTCTTCGAAAAAGTCTTCCTAGTCACGAGGTAGGTGACTCCTCCTTTTCGGTGATAGTGCGCATGGTCATCGACTCCATCTTCAGATTGTTTTCCCGCAGAGGGTGAGAGAATGGAGTAGTAGTAAAGAATAGAGATGTCCATGTGTATGTATGAATAGTAACAAGAGAACTACAGCAGCTACAGGTATCCGGGGAAGTGGGTGGGCACATGAGATTCTATAGCTCTACATTCCAAGAACAGATGCATACTGGGTAAGTAGCATTTTCCGTTCGAGGCATGTGAGCTGTAGATCACATGCTTATGCATAGACTATACAGCAGTCTCCCCTAAGCGGTGGCTATCCTGTAACTGATGGAGTTGTCTGAAACAGCGTTTTAAGGTCTGCTTGGCCCACATTAGCTTGTTGTCTGGCTAACACATCTACACAATAGTGTTTGGTGAATGTGTGTGGTGTGGACCATGTTGCAGCTTTGCAGATGTCAGTAATAGGGATGTTTCCTAAGAAAGCCATAGTAGCCCCTAGCTTACGAGTGGAATGTGCTCTAGGGGGTACCGTTAGAGTCCTTTTGGCTTTTGCATAACAAATCTGAATACATTTAACGATCCACCTAGCAATACCTGATTTGGATATAGGATTGCCCTTGTGAGGTCTTGCAAAAGCGACAAAGAGTTGTTTGGTCTTACGAAAAGATTTCGTTCTTTCAGTGTAATACAACAGCGCTCTTCTAACATCTAAGGTGTGTAGAGCTCGTTCTGCAACAGAGTCAGGTTGAGGGAAGAAAAGAGGTAATTCAACCGACTGATTTATGTGAAATGCAGATACTACTTTAGGTAGGAATTTAGGATTGGTACGAAGAACCACTTTATCTTTGTGTAGCTGGAAAAAAGGTTCTTCTATGGTTAGTGCCTGAAGTTCGCCCACTCTCCTCAATGAAGTGATTGCAATGAGGAAAGCTGTTTTCCAAGTGAGGAACTGTAGTTCACATCTGTGCATAGGTTCAAATGGTGGGCCCATTAACCTTGTGAGGACTATATTAAGATTCCATACTGGGGCAGGTGGAAGTCTTGGTGGTATAACTCTTTTCAGTCCTTCCATAAATGCTTTGATTACAGGCACTCTAAAGAGCGATAAATGTTGCCTATTCTGAAGATAGGCTGCAATTGCAGCGAGATGCAGTCTGATGGATGTATAGGCCAATGATGACTGCTGCAAATGTAACAGGTAGCAGATAATGTTTTGTATGGAAGCATCAAGAGGGTTGATGTTATTGTTATTGCAATAGATAACAAATTGCTTCCATTTGGCTGCGTAGCAGGCTCTTGTGGCAGGCTTTCTAGCCTCCTTAATAATGTTCATACAGTCTGGTGGAAGGTTCACATAACAAAACTCTATGACTTCAGGAGCCAGATCGCGAGGTTCAATTGTTTGGGATCTGGGTGCTTGATTTCTCCATGGCTCTGTGTGAGGAGACTGGGAGTTAAATGTAATTTTTGATGCAGTACCAGCGAAAGTTCCAACAGGGTTGTGAACCAGGGTTGACGTGCCCTTGTTGGAGCTACCAGTATTAGTGTGAGGTATGTTTGTCTGAGTTTCCGAACCACTGATGGAATGAGTGGGAGAGGCGGAAAAGCGTAAGCAAATATCCCTGAGCAGTTCATTCATAGAGCATTGCCTTTGGACAACGGGTGTGGGTACCTGGAGGCGAAGCTTGGGCATTTTGTGTTTTGGGGTGTTGCAAACAGATCAATGTGAGGGACTCCCCAAGCTTGGAAGTATGGGTGGAGAACTTGAGGGTGAAGTTCCCATTCGTGTATTTGATACCTCTGTCTGCTGAGGAGGTCCGCAATCTGGTTGTTGACTCCTGGGAGGTGTTCCGCTAGGAGATAGATATTGTGGTGAATAGCCCACCTCCAGATGTCTTGGGCTAAGTGGGACAATTGGAGAGAGTGTCCCCCCCCCCCCTGTTTCTGTATGTAATACATAGCTGTCATGTTGTCGGTTCGAACCAAGACAGTTTTGCCAGAGAGGTGATCTTGAAAGGCCTTGAGAGCTAGAAAGATCGCCATCAGCTCTAAATGATTGATGTGGAGCAACTTTTGTTGGTGGCTCCACAGGCCTTGCACTGTGAGTTGTTGAAGATGAGCTCCCCATCCAGTTAGGGACGCGTCCGCTGTTAATACTGTCTGTGGAACTGGGTCTATGAACGGCCGTCCTTTTGACAGATTTTGGGTGTTCCACCACTGCAGAGAGCGATGAGTACAGCCGCTTACCAACACTAGATCGGTTAATAGACAGTGTGACTGGTTCCACTGACTGGCTAAGCATTCTTGAAGTGGATGCATGTGCATCCTGGCATGGGGAACGATCATGATGCAAGATGCCATCATTCCCAATAGTTGCATAAACACTCGAGCTGGAAGTGATTGAGTGGCTAGAAATTTGAGAATCAGCGCCTGAATGTTTCGAATTCTGGCTGCGTTGGGAAATGCTAGAGCCCTTTGAATATCCAGAGTGGCTCCTAGGTAGTTCTGAATTTTGTTTGGCTGAAGATGTGATTTTAATACATTGACTGTAAACCCTAGCTGGTGAAGTAACTGCATGGTTACGGAAGTATGTTTGCGGCATTGTTGGTACTTGCTGGCTTTGATGAGCCAGTCGTCCAGATAGGGGAAGACATGTATGCTCTGTCTTCTTAGATGGGCAGCTACTACGGCCAGACACTTTGTGAAGACTCTGGGGGCAGTGGTGACGCAGAATGGGAGTACTTTGAATTGGTAGTGTTGACCTGCTACCACGAACCTGAGAAATTTGCGGTGAGCCGGATGGATTGGAATATGAAAGTAGGCGTCTTTTAAGTCCAGAGTAGAAAGAAAGTCACCCTTTTGCAAAAGGGGTAGAACCTGTTGAAGTGTTACCATGTGGAAATGGTCGGATTGTATGTAAAGATTTAGTTCTCAGAGATCTAGTATTGGTCTGAGAGAACCATCCTTTTTGGGAATTAGGAAGTAAAAGGAGTAGACGCCCGACCCCTGATGTTGTGGTGGTACGGGCTCTTTAGCTTGTTTTAGAAGCAGGTATTGTACCTCTTGTTTGAGAAGGTGTATGTGATCCGGTGAAAGTTTGTGCGACTTTTGGGGAATGTTTGGAGGAGTGTTGATGGACTCCAGGCAGTAACCAGAACGGATAATTTGGGGGACCCACTTGTCTGTTGTTATTGACTGCCACTTTGGTAGAAATTGTGACAGTCTTCCCCCCACAGGTGTTAAGTGGTCGGGGGGAACTATGGGCAAGTCACTGTTTTGTATTGGAGGGGGAGGTACGTGTGTTGGAACCTCTGCCCTTGCCGTTGTTTCCTCTATAACCACCTCTGAAGTAAGTTTTGGAACCTGAGGGTTGGTTATTGCCCTTATAGGTAGTGTCCGAGGAAGTGGTTTTCGACCCTGCTTGATAAAAGGAGCGCCGAAAGGAACCACAGCCTTGTGGAGACTGAAGGGCTCCCATTGATTTAGCCACTTCGGTTTCTTTCTTCATCTTCTCGAGTGAAGAATCAACCACCGGCCCAACAGGTGTTCTTTATCGATTGGTGTGTTTAATATTGAGGTTTGAACCTCCGGTTTGAACCCCGATATGCATAGCCAGGCGTGCCTTCTTAAAAGGACACTAGTGTTCACCGCTCTGGCAGATGTATCAGCCGCATCTAGGGAGCATCTAATTTGATTGTTGGAAATTAGTTGTCCCTCACGTACCAGGTCTTGCGCTTTAGATTTATGTTCTTGGGGTAAAAATTGGATAAGTTGTTCCATTTCATCCCAATGTGCACGGTCATATCTGGCTAGCAGCGCTTGTGTGTTAGATATGCGTCAGAAGTTAGCTGCCTGGGAGGCTATTCTTTTCCCTGAAGCATCAAGGAGCTTTGACTCTTTATCTGGGGGTGGTGCGTCTCCAGTAGTCTGGGAGTTTGCCCTTTTGCGTGCATTAGAAACAACTAATGAGTCTAAGGGTAATTGTCCTCTTAAGTAGACTGGATCATATGGTGCAGGTTTGTATTTTTTATCCACCCTAGGGGTAAGAATACGCGCCCTGACAGGATCCTTAAATATGTCGTCTACATGTCTGGTCATTCCTTTAAGCATGGGCAACATATGTGTGGATTTTTTTGTGCTGTTTAATGTTTCAAAGAGGAAATCCTCTTCAAGGGATTCTTTATGCAGCTGGACCCCATGGTAATTGGCAGCCCTGCCTAGCAATTCAATATATCCTACGCTGTCGTCTGGTGGAGAGGGCCTGGTAGGATATAGGTCAGGGTCATTGTCTGTGGGCGAGTCAATGTTATAGTCATCCCACACATCTGTAGGTCCCGGCTGATTATCATCATTAGTATCATCCCCGTCCCCATCACCCTGATCGTCAGGTATATATGGTAATGAGTGCTCAGGTGAAGTTGGCACAGGCAGAGACTGAGGTAAAGGTGGTGAAAGAAGAGGATGAGGAGGAGGGGAAGGGGTTGTCCCAACAGGTCTCTTCTTTAATGGAATGTGGTATTCCTCTTCGGTAGTAGCCCCTCTTTTTAAAGTCACTTTGGTAGTAATGTGGCCGGTTTTTGGATGTATGACCAAAATTTTCTGTTTTGGGTTCGGTTTTTCGAGCGGATCACCGAAACTATGCTTCTTAGGTGACTTTGGTGTATCAGTCTGTTTCGGCGCCGAAATTTTCGGTGCCGAAGGTTTTGGGGCTGGTGTCTTCGGATCCGAGGTGGTTTTCGGTGCAGAGTGGTGATGATCGGAGCCGGACTTGGTCTTCGATCCTGAAGGCTTTGGCTCGGTGCCTGATTTGGAATGGGGCTTTTCGGAGCCGGAAGGCTTTTTGGTAGGCTTCGGTGCCGAGTCGGGAGGCGGGGCGTAGGAAGCGTGGTCTCGGTGCCGACCGGGGCCCGAGGGCGTGGGTTGGTCCGGAGCCTTCTTTTTTGGCTGGGTTGGGAGTTGGGGCGAGGTAGGACCTGTACTTTAAGTACGTTGTCCCTGCGGGATGTCTTTATCCTGTTCGGAGTCATCGTCGGAGAGGGAGATCTGTTCTTGCTCCTCCTCGGCTCTGATAGGGTTGTCAGCCTCATCATCCGATTCAGGTCCAAAGAGGTCCGGAATGGAGCCTGTGTGTTGGCTCTGCATGTCGCATCGTCGGGCCAGACGGTCGCGAAGAGTCTTTTTGGAGCGGAAAGCTCGGCACGCGTCGCAGTCCTGTTCACTGTGTTCCGGTGACAGACACAGGTTGCACACCTCGCGTGAATCAGTGCGCGGATATTTTGCGTGGCACCGAGGACAGAATTTAAAAGGAGTTCGGTCCATCGACTGCGAGTCGAACCGGGGGCTAGGCCCAACGGCCTACCACGAGCTCGCCGATCAAAAAGAGTTTATTGTAAGAACACGATCCGCGAAGAATGGACAACGCGATCGAAAACAATACCGTCGAGGTTGAGTGTTGTACGCACCGAGAGAAACCGAAGGATCAGCGTCGAACCGGAGCGCAGCGAGTCACATCCGAACCCGATGGCGGAAAAAAACAATCTGAAGATGGAATCGATGACCATGCGCACTATCACCGAAAGGAGGAGTCACCTACCTCGTGGCTAGGAAGACTTCTTCGAAGAAAAACAAAGTGCAAACATCCGAGCCGAACACTAGATGGCGATCTATGTATAAGCATGTGATTGTTGGACTTGGCCCTTTTTGCCAGGTTCACCCCTAAACTTTTTGCGTTGTATGTTAGTAGTTTTAGGCCTCTGGGCATTTGGACACTGTGGTCCAGTGCCAAGTGCGTGCGCGCGCTGTGCACATTTAGTGAGATTGACCTGCCTCCCATAGGAATGCATTGAGGATCTGTGTGCTAGTGGTAATTCCTGGTATGAGAGGAGCAGTGTAGTCAAGTTTAGTATGTGTGAATTCGTGAGAATAAATGCTGCGCAATGGTGTGCGCAGATTTATTATGGCTGGTGTGGAAGTGCCACTTCTAGAAGTTGGCATGTATGTGTGCTCTGTGCCTGCCTGCCTGATGTGGATTGCATGTCTGGCTTTGTGAGTAACAGGTGCTGGATGGTGTGGGGAATTCCAGGAGCCAGGGTGAGTCAGCCCAGTGGTGAATAGAGAGATCTGCATGTAGATGGGAGGGAGGAGTGCACCTGGGACCTGAATAGGGCTGTGCCTTCCCTCCACAATGCTGGCTCCACCCCCTGTGGTGCGTCTGATGTCCCTAGCCTGTCCTGTGAAAGGAAAGAGGAGCTGAGCAAAACAAAGTGCTCCAAAGCTCCCCCAAACCAGTTCTAACTGGTATCCCTAAACCCTGTGCTGTGACACAAAGGGAGTTACTAATATAAATATAGGGGCTGTGTCCCCATAAAGGTTGTTCAGTTCCTAGTCTGTTCCTGACGGAGGGGGGGGGCTTGCTGCTGGTGGGGCCCAGGAGGGACCGCCATGGGGGCTGCCTCCCTGCTGGAGGGCCCTGTGTGCTGGCCCCTGGGCCCTGCATTGCCCCTTCCTTTCTAAAAGACCTCTTTGCTGGGAGCTTCCTTTGCTCCATCTCTTTGCCCCAGGACTTCTTGTGCTCTGTTGCGCCCTGGGAGCGCTATCTGTGGATTTTCCCCCAGGAGAGGGAGAGCCTGGGGGCTGCGCCGCGCTGCAGCCCCCTTCATAGGGAATCCCCAGCGTAGGGATTCCCCCGTGACACCTGCAATACGGGTGCCCACCCCGCTTATTTTCGGATTTTAGTGCGCAGGTGCCCACCCTGCGACTTCGTTTTATTTTATAATTAACGCGGGTGCCCACCCCGCTTATTTGAGTCTATTGCGGGTGCCCACCCCGCTTTGGCGCCGTGCTTGTTTTTATTTAAACTGCGCGGGTGCCTACCCGCGACTTTGCCCCAAAGAGAAGAATCACCGCCGCGGCCCGTGCGGCCAAACCGGAAGTCAGGCACCTCCTGCCCGTGACGTGGGCGGGGCCTGAAATCCGGCCGGAAGAGAAGGAGGCAGCCTAGAGCCTTGCTGGCTCCATACTGAAGTCCCGGTCCCGAGATGGGGGACCGGGTGAAGTGTGGCACCTGGTGACGCGGGGCTCTCATGAATGGAGAGAGCCCCGCAAGCGCCGCAGCCTGTTTCCCGCGGAGGTGGGCGCGAGGCACATTGCCGGTCCCTGCCCCCGCCGCGTTCAACGAGAGGAGCCCCCCCCCCGCATAGCCCGGTGAGGAAGGGCTGAGGGGGGAACCTGGCCGCATTTTCGCTCCCGCACCACGAGGGAGCATAGCTTGCTTTTCGGTGCCAGTGCGAGGCCCGAGTCAGAGCGGCCCCGTCTAGCAGCGGGCCGCTCCAACGATGTGGCCATGGTTGTTTAAAGGGCCAGAGAGGCCCGTGAGCATTTTGTTAGTGGCCCTAGTGCGTGGCTGATCTTCACAGCGGCGCCGCAGTTGCGGGCCGCTGCAACGAGGGGGGCATCATTATTCTAGAGCCTAGATGGCTCCAGCGTTTGGGGGCATATCTATTTCCTGATCCCCAGCTGCGCCGCACCAGCGCGGGCAGCTGCAACGTTTTTGCACAATTCTTGAGGAAGTCCCTGAGAGGGACAGAAGTGGCACAGAGGTGCCAGGCCTTCCCCATTGTTCCCAGCTGCGCAGCAAGTAGTGCCAGCTGCACCGTTTAGGCGCACAGTTCTTTTGGGATCTTGTGAAGTCAGGAGTGAGATGCACTCCTTTGCCCTGTACTTTCCCAGCTGCGCAGCAAGTAATGCCAGCTGCACCGTTTAGGCGCACAGTTCTTTTGGGATCTTGTGAAGTCAGGAGTGAGATGCACTCCTTTGCCCTGTACTTTCCCAGCTGCCCAACAAGTAGTGGGCAGCTGCCACGTTTAGGTTGGCGCAGTGGCGCACCCTTGACTTTCGCTGCATTGGCAGCAGCCCTGACTCTTTGGACATAGGGCATTTGAGCCCCTTGTGAGATGGCCAGTTGGCCAAGGGGACTGCTAGGTTTATAGGGCGCCAGGCCCTAATGTGATTTGTGTGTTAGTGAGCTTCTTTCCTAGGATTTATAGGCTAATGTGATTTATACCTCTGCTATGGTTCTTTCTACTATGAGGTTATGTGCTACTGTGAGTATGTGGTGCTAGGAAATGTAATGCATGTAGTATGTTTTAGGCACCCTGTTTTGGTTACCTCTAAAATTTGGTTTTTATGCTTGTGAAGTTATTACTTCCTAACGCGTTTAGGTTGTGAGTTATTTTCCCCTGAGATTATTTCCTAATGTGATTTATACTTAGGATGTTATTGTCTAATGCATTTAGACTGGAGAGATAATTGCATAATGTGTTTATGCTGGTGAGGTTGGCGCATAAGGTTTTGCGCCTAATGTGATGCTGTGCATAATATGGTTTATGTTACAGGCTGATGCTAAGTACAGTGGTTGCCAGTGATTACTGGTTGTACGTTTCTGATATGTCCTACATTTATTATGTGTTCTACATCTATTACCTTTTACTAAGTGATGGTTCTGACAGTGGTCCACGTGGCCCTGTCATGTGTACATAATCCCCTGTAAATATTGTCCCGTGCCAGTTGGCACAGTGTATTGTATGTGAGTACTATTCTAATGTGTTTTATGATAATACAAAGGCTATTTTTATATATAAACTTGTGTGGAGTTCCTTTTGTAGTGTGCCTTTGGTGTTGTGCTGTGTGTGTGTTGCGCAAACGCTTTAAACATTGCCTCCGGGATAAGCCTGACTGCTCGTGCCATGCTACCAAGGGGGTGAGCAGGGGTTATCTTCGGCATGTAACTTCCTTGCCCTGACTAGAGTGGTGGTCTCTGCCTGGCTTTGGCGCAAGCCTCAGCCAACCAGAGATCCCATTTCTAACAGTGATCTACAGCTCACATGCCTCGAACAAAACAGTTTTTGAGGCATGACCCTCTAACGTAGTAATGTTATCCTATGGGAGGAAAGACATATACTGCAAACTGATACTCGGAGTTGAAGTTTGGGGGAGCCCTTTGGAACTTAAGGTGTTAGAGGGTAAGGTCCAAAGAACCACTAGTAGTTTTATTTTACCTGCCTTGGTGTGTACGTGTAGAGAGGTGCCTCGAGCGCTATACAATTGAAGTCAAGGGGCACCTGCAAACAAAAGCTGCAAGGGTGACTTGGGGACAAGTCCGCTAGAACCCAAAGGGGGGCTCGCTTGTGAGGGTCTTTGGAGCAAGGGGGCGCAGCTGGTTGTCGTGAACCCGGGTTGTGGGGCTCGGGTGCAGTTGTTTTTGGCCAGCTGCCCACTTGCGTTGGATGCTCTCACAGTTATTGGTTAGACCTGTAGAGGGGAGGAAAACAAGGTAGCAGGGCCACTCTCGGGAGTCAGCCTTGTTGGTTCTGAAGTCCCTCATCGTGCAAGTCCCTTTGAAGGCAATGGTGTCCGGGCTAGACACTCAACAGGCCTTGGTTGCTGCAGGTGCTCCAGTACCCAGGGTATTGGCACAGGGGGGCTCCTGGGGGGTCTAGCCTCTCGAAACTTGGTGAAAAGATGGGGCTGACCTCTTGGAACCATGAAACCTCTTCCTGTTATGATGCTCCCTCGTGGGCCCAATGAGTCCGGTACATCAGCAAAATGGTGTACTGGACATGTGTAGTCAGTGCCTGCAGATGCAGGGGGATGGCTCCTCCACCCCAAAGGAGATGCTAAGTGGCTGTTGAAACTTTGAACAGTCCTCCAAGGGCTTGGGAGGATGCACAGCTTTTGGAAGAGTCGGGTCTTTGCAATGGTCAAGGTACCAGCAGCCAGGAAGGGTTTGGTGCCAAGTTCGGTGTTGGTCCTCTGTTCTCACGCTGATGGGTCTTCTTTGTCCTTCTTCTGTACCCAGGTAGACAAATCTGTCTTTCTGGTGTCGGGGGGGACCCCTAAATACTTAATTATGGGGCGTTTAGGGGCGTGTAGGGCAGTAGCCAATGGGCTACCTACCCCTGGGGTGTCTACACCTCCTATATGACCACTTCCTGTGAGAAATGGGCATAATCCTGACCCAGAGGTCCTAGTTTCACCAAAACTAAGATGGAGAAACCCTTCTTCGACTGCCTACTTCAGGTAGCCCACCTTAGCAGTGTGCCTAGCTTCTAAGTGTGGCACGCCTTCTGACTATCTAATTTCCCGCCTGCTCTGGTGCCAAACGGGCCTCAGGGCAGGCGGTGGAATTCCCCAGGTCTGGGGAAACCGGGGTTGCATTTCTAAGTGGTAGAGGCTTTGAAGCTGATCTGCTTGCCATCCTGCTGGAGGAGTTTTCAACACCTTCTGCTGGAGAAGGCATTGTTTCTGACCTCTGAAAGCATGGGCTCTCCCCTGCAGGGGGTCAGAAACTCGTCTGTGGTGGCAGGCTGAAAGATACCAGTCAGCCAGCACACTATGTGACTAGTTGGGATTTAGGCAGCACCTCTAAGGTGCCCTCTGGGTGCATGTCATAATAAATCTGATACTGGCATCAGTATAGATTTATTAAGACAAGGTGTTTGATGCTGAACACCATTACTTTCAGCGAAGCCATCTTGTTGTTGGTAACTCGTAATGACCAGTGCCCAGTACATGTCCTTAAGACTGTTTCCTGATCACTCGCAATGGAACTAGACATTACAGGGACACATCTGCTCATGCAGGTGTGCCCTCACATGTAATATAATGCACCCTGCCGGAATGCTTTAGGGCTTGCTGAAGGGGTGACTTACATATAGTACATGCAGTGTACATGGACATGGCACACAGTGTGAGCCATGTAGTTTTTTCAGAATGGTTTGCACCATTTTACACATCCTGCACTGGCAACCTGTATGCAGTTTGTGTGTGGGTCCCTGAGGGTAGCATAAAATATGCTGCAGCCCTTAGGGACCCTTTTTAGTACCCATGCCCTAGGTACCAGGGGTACCATTTACTAGAGACTTACAGGGGTGCTAAAGTCCTTGCCAATTGGATTACAATTGAACAATTGTATTGTTTTTAGAGAAAGAGCACTGGCGGCTGGTGAGCAGGGATCCAGTGCATTACCAATCAAACACATCAGTACCAGTGAACAAAAAGTGGGGGTGACCATTTCAAAAAGTGCCACTTTCCTACAAAAAGGGGATGACACTGCCGGTGGGTGCCATCAGCGCCAGCAGCGTCGGCAATCGGGAACAGTGTTGTGGAAGGTTGAGATGGTACGACCAACGCCATTCCGGATTACTGGGGCCCGACTAGGGCTGGAACTGTTGGTGCAGAATCAGATGGGGGCCCCTCCCGACCTTGCAGGGCCGAAAGGCGTGCCAGTAGGTTTGAGCCGTCCAAATATGAGGCACCTGGCCTCATAAAACTTCTTCAGTTGGGCGGGGGTCGCTCTGGCTCCCGGAAAGTCGGGAGGTGTGAAGTATGCCCATGAGCAGGCTCTACCGCGGAGCCAGGCCTTGAATGTCGACGCTCCCTCATCTTGTCGGCTGATGGACGAGGAGAAGTCGAAGATCTCTTTGACTTCCTCTCATGTCGAGACTTACCCGAATGTCCTGAAGATTTGGAGTGGGACGAGAATCTCCGACTCCATGACCGCTCCCAGGATCTTCCCCTCAACCGTGACCTCCAGAGTTGCGCTGTTGCCAGCCGAGCCACCATGTACTTGAGGGACAGCTCTCGCAAGACCTTAGGATTCATGGCGTGGCAGTCGGAGCACAATTGCGGGTTGTAGTCGCACTCAAGACACCACAGGCATACAAGATACAGATCCATCACCGACATTGGTCAATGACAGGCTCTGCAGGGCTTGAAGCCGGCTTTCCTGGAGGATATCCCTGCCACATCAGGAGGAGAAACCTCAAAAGAGTCAACAAGTCGTCGAAAAAATTCAGTCAAACAGTGTTTGAAGGGGTAGCTCTACTCCAGATCAGCTCTGGCTGGCACAGAAAGAAAAGATCTAACGTCAGCGAGGCGAGGGGGACCTATATAGGTGCTGCGGATGCCACTTCTGGCGCGGGCTATGCCGGCGACTCACACAGAGCCAAACGACGCTACCTGCACATTGGTACTGCTCACGAAAAATCTTCTGGAATCAGTCTGAGACCTGGAGAATTCAAAGGTAAGGAATCTGTGACTAGAAGTCTTTATCAGATATATTCTTTCTCTCCAATTTCATGAGATACTCTTTAGACAAGTTTTGAAGTCATTAGTGTAGAGGATGCATGAATGTCAAGAGGCAGGGAGAGGCAGTGATGAGGGCTTAGCAGGGTTGAATAGTACACCTAGATTTTTAAAATAGGCAGGCGTAGGAAGAATGATAATTTGGACAAGCATTTGTTTTTTGTGATATTGCTGGCCTGTTTCAGACAGAAGCATGTTCCTCCCTCCACATCCCTTTTACCCACAGCCAAGGGCAGAGTGTCGGCAGCAGGCCAAGGTACTGAACAACCCTTTCCCGATTACAGCTTCTTTTTTCAAGACAAGGGTCAGAAATTTTAGGATGAGGAGCAAGGACCTTTTCCAGGACACCTCTAAGATAATTCCCTCCCAATACTTCAAAGGAAAGTGAATTTCTTACTAGTACTTTCAGAGGTTACGGAGAGGCATCAATATCACATTTTTCTTTCCCAATATGAGGTCGCATTTGCTTTGTCTACTTGCTCCAGGAATTAAATGACATGTATTGAAAATTTTTACGGTTGTAAAGCCTGTGATTCAGGTTTTACAACAGCAATATACCTTTTCAAAATGTACAAAAGAACACGTTACTTACCTGCGGTAATGCCTTTTCTGGAAGCGCCTCCATCTAGCCATAGATTTCTCAGGTTAGAATATTCCCCAGGCATCTGATTGGATCTGGAAATTTTTTAGCAATCCTCTTGCGTGCCGGTAGATGGAGATGTTTGGCTCTGCGTGGAGTCATTGGCGCCGTAAGTGAAATGCGTGGTGCCTATGTAGGCGCCACCCCAGCAAGCTGACCTCAGTTCTCGACTGTTTTTCCGCCCCAGAAACACGAAGCCAAGCTGAGGAGAAATGACTAGTGAGACAAAATGAAGTCCTGAGGGATCTCTGTTGTTGTTAATGACATAGTTCACAGAATGGGGAGGATGGGAGGGTCGGAAAGGAATCTGTGGGTAGATAGAGTCTCTACAAGATAAGGCGTTACTGAAGGTAAGCAACTTGTTCATCTGATAGAGACATCTACCAGCAGATTCCTTACCTCAGAATAGATACCAAAGCAATCTCTCCCTGGCAGTGGGTCTGTGGACTCTATTACACTAAGAAGTCCTGGAGGACCGAATGGGCGAAATGCCCATCACACCGGACCTGACTGTCTAGGCAGTAGTGCTTGGCAAATGTGTGCAGTGATGCCCACGTAGCTGCCTGACAGATTTGCAGAACTGGGACCCCTCTCGCCAATGCAGTGGTCGCAGCTTTAGCTCTGGTAGAATGAGCCTTTAAGCCATCAGGGGACTGCTTTTTAGCCACTGCGTGGCAGATTTTATTACAAAGGATAATCCATTTGGAGATGGTTCTTTTGTGAACTGCTTTGCCTTTCTTCACTCCCATAAAACCAGCAAAGAGTCAAGCGTCCACTGGAAATCTTTGGTGCAATCGATATAAAAAGATAATGCTCTATTTGGGTCTAGAATGTGGATTCTCTCCTCTTCCAGGTTGGTTGTGTTGACACATGTTTGTAAATGTTTGGAAGCTATCATGTCAGCTTGTACGGAACGTAAAATATCTGTATGTTCCTGTGTTCAATGATGTACTGAAAAATCAGGTCTAAGTCGTAGAACGGTTTCACTCTGTCTGTGTAACCCAAAATGTATGTCCTGCCAAAATTCAAAAATCCTAAAATGGATTGTAGTCTTTTCAGAGTAGTTGGAGGTTGTAGCAATGTACATTCTTCTAAAAATTGTGCCGCCAGGCTTTTGCCTTCGCTTGACAATTCGTAACCTAAAAAGAGGACAATGAAGTAGGCAATTTTCGATTTTTTTAAAATTAAATTTGTATCCCAGGCGGGCGAACCCAAGAATTATGTGGTTCACCCTAGACAAATGTTCCATTAATTAATCGTCTGTCAGATAGATGTCATCTACATAGGACAATGCCTCCTCATCAAAATTTTGAAGTAACTCTGTTACCCTGGCTGAAAACAGTCCAGGGCTGGTCTTATATCCTTGTGATCAACAAATTTGGCCCTGAGAGCCTAGCGCCAAGAATGCTGTCAAATATCTGCTCCCAGGCACTATATTTTTGCAGAAAAATCCATTTGAGATGTCTAGTGTTGTTTTGTATTTTTTTCCACACTATGTTATTCATTAGTGCAGCACTGTGTGAATTTTGTACTGCAAATGTGCATCTGGATGCATTTAAATGTCTATAATCTGGGGCGTGGCTTGGACGGCAGAGCCGATGGCTGCTTGACTCCGTCGTTCTGTCATTTACAGAGGGGATTTGAAAGTATTCCGGAGAAAATGGAAACGGTGGGGCTTCGCTGAACCCGGCTTCGATCCCTGTTGGAGCGCTGCTCCTGTGGATGCTGTCGCCGTAGGAAATAGTCTGCGTTTGACTATATAATCACCGTCAGCAACTTTGATAAGTTCGGAGTCCCGTCGGCTCAAAATGGCGGATCCCGTGCATTCTGCACTTGGGGACTATTTAAAGACCAGCTGAGTACCGGATTCCATATCAGGCAGCGGATTTGAAGGACTGCTACCCGTTTACATCCTCGATGAGGTATTTTACGAAATTTAGCCAAGTTTTCACATTTCCCGATGATCGTTTCTTTGTTATGACCTGGCCTTAAGATGGCGGCTGTGAATGACTGGGTGCGGAGATCGCTGTTCTAGCGTTACGAGGGCTATATTATGCGGTGTCACCAGGCGAGGATCTGACTTGGTATTGTGAATGATGTGGTCAATTGTGGGAATCTTTTGAGAGCGTGACAGGCCCTGCCGCTATGCCGCCCTCCAGCCGATCGGTGCCTGACCTTGTGATGGCTGCCAGGAGAGATCGAAGTGCATGTTACTTCCTCGCTGAGTGATCGGTAAGTGCGCAGCGCTTGGACTCCCGGTCTTATCGTTTACATCCAGCGACTTCATAGCGTGTGGTCACAAAATCAAGTGCAGCGTTAATCACAGCCTAAAGGCTTAATATGTGTACAGAGGAAGATCAGCAATTAAAGTTTGTGAAGAGTGTTGTTCTGACTTAGCCCTGCAGGGTAAAGGCTTGTTATTCCCTTTTCAGGCTTCCATCTTCCACTCTGCAGGGTGAGCTGCTTAGGGATGCCATTTCTGTTCAGCTCTTTTACCATAGTCAGCAACTGGTGGGTGATTCTTCAGTATAATGCAAAGTATTAGTTGATATATATACTTTTAACCACTGCTCTGCCAGTAACATTTCATCAGTCAAATGTTTTGGTCCTATCACCTGATTCCGTTCTAGACATTTCCGTGTGTTCAATAACTGAGGTCAAGTGGCGCTCTGGTTCTGATAAAGAAATTAGTGCTCTGCTTAAGTATAACGCCTACTCCATCATTACCGTTGAGTGTACTGGCAAGTGTAACCTACACTTCATCCTTGCAAGTCCGTTACAATGGCAGTAAAGGAATCTAAAATTCAGTTCAAAAGAAACAAAGGTGACCCTTCACCGTCTGATTCTCCCATCAAGGCCAAAGCAGACATTAATAGTACAATGGATATGATTCTCAAAAAATTAGCGGACGTTCATGATCTTGCTAAGTCCACCAACCATAATACAGATGCAATGCAGTTAGAGCTAACAGCTATCCGAGCAGACATGAGTACAGTTAACTCAAAAATTGCATCCGCAGAACAAAGAATTAGTGACGTGGAGGATGTTTCATTCAAGACCTGCAAAGAGCTGAAATCACTTAGGGATCTGACAACCAACCTTAAAAAACAATCAGCCAAACTTGAAGATAGAAACAGGAGGGGCAACATTAGAATTCTAGCTATTCCGGAAAACTCGGAGGATGCTGCGGGATCATGTATAGCTTTTCTTGAAGACTGGATACACCAGTTCACTGGCTTAAAATTTTCAAACCTTTCAGAACTAGACCGGGCGCATTGAATTCCAACTTTTAAATCCACCTCAAGGCAAACAACCCGTCCTATCATCTGTAGACCACTGAGATTTCAACACACTGAAGCTATCCTCAACTACGTCCGCAAGTCTCGACAGCTTCTCTGGAACGGCCACAAAATAATTTTCACGCAGGACTACTCTAAACCTACTGTGGATACTAGAAAGGGCTTCCTCATCCTACGAGATAAACTAAGAGACAAAGGTATTCAGTTTTCTTTTGTTGGGCCGACTAAATTCCGAATCATGGTTAATGGCCGTCATCACTACTTCTCGGACCCTACAGACTTATCGAACTGTCTAGAAGGCCCGCCCACTCAGGACATGGATTCTTCTCAGTCCTCTTCCAATAAGAGGAAGTCATGATATATACATGTCTCTACTTATTTCTGTTTATATGTTTTGATCCTTGGCAGCCCTATATGGGTGATTACACTGATTGTTTCAAAAATTACTGATTACTCTTTCTCATACCAAGTGCAAATTAAGAGTTTTGAAGCTGGTTTCTAATTACACTGATAACTCTCCTTAATATAGGGAGTGGCTGTTTTTCCTTTGTTCACTGTTTTCGAATAGGTTTAAGAAGGTAGAGAATATTTGTCTCCTTTAACAACGGTTAGGCTCACGATACTGATTGCTTATATCATATAATCCGTTTGATCTAGATGATGTTCTCTGGAAATTTTTATCAGGTTAAATGATGAAACACTCCGCTCGACAGTTTGACGCTCCTGCTGTCGCACCTCCTACATTCGAGGTATGCAGGGAAGGGGGGGGAGGGCGGGGGGGGTGGGGAGGCTGGAAGGGGAACCCCAGGAGTTGTGGAATTTCATTGGGTGTGATGTGGTTTGTTTCTTGGGTATTCCCGGCTGTTTTTTGTTTCTTTTTTGTCTTCCTTTTCTTTTGTCTGCTGCTTTCTACTTATTGTTATTGATGGGGGATCACCACGGTTCTACTACACAAGAGGGCCTTTGGAAATATTTTGCTTTGCTTAAACAAGAGTACCTATGTGTTACTTTGTTCATGATTGTTGTTGATGTATTCATATTGATCATAGACAATTCAACGTATCCTGATGCATCTAGTGTGTACTTGGGAAAGGACTTATCTGATATGTTATTATTCATCAATCCATATGCAATGTATGTGACTAGTACCTTCTGCCTTCAACTTTATCATGTGTTTAGTTCACCCAGTTCTCCATTGTATGTATGATGGCACAACCTAGGTTATGCAATTTAGCAGAAGATCTTAATATCCTAGCCAAGAAACAAGGGCGGGTTCACCAATTGGGGTGAAGGCCACCTCTACTGGTAGAAAAGAAAAATGTCTTTTCTTGTGTCCCGTCACTCACCCAGGGTTGCTCCTAGGTGACATGCTTACACCACTCCCCCCTACACTGCACGACACATAGCCTCACAAGGTAAGTGCTCCTATGTAAATCCGCAAGTCGCAGCACGCCCCAATCAGTAAATGTTTGGGATGGCCCCAATGATGAAGCATGTCACCTAGGGGCAACCCTGGGTGAGTGAGGGGACACAAGAAAATACATTTTTCTTTTCTACCAGTAGAGGTGGCCTTCACCCCATTTGGTGAACCCACCCTTGTTTCTTGGCTAGGTTCTTTTGATCCGTCACCTACGGATTCTTTTTGATGTATTCTGATCACACAGGAGGGTGAACCTAGCCCAATCCTCCTCCTCCCCCTTTTTCTGATTGATCTTAATATCATATCATTAAATGTTAAAGGGCTTAATCACCCAATTAAACGCCGAAAAATATTTGATTATTTAGCTAAAACCAAAGGGAACATCATTTTATTACAAGAAACAAAATTATCTAAAAAAGATGCTTCTTTCATTAAGCATAATTGGATTGCACAAATTGCTTGCTCACCGGCGGATCATAAAAGGAAGGGGGTGATAACCTTGATAGCTAAAAAAGCGAATATTTCGCTAGAATCACAAACTCATGACAGTGATGGTAGATTATTGATTACCCACCTAAGGAAAGGAGAAGATCTCATACATGTGGTGAATATATATGGCCCCAACACAGATGATCCAGACTTTTGGGAGGGTATATCAAAAACTATAGAGGATCTTCCTCAGGAGGATCTTATCATAGTTGGTGGAGATTTTAATATTCTGTTAGATCCGATAATAGACAGACAATCCAATTGCAAATACCACCCCAACAGATTGCATGCCATGGTTCATACTATATGCTCTAAGTTTAATCTCAAAGATGCCTGGCGCCTTCAACACCCGGATTCCAGAGACTATACTTTTTACTCCGCTCCACACAATTTGTATACTAGAATTGATTACATTCTTATTTCAGGCTCATTCACGCATTTAATTGAACACTCGGATATATCCCCTAAGCTGGTATCGGATCATTCGTGCATTAGTGTTAAACTTGCGGGCAGTCATAATGAACCTTCACCAAAAAGATGGCGTTTCAATAATGATGTCTTATCAGACCCTGAAGACAAAAAGAAAATTGAAGAGGTTATTATAGAATATCTTATGCATAATGACACTGCTGAGACTAATGTTAATACCCTATGGGATGCTTTGAAAGCTACTATTAGGGGAATAATTATTGAAATTAAAACAAAAATAAATAAAAAGATTAATGCTGAATTAGGTAGATTAGAACTTGAAATCAATTCCTTGGAGTCCTCTCATGCCATTTCTTTAAACGATAATTCTATCCTCACGTTACTAACGCAAAAGAAATATGAATACAATAAAATTCTGAGTGAACGGGCGGGTGTATGGGTAAACAAATTTAAAGCCCTTAATCTTTGTGAAGCCAATAAGGCGGGCAAATTACTTGCCTATTATCTAAAGCACAAACAGAACCAGAATGTTATCTCGTCCATCAAGGATGTCAGTGGTCATACACATACAAAACAGAAAGATATTCTGAACACCTTTAAATCCTTCTACGGAGGATTTATATAAAAAGGGTCAGGATCTTAACCTAGAAAATTGTACCCAATACTTGAATAGACTCAGATTGCCCCAATTGTCTGACACAGATAAACTAGCGCTAGGAAAACCATTCAGTGTTGCGGAGGTTACAAATTCGATAAAAACTTTGAAAGATAATAAAGCTCCGGGCCCAGACGGTTTTACAGCCACTTTCTATAAAACCTTTTCAGACCAACTACAACCGACCTTGCTGAGAGTTTTTAATAATATAGCTAGTGAAGGACGCACGACGGATTCTATTACAGAAGCCAAGATAGAAGTCATACCTAAAGAAGGAAAAGATCCTCTACTCCCAAAGAATTATAGACCAATATCCCTCATCAATGTTGATTGTAAAATCTATTCAAAATTTTTAGCTACAAGACTTAACATTGTTCGGCCACATTTAATAAGTAATTCACAAGTAGGTTTTCTTAAAAGTCGCATGTCTAACGATAACACTCGATTGCTATGTCATGTTTTAGAAAATGCTGCGTTTAAATCGGATCCAGCTATTGCTATTACATTGGATGCGGAGAAGGCCTTTGATAGGGTCTCTTGGGCTTTTTTAGAACAATGTATGCATATCTTTAATTTGGGAGAATCATATATAAAAATGTTAATGTCCCTTTATGCAGCGCCATCGGCTCGTATTGCGATTAATGGAGCCCTGTCTGAGTCTTTTTCTCTTCAACAGGGCACTAGACAGGGTTGCCCCTTGTCTCTATCTTTGTTTTTTTTTCTGGCGCTGGAGCCGTTAATTCAGGATATTAAGTTGAACTCGGATTTAAAGGGGGTTGGTTTTAAAGATGTTCAGGTTAAATTAGCTGCTTATGCGGATGATATTTTGATTATGACTGAAAATCCGGGTCCATCAATTACTGCCTTGATGGATACGATCGCAGAATATTCTATACACTCAGGATACAAACTTAATAGAGACAAATCGGAAGTGAAGCCCTTGAATGTGCACTGTACTAAAGATATTTTAGGTAATTCGGGCCTGGCATGGCAATCGGGATATATAAAATATCTAGGGATCGAGTTTTGTTGCAATATCATTGATACCTTGCATCACAATGAGAAAGTAACTCTGGAAAAGATCACAAAACTTTTGGATTCCTGGTCACCAAAATTTATAACTTGGTGGGGAAGGGTAGAGACCATAAAAATGATGATCACACCTTTGGTCAATTATCTTATAAATATGCTCCCACTTCTGTTGACGGAGGACTTCCACCATAAACTAGACATCCTTCTTACAAAGTTTCTATGGAGGGGCAAAAGGGCTCGTATTAGTATAAAAAAATTGAGACTTGACAAATCCTTGGGTGGTGTAAATCTGGCGGATTTTAAATTATATCAATCAGCGTTTCTTGCAAAACAGGGTTCTTATTGGATTTCGCCCCCTGCCCACTATAATCCGGTGTGGTTAGATGTAGAAAAGTCCATCCTTGATAATCTCAATCCGCTGGCATTGCTCACCTCTAACCAACTCTATCCAAGCAGATCAAAATCTATTTTCAAAAACACAAAATTGGCACTTCTGCTAATAGATAAGAAGTTAGATGTAAGTATTAGGGTATCTAAGATGGAATCTTTATGGCTTAATCGTAGAGTGTTATACAAAGGGAAAAGTTTAAACTTTGCTGATTGGATCAATCGGGGTATTTTCTTCCCCTATCAGCTGGAACACTCTTCGTATCCTGTGACATTTGCAGATCTTCAAACCAGTTACAAATTAGATAACATCGAATTTTATCATTTTCTAAAAGTAAGAGCGGCAATAACTAAAACCAAATTTCATAATGTGCTTCCATCCTTACCAACGTTTGTGACACAGATTAATAAACTAGGCCATCAAGTTTCACATATCTACAAACTTCTCCGCCCTAAAACTTCCAAACTCAATGATAATCTTGTTGCTTATTGGAATTCGTACTCTACCGATCCGATACCCAATTCTTTATGGCCACAAGTGTGGAATTCGATAACCAGTAATAAAATATCCCCTGTACTATCTCAAACTAAATATTGGCTTTTATACAAGGCATTTTGGACCCCAGCTCGACTACACTCTCTTCGTATTCGTGATGATCCATTGTGCTGGAACTGTAAAGAGGAAACTGGGGACTTAGCCCATCTTATTTTCCATTGTAAGGCCGTGTTGTCCTTTTGGGACAAGGTTTTTGTCTTTCTTTCTAAAGTATTCAAATGTGAGTTGAAAAGAGAGTTTTCTGTACTAACTATTGGTTTTTTAATGGTTGATTCATGTAATGATACGGACAAAGCTCTTTTGGATCTCTTACTTACGTCAGCAGTGAAGATGGTACTTGATAATTGGAAGGACACACACAAAACTTCATATAAAGGATGGACGAACTGGGTTATTCATCTTAGGGGTGCAGACAATATTGCGCTACAGAGTTCTCCATGGAAACCCTTGTTTAGACCACTGTGGAATTCCTTGGACATTTACTTCAATACACACAAACCCCTGTGAATAATCATGCTCAGTTTGTTTGCTCTGTAATATTATTTCTGCAATATTTGATGGTCTGTTCAGTACTTTTTGTGCTTATAGTGAGCTTCCCAATAGATGTATATTAATGCTATTAGTCCCTTAATATAGGTTTCCTCTTGGTGTTTATTATCTATTTTTCTTCTCCTTTTTTTTTTTTTTTTCTCTTTTGTTTCTCAAGGGCTTTTTTCTTCTCTTTTTTTCTATCTTTGGTTTACATAGGTTTTGGAATTCTAATTATTGGTACATCACAATTTTATGCGATGTTAGCTTGTAACTTTGACACGAATGTCTCGCTCGTATATTATTCCAATTTTGTCATTTGTGGTTATTTTTGTTTATTGTGAAAACTCAATAAAAATATTTGAAATTAAATGTCTATAATCTAAGACCAGATGATATGAATTATCAGGTTTCATCACGGGAAACAAGGGATTATTCATAGGTGTGGTGCAATTCTCTATCACACCCTGGCATTCAAGTTGATCTAAGATCTCCCTGACTTGTTTCTTTGCTTCATGTTTTATAGGGTATTGTCTCGGTGGTTGAGGAATTGATTTTAATGGGATTTCATGATGAGGTGACTCATCATCCCACCCAACATGATTGCGGTAAAGTGCAGGAGCTAACGCTAAAGGCCACTCCAGCGAGTATGAATTTTTAACTGATTCTGGTACAAGGTCGGAGAAAGCAGATAAAATAATTTCTTCCCCCATCGGGCAATCCATTACAAAACCAGGTGGCCAATCTGTTTCAGCCAAAAGAATATTGTACCCATATGTCAGGTTCACTCAAAAGAGACCTTTTACCTTTCTAGGTATGTACCCCTCCATTTGGAGCGTTATTTCGTATAAACAATGTGGGACAATTACCCTTGTATCAGGTGTTTCCACCGTGATATGCTCACTCAGCACTGCTACCCCCAGATAATCCATCAGGTTCTGATGAGCTGTTGTGACTTCTGTTGCACTGTCCAGCATCGTCACTGCCCTTTCCCCATTCAGAAGCAGAGTTCTCAGTAGCCTGGGCATTTCTAATTTTAATCCCGGCTACCTTTTTCTTTTGAAATTGAGGTTTTGAAGTCTTTTGTTTGTCTTCCTGTTTAATGATAATAATAAACGTGTGTTTTTGTAATTACAAAGGACCCTGTTCCACTGGTAATACTCAATTCAATTTGTACAATTTATACAAGGTACCTTCTATCTTTTGGGGGTACCGGCGAGTTGTAATGGTACTCGGTGGCGAATTAATCTTTGAACGTAGCAACTGCAAAATTAAGTAATAAAGATGTGTTTTAATGATTGCAGGGAACCCTGTTCCAATCGTGGTGCTTAATTTTAAATGTACACGGTACCTTCTGTCTTTTGGAGGTACCGGTAAGCTGTGATGGAACTCAATGGCAAGTGAATCTTCAGACCAAGGTGCGTGGTATGGATCTTTTTCAAAAGCATCCGTCTTCTTTCTAGAAAAGGGATTGTAATAATTCCTTTAATTGTAGAAAACCAGCATTTGGGCTGAGCTGTATACGCGAAACGCGCACCGTGTTGCCCAACAAGATGACATGAAACAAATGTGACAATCTTGTTCTTTCTAAAAGCTTAAAAAGAGAAGTGAAATAAATCACAACGGGCTTTGGAATTAAGCACTAAGGTTCGTTCTATTTATTAATTTGTTGTAATTGAGCTATCTGGATACTTTGTGTGTTTATAACTATTGAAGTGGTCCAATCCAGTTAGTATAGGGACCCAAGCCTCCTTTGCTTGATCAGACTGTGATCCGCTAGGCATCGACAGCTGAGTTTGTCTGGGCTGGCGTTCAGAGAGCCCGCCAGGTGTTGAACCACCAACCATGTCTAGAGATGCAGGACCTCTTGACACAGGGTCCACAGCACCACCCCACTCTGTTTGCTGCAGTACCACATGGTGGTGGTGTTGTCAGTGAACATCTGTACTAGCTTTCCCTTGATCGTAGGAAAAAAGGCTTTTAATTGCCCTCTGCTCCAGCAGGATGATGTGGAGCTGGGACTTCGCCGAAGACCAGAGTCCCCTGATCTCCACCTCTCCCAGATGACCGCCCCAACCCATGAGTGACGCATCTGTCACTACAGTCAACTCTGGGTGGGGAAGGAGAGGGACCTGCCACAACTCAATTGTGGCTCAGCCTCCACTGCAGGACCACTGAGATCTGGACCATGTCGGAGAGATTCCCCTGATGCTGAGCCTACCGGAACTTCAGGTCCCGCTACAGAGCCCGCATATGCCATGTGTTAGCAGCAGGAGGCCATGATGCCCAACAGCCTCAGAGTCAGTCTCACTGAAATCCAGGCTAGAGGTAGAAACGTATTAATCATAACCTGACTATCCTTGACTAACCGTTTGGGAGGATAGGCCTGAAACTGCACTGTATCCAGAGCGGCTAAGATGACAACGCACGTCTGAGAGGGAGTCAGATGTGACTTTGGCACATTGATAGTGAACCCCAGCAACTGCGTAGGATGAGCCTGCCTTTAAAAGCCAATCATTGAGTAGGGGAAGACTGGAACCCCTGACTGCCACAGATGTACTGCAACCACCGCCATCATCTTGGTTAACACCCAAGAAGCGACAATAAGGCCAAAGGGCACCACAGGGTTTGAAGCTTGCTGGTTTCCTAAGAGACATCCCATCACACTATGAGGATTTTTTTTCACAAACACAGCTCGACAAAAAGTTGGAGAAATGTCAATAATTCACTGGGGGTAGTTCTCTTCGGAATCGTGCTGATTGGTGCAGAAAGAAAACTGATGTCAGCACGCTAGGATGGCGCATATATTGGCACTGTGCACTTAAATTTCGGCATGGGTGACGAAGTGTCGAATGATGCCACCTACTGGCGCGCAGGAGTACTGTTCAAGAATGACCGGATCTAGTCTGATGTCTTGGAATAATTCAAAGGTAAGGAATCCACGGCTAATCTTCAGAATAAAATACTATTTCTGCCAACTTGGGCTTTGGATAAGCTACACAATGATTTAACTACTATTTTTAATATTTAATAAATAGCCTATTCACCAGTATAGTCAGGTTTGATGAAAATATTCAGGAAAAGTACATTTTAAAAGGTTAGACTTTGTTTACCTGAACCTCTAGGAAGCTAATTGGCATTAGCAAACTAGCAGCTGGCCCATGTCAATGTGCCCCCTTAAAGAGGTGTGAAACCAGCCCCCAGAGCCGAAACAATGGCTTAGCTCTTTTGCTAGAAAGACTTTGTTATGTAGTACGGGACTACTCTCTGCTCAGGAACAACAGCTCAAGAAGGTTCAGGAACTTCCCTAACTTGAAATGAACCATGGTGAGGCGTGCCCATTTGGAGTTAAGTGTAAACAGAGACCTGAGAAAGAGAAGCCTTTGTTGTGTGGGTCAACTGTAGCCAGCTTGGCACCAGAACAGTGGGAGGGGGAGCTGGTCTCAGAACCAGTTTGCTGGGTTTGAGGAAGAAGGGAGTGCTCATTTCCCTAACCATAACCCTGACTGCAACATCAGAAACCCCCAAGCGTAGAATGGTACTGCTAAGATGGAGTTTACTCAGAATAGTGCACTGTGGAATAGTTTGCAGTAAGTCAAACAGGATGTGCTGCAAAAGTGGGAAGGGTAACCCATTGCTGCCACGTTTCCCAGGTCCAAGTGTGATGTGCTGTGCCAGTCCAGGTTTTTTCCTTTGAATTTTGGTTCTTTTAGCTCTGTTTTATAATGGAATAAACAAGACTTCAAGTCCCAGAATTCAAAGAAAAAAACGAGACTGGGAGCAGCACATCACGCATGGACCTGGGAAACTTGGCAGGGCTGGTTACCCCTGGTAACCTTTTTCTCATTGGTTAGGGAGTGTACAGGAGTCCCCACCACCCACAGTACAGAGGATTAAGAAGTGGATTTCAGGGTCAGTTAGCTGACCTCCTATGTATAGCGGGGCACAACAAGCTGCAAGAGGATATATTTCCCGGAGTGCCCAGCTGGACACCTGGGCTGAATCCTGCTGGTGGCCTAAGCTGCAGTCCTGGCCCCTAAGTGCTGTCCCTGAGAGCTTTGAAAGAGACAAAGTGGAATTGATCCAGAAAGTCTGAAAAGTTAAGACCTACTTCGTGTCAGCAGTATCTCACGGCAAAGGTGTCTGACACTGAGTGAACTTTTGTCAGATACAACTTACAGGCTTGCCATGCTGGAGGATGTTGAGCTCCAAAAAAAGTTGGATTCACTAATACAAATGCATTTCTAAACAAAGAAAGGATAATGTTACTTACCCAGTAAGCATCTGTTCTTGGCATGTAGAGCGTAGATTCACAGGCTTTGCATACTCCTGCCATCTAGTGTTGGGTCTGGATGTTTGCAAGTTGTTTTTGTTCGAAGAAGTCTTTCCAGTCACAAGGTAGGTGACTCCTCCTTTCGGTGATAGTGCGCATGGGCATCAACTCCATTATTAGATTGTTTTCCCGCAGAGGGTGAGAATGGAGTTAGTATGTGTAGAATAGAGATGTCCATGCGTATGAATGTGAATTAAGAACTACAACAACTACAGGAGACCAGGGAGGTGGGTGGGCGCATGTAATTCTACAGCTCTACATGCCAAGAACAGATGCTTACTGGGTAAGTAACATTATCCGTTCGAGGCATGTGAGCTGTAGATCACATGCTTTGCATAGACTATATAGCAGTAAACTCCCAAAGCTGTGGCTAACCTGTAGTAGTTGTAGTTGTTTGAAATAGAGTTTTAAGTTCTGCTTGGCCTACATTTGCTTGTTGTCTTGAGGACACATCTGCACAATAGTGTTTGGTGAATATGTGCGGTGTAGACCATGTTGCTGCCTTACAAATATCAGCTAAGGGAATATTTCCCAAGAACGCCATAGTAGCCCCTATTTTGCGAGTAGAATGCGCTCTAAGGGGTACTAACAAAGTTCTATTTGCTTTAACATAACATGTTTGGATACATTTTTCAATCCATCTTGCAATACCTGACTTAGATATAGGATTGCCCTTGTGAGGTGGAGAAAAAGCAACAAATAGTTGCTTTGTTTTCCTAAATTCTTTGGTCCTTTCTATGTAGTAAAGTATAGCACGTCTAACATCAAGTGTGTGTACAGCTCGTTCTGCTACAGAATCAGGTTGAGGAAAGAACACAGGTAACTCAACTGATTGATATGAAAAGCAGAAATTACTTTATGGAGAAATTTTGGATTGGTACGAAGAAACACTATCTTTGTGAAGTTGAAAGAAAGGCTCTTGTATAGTTAATGCCTGAAGCTCACCAACTCTCCCTAGTGAGGTTATCGCTATGAGGAAAGCAACTTTCCATGATAGGAATTGTAACTGACATTTGTGCATTGGTTCAAAAGGTGGACGCATTAGCCTTGTTAGGACTATGTTTAAGTTCCACTCTGGGAATTCTTGGTGGTATCACCCTTTTTAATCCTTCCATGAAGGCTTTAATCACTGGTACTTTGAACAGAGATAAGTGTCGTCTATTTTGCAAGTATGCAGCCACAGCTGCTAGATGTAAACAAATGGATGTGTAAGCTAGTCCACATTGCTGTAAATGCAACAGATTACAAATGGTGTTCTGTACAGAAGCATCCAGTGGATTGATATTGTTGTTGTTACAATAGACAACAAACTGTTTTCATTTTGCTGCATAACATGCTTTAGTAGTAGGTTTTCTAGCCTCTTTGAGAATATTCATACAGTCTGGTGGCAGTTGTAAATAACCAAACTCTATGACTTCAGGAGCCAAATTACTAGGTTGAGTTCTCTGGGATTTGGATGTCTGATTTCTCCATGGCTCTGAGTGAGGAGTGTGAGATGTAGCTTTTGATGTGGAACCACTGAGAGTTCTAACAGGGTGGTGTACCAAGGTTGACGAGCCCATGTGGGGGCTAAAAAGATCAGTGTGAGGGACGTTTGTCTGAGTTTCGAACCAGTAATGGAATTAGTGGGAGAGGCGGAAAAGCATAAGCAAATATCCCTGACCAATTCATCCATAGAGCATTGCCTTTGGATGCTGGTTGTGGGAACCTGGATGTGAAGCTTGGGCATTTTGCATTGTGTACTGTGGCAAACAGATCTATCTGTGGAAAAAACAATTTTTTAAAGTAGGGAAGAAGAACTTTGGGGTGAAGTTTCCACTCGTGTACTTGCTGCCTGTGTCTGCTGAGCAGATCTGCAATCTGATTGTCTACTCCTGGAAGGTGCTCTGCTAGGAGATAGATTTTGTGGTGAATCGCCCAATTCCAAATGCTTTGTGTAAGGCGCGACAGTTGGAGAGAGTGAGTCCCTCCCTGTTTCTGTAGGTGGTACATTGCTGTCATGTTGTCTGTGCGAACAAAGACAGTCTTGCCTACAAGTTGGTTGAGAAAAGCTTTGAGTGCTATGAACACTGCTAGATGTTCCAGGTAGTTGATGTGGAGACGTTTGTGATTGTCTGACCACAGTCCCTGTACTGTGTAATGTTAAAGATGGGCACCCCAACCTGTTAACAATGTGTCTGTTGTCAGTATAGTCTGTGGAATCGGGTCTATGAAAGGCCGCCCTCTTGCTATGTTTTGAGAGTTCCACCACTGCAGAGAGCAATGAGTGCGACTGTCTACCAACACTAGATCGGTTAATAGAGCCTGTGACTGATTCCACTGACGTGCTAGACATTCTTGCAGAGGACGCATGTGAAGCCATGCATGAGGTACGATTCCCAGGAGTTGCATGAAAACTCTGGCTAGTAATGATTGGTTGGGTTGGAATTGTAATTGTAATAGTGTGGCCTGAATATTGTGAATTCTGGCTACATTGGGAGTGTTGAGGGAAGCTCCCAGATAAGATTGCACTTGTGCCGGACACAGGTGAGACTTTTGTGTATTTATTGTAAAACCTAACTGGTGAAGTAGGTGCACTGTTGTCTGAGTGTGTAGTATACAGTTCTGGTAAGTGCCCGCTTTGATAAGCCAGTCGTCCAGGTAAGGGAAGACATGTATACATTGTCTTCTGAGAAGAGCAGCTACCACTGCGAGACATTTGGTGAACACTCTGGGGGCTGTGGTGACGCCAAATGATAGTACCTTGAACTGGTAAGGTTTGCCTGCTATCACAAACCTGAGGTATTTGCGGGATGAATTGGAATATGAAAGTAGGCGTCCTTTAGATCTAGAGTAGACATAAAGTCGCCCTGCTGCAATAGAGGAAGTCCTTGTTGAAGAGTTACCATGTGAAAGTGCACTGACAATATGTATTTGTTTAACTCTCTAAGATCTAGAATAGGTCTTAAGGAGCCGTCCTTTTTGTGAATGAGAAAGTAAAGGGAATAAACCCCTGACCCTTGGTACTGAAGTGGGACTGGTTCTATAGCCCCTTTGAGTAATAAAGATTGCACTTCTTGTTGAAGCAAGCGCTGGTGGTCTGGTGATATTTTGTGAGATCGAGGAGGAATGTTTGGAGGATTGTTGATAAGCTCCAGGCAATAACCATGTTGGATAATTCCAAGCACCCATTTGCTGTTGTTATTGATTTCCAAATGGGGAGAAAGTCTTGAAGTCTTCCTCCGACAGGTGTGAAATAGTCGGGAGAGAAGTGTTG
This sequence comes from Calotriton arnoldi, assembly GCA_963921515.1. Classification (NCBI taxonomy): domain Eukaryota; kingdom Metazoa; phylum Chordata; class Amphibia; order Caudata; family Salamandridae; genus Calotriton; species Calotriton arnoldi. The sequence continues at coordinate 140,676 of CAWUFW010009738.1, read as the reverse complement.
CTTTTACCTCTACCCCTGGGACTGTTTCCCCTATAACCTCCTCTGAAAAATCCTCTTGTAATAGAGGATTGGGAATTGCCTTTGTAGGAGGAACTGTAGACTTGGACCCTCCCCTATAAAAAGAGCGCCGAAAGCACAAGTTACTAACTTGTGTAACAATATATCTGTAAGAGACAGTAGTTAGTGACAGATTCCTTACCTTAGAATATCCCCAGGCGTCAGGCTGGATCCGGAAAGTTTTGCGTAGCAGTACCCTTGCGCGTCGGTAGGCGGCGTCGTGCGGCTCCGCGTCCGTCGTCGGCGTTGTGATCGCCGGGATGACGTCGCGGGCAGTACTTAGGCGCCGCCCCTGCGTGCTGACGTCAGTTCTGTACACGACTTTCCGCGCCAGGAACGCAGAGCCATGCAAGAAGCTGACATAGGTGTCTGAAAAAATACTAGGGCCCTGAAAGGGATGTCCTTAACCCTAGAAATCAGTTCGCAGAACGGGGAGGATGGGTGGGGCGGTGAGGAATCTGTCACTAACTACTGTCTCTTACAGATATATCGTTACACAAGTTAGTAACTTGTGCATCTGAAAGAGACACGTTAGTGACAGATTCCTTACCTTAGAATAGATACCCCAGCAATACCAACCCCGGTGGTGGGTCTGCGAACAAAGATCAGACAAGGAAGTCCTGGAGGACAGAACGGCCAAAGAAGCCGTCCCTCCGGACCTGACTGTCAAGGCAGTAATGCTTTGTAAACGTGTGCAGCGAGGCCCACGTAGCTGCCTGACAGATAACCGGCAGCGGAACACCGTGGCCCAAGGCCGTGGTAGCAGCCGTTGCCCTGGTGGAATGGGCACGCAGCCCAACAGGAGGCTCCTTCTTAGCCAAAGAATAGCAGGTCTTGATGCACAAGGTAACCCAGCGGGAGATGGTCCTCTTGTGCACCGCCCGACCTTTTTGGCGCCCACGTAGCCAACAAAGAGCTGGTCATCCAACCGGAAGTGTTTTGTGCGGTCGATATAGAAGGAGAGCGCACGTTTTGGGTCCAGACGGTGGAGCCTCTCTTCCTCTCTAGAAGGATGCGGAGGCGGAAAGAAGGTGGGCAAAGTGATGGTCTGCCCAATGTGGAAAGCAGTAACCACCTTTGGCAAGAAGGACGGACGCGTCCGAAGAACAACCTTGTCTGGATGAACAGACAGAAAGGGAGGTTTGCAAGATAGAGCCTGGAGCTCACTCACCCGCCGAGCGGAGGTGATGGCCACCAGAAAGGCTGTCTTTAGAGTCAGAAGACGAAGAGGACAGTTATGCAGAGGCTCAAAGGGAGCGCACATTAAAAAGGTAAGAACCAAGTTCAAATCCCACTGAGGCATCACAAACGGAACAGGAGGGAAGAGGTGAGTAATGCCTTTTAAGAACCTGTTAACAACAGGGGACTTGAAAAGGGAGGGCTGATCAGGGAGCCTGAGGAAGGCCGAGATAGCACAAAGATAACCCTTGATGGTACCCAGGGCAGAACCCTGTTGGGCCGAGAGAGAAGGAACAGAAGGACCTCAGAAAGAGGGGCAGAAAGGGGATTCACAGCCTTTGCTGTGCACCATGCCACAAATTTGTTCCACCTGCAGGCGTATACCACCTTAGTGGAGGGACGCCTGGCTGCCAGAATCACATCACAAACTTCGGGAGGCAAGTCGAAAGGAATCAACTGCCGCCGCTCAATCTCCACGCAAGCAGGTGTAGACTGGACAGGTTCGGGTGGAGGACCGTCCCCTGCTGCTGCGACAGAAGATCCTCCCGAAGAGGCAGACGGATCGGGGGATCTATGCTCATATTGAGTAGCTCGGGATACCAAACTCTTCGAGCCCAGTCCGGAGCCACAAGAATGACTTGGGCCCGGTCGCGCCGAATCTTCTTCAACACTCTGGGTAGAAGTGGTATAGGCGGAAAGGCGTACAAAAGACCGCAACTCCACTCGTGACGAAAAGCGTCGCCGAGCGAGTGCCGCCTTTGAAATTCCAACGCGCAGAACTGATGACATTGCGCGTTCTCTTCGGTGGCGAATAGATCTAACCAAGGCTCTCCCCACTGTAGAAAGAGTCCTTGCGCCACTTCCGAGTGAAGACGCCATTCGTGATCCATCATGCACCTGCGGCTGAGTTCGTCCGCCCTGGCGTTCAGGGAACCTGCCAGGTGTTGAACCATCAGGAACATGTCCTGATGTTCCAGCCATGTCCAGAGGCGCAGAGCCTCCTGACAAAGGGTCCAAGACCCCACCCCGCCCTGTTTGTTGCAGTACCACATGGCGGTGGTGTTGTCTGTGAACACCTGCACTACCTTCCCTTTGACAGAGGGAAGGAATGCCTTGAGTGCAAGTCGGATCGCCCGGAGCTCCAGAAGGTTGATATGGAGCCGGGACTCCGCCGGAGACCAGAGGCCTCTGATCTCCGCCTCTCCCATGTGACCGCCCCATCCCAGAAGGGACGCGTCCGTCACAACTGTATGCTCTGGCTGGGGAAGGGAGAGGGATCTGCCCATGACCCATTGCCGGTTCGAGAGCCACCACTGCAACTGTCTTGCAGTCCCCTCCGAGATCTGGACGTGATCGGACAGGTTGCCCTGGTGCTGCGCCCACTGGAACTTCAGGTCCCACTGCAGAGCCCGCATATGCCATCTGGCATGAGTGACCAGCAGGATGCAGGAGGCCATGAGGCCCAGCAGCCTCAGGGTCATCCGTACCGAAACCCAGGATAAAGGCCGAAAGATCGGAATCATAGCCTGAATATCCCGGACTCGCCGTTCGGGAGGATAGGCCCGAAACTGCGTCGTGTCCAGAACTGCTCCGATGAAAAGGAGCTGTGGAGAAGGAATCAGATGCGACTTCGGCACATTGATGGAGAACCCCAGCGAGTGCAGGAGTTCGGCCGTAGTCTGGAGGTGGGAGACGACTGCCTGGGACGAGCCCGCCTTCAGCAGCCAGTCGTCGAGGTAGGGGAAGACTGAAACCCCTGCCCGGCGCAGATGAGCTGCGACCACCGCCATCACTTTCGTGAACACCCGAGGGGCACTTGTAAGGCCAAAGGGGAGCACGGTGAACTGAAAATGCTCGTGGCCTACCGTGAACCGAAGGTAACGCCGGTGGGCCGGCAGGACGGGGATGTGGAAATACGCGTCCTGCAAGTCCAACGCTACCAACCAGTCTCCAGGGTCGAGGGCAGTCAAGACCTGAGCTAGGGTGAGCATCTTGAACTTCTCCTTCCGGAGGAAGCGATTGACGTTCCGGAGGTCCAAGATAGGACGCATGTCCTCCTTGTCCCTTTTGGGCACCAGAAAGTAGTGGGAGTAGCAACCACGCCCTACTTCTGGGGTCGGAACATGCTCGATGGCCCTCTTGGTCAAGAGGGCCGTGACTTCCTTCTGTAGAAGCACCAAGTGATCCCCTGACATGCGGTGGAATTGAGGTGGCATGGCTGGGGGGTGGTCTCGAAGGGGAGGGAGTAGCCCCTTCGGACAATGTCCAAGACCCACCTGTCCGAGGTGATGGTGCGCCAGTGGGGAAGGTGATGGCGGACCCTGCCCCCTACTGGCGTGCTGTGCACCTGAAAGGAGGGACTAGGAGGGCTTGGAGGCCGCGGACGGGTTGGAGGTGGTGGCCTGACCCGCACGCTGGTTGCCCGATCCGCCACGGCGGAATCCACGTCCTCGGCCACGCGAAGACGCCTGCTGCGCGGGCCGGTGGCTGGGCTGCTGACGTGAAGGGGCGCCCCTACCGTGGCCACGATAGGGGCGAAAAGCAGAAGTCAGCGGAGGGCGTGTAGCAGAAAGGCCCAGGGACTTGGCAGTAGCCCGTGAGTCCTTAAAGCGCTCCAACGCATGGTCTGCTTTGGACCCAAAAAGACCGACTCCATCAAAGGGCATGTCCATGAGAGTATTCTGGACATCCCCTGAAAAACCAGTGGTTCTCAGCCAGGCGTGGCGTCTGAGCGCCACCGTCGTTGCAATAGACCTGCCCAGCGAGTCGGCGGTGTCAAGGCCACAACGAATGGTGTATTTAGCTGCATCCCTTCCTTCCGCAATGGCGCGGGAAAGCAGTGTCTGGACCTCCTCAGGACACTGGGGCAAAACATCCGCCACCGAATCCCACAGGGAGTGGGTATATCGGCCCAAAAGACAAGCGGTGTTAACGGACCGCAAGCCAGCACTGGAGGAAGAAAAACCCTTCTTCCCAAACTGATCCAGGCGTTTGGATTCCCTATCCGGAGGAGCGGTAGGGAAGGCGGTTTGGGAAGCGGAGGCTTGGACAACCAAGCTCTCAGGAGTGGGGTGGACAGAGAGAAACAGGGGTCGCCCGGAGCTGGGCGATGGCGTCGTGACACGTTCCGATCCACAGGAGCCCCTGTGTTGGGCTTGGACCAGGCGCCCAAAAGAACGTCAGTGAGGGCGTCGTTAAACGGCAGCACAGTCTCCGCAGAGGAGGCTGCCGGCTGGAAGCACCTCTGTCAAGATGTTAGGCTTGACCGTCAAAGTAGGAAGTTGGAGATGTAAGGCCCCAGCTGCCCTACGCAACACCGTACCAAAATTGGCTCCCTCCCTCCGTAGCCACGGGAGGAGACAGCATGCCAGTGTCAGGGAAGTATCCAGACCACTGGCCTCCCTAGACTCTCTGTCCAGTCCTGATCGTACTGACAGTGTCGTGTCAGAGGGTCATCAGACCCCTCCCAGTCCAACTGGTCCTCCTCTGGTTCAAAATAAGGAGGAGGAGGGACAGTTGGGACCCAAGGTCCCATCGGCGCCGGAGCCGGCGTCGAGCGACGTCGGTCCGGATCCATGTCCGGAGCCGGAAGGAACAGGGGGACGACGCCGCCCGGAGCCCAGGGCGGCGCCGAGAACGGCACCGGAGACATCGGCGCCGGCGGAGGTGTCGTTAGGTCGACCGGCGTCGATGGGGGTTGTGGAGCCGGGATCGAGGCCGGGGCCGTAGCCGGAGCCGGGATCGAGGCTGGAGGCACGGGCGACGCCGGGGCCGGAGCCGTCGGCGACGCCGGAGCAACCCCATCAGGGCCCGCGGGGCCCGAAGGCGCACCGGAGGGGCCTGAAGGCCCGAAGAGGCGGGCCATGGCCGACAGGAATTCCTGTACTTTGGCCGGATCCGCCCCCGAACCCGGGAAGGGCGGGTATGGCGGGGCGACTCCACAGGCATGTCCGGGGCCGCGGGGGCGGGGACGGTGCCGGGAGGGGCCTCAGCCGAGTCGCGAGACCGGCGAGGCGAAGTCCTAGAGCGATGATGCTTTTGGACTTTTGTGCTTCGACTTACCGGACGAAGAAGACTTCGACGCCGACGACCGGTGTGGACTCCGCGATCGACCCCCGGACCTCTCACGCGACCGGGGCTTCCGCGGAGCCGAATGCCGGGCCTCGAGGAGCTTTCGAGACCGCTCTCGCAAAGCTTTCGGGTGGAGGGCCTGGCAGTCGGTACAAGACTCCGTGTCGTGGCCTCGGCCGAGGCAGAAGAGACACTCCCAATGCGGGTCGGTGACGGACATCATCCGCGCACAGGCGCCGCATCGCTTGAAGCCGGGCATCCCTACGACACCTTGAAAGATGGAAAAACAGTGAAAAAATCACCAAAAAGTTTGGTCAAAAAATGACCAGGGCATTGCTCTTCCCGGAACTGCGCTTGCTGGCGCGGAAAAAGAAGGACTGACGTCAGCGCGCAGGGGCGGCGCCTAAGTACTGCCCGCGACGTCATCCCGGCGATCACGACGCCGACGACGGACGCGGAGCCGCACGACGCCGCCTACCGACGCGCAAGGGTACTGCTACGCAAAACTTTCCGGATCCAGCCTGACGCCTGGGGATATTCTAAGGTAAGGAATCTGTCACTAACGTGTCTCTTTCAGATGGAACCTCTATTTGAGGGAGATTGAAGCGCTCCCATCGATTTTGCTACACCAGTGTCCTTTTTCATTTTTTCGAGCGCTAGATCGACTTCAGGGCCAAAAAGATGTTTTTTTATCAAAGGGTATAGCCAGGATGGATTGTTGGACTTCAGGTTTGAACCCTGATATCCGCAACCATGCGTGTCGTCGTAGTAAGATACTAGTATTTACTTCTGTAGCTGTGGTGTCAGCTGCATCTAGAGGGCATCTGATAGAGGCATTAGAAATTAGTTTGCCTTCCTGGACTAAATCTTGACCCTTTGCCTTATGCTCCTCTGGGAGAAACTGAAGTAATTGTTCCATTTCGTCCCAGTGGGCTCTATCGTATCTTGCTAGTAAGCCCTGCGTATTAGCGATACGCCATTGGTTAGCTGCTTGAGCAGCCACCCGTTTACCCGAAGCATCGATAAGGTTCGATTCTTTATCTGGAGGAGGGGCATCCCCAGATGCTTGAGTTAGCTCTCTTTCTAGCATTTGATAGCACTAAAGAGTCAAGTGCTAACTGACCCTTAATAAAAATAGGATCTGTGGGGGAACATTTATATTTTTTATCTACTCTATGAGTAAGGATTCTGGCACGGACAGGATCTTTAAAAATATTGTCTGTGTGCCTTAACATACCCTTGAGCATAGGCAGTGTCTGACTGGACATATGGGATCCTAGAGTGTCAAAGAGAAAATCTTCCTATAAAGACTCTTTATGTAGCTCCACCCCATGGTATTCTGCTGCTCTATCAATAAGCTGTTGGTAAGACAGATTGTCATCAGGTGGAGATGGCCTGGCAGGATAAAGATCTGGGTCTGTGTCCTGTGGAGGATAAGTTGTGTAGTCCGTCCAAGGATCTGATAATTGTGCATCGTCATCGTCTGTGTCACCTGTGTGAAAATGAGGTAGAGGAGACTGACTCCGTGTAATCTGTAATGGATCAAGCTGTGGTGGAGAGGGAGGAGGAGATGGAAGTGTATGGAAAGGAGTAGTGCTTACACTTTTTTTCTTCAGAGGAATTTTGAATGGGCTATCATCCTCAGAAAGCTTGTGCTTAGATGGTGGTTTAGCATGGATATGCCCTGTGTCAGGGTGAATATACAGGTTTTTCTGTTTTGGATCCAGTTTAGGAGGTACAGTGTCTATGTTTGGATCTGGTTGCGTTGTAGGCAAGTGTTTGCTTTTCGGCACCAAAGCTTTTGGAGTCGAGCCGGAATGTCCTTTCGGTGCTGAGGGTTTCGACTATGAGGGATGTTTCTTGATTTTCGGTGTCGAAGGTTTCAGTTCTACAGGTTTTGGTTCGGAACCCATCTTGGATTTCAAGCTGGAAGATTTAGGCTCAGAAGTGGGCTTTGGCCAACTCGGTCCCGAGCCAGAAGGCTTTTCAGAGAGTTTTGGTGCCGAGCCAAGAGGATGAGCGTTGGAAACCTCTTCTCAGTGCTGACCTTGGCCTTGAGTCGGAGGTGGTGCCAATGCCTCAGATTTCTTAGGGACGGTGGGAGGGGGGAGAAGGTGTCTTTGGTACTCACGTCCCCTTGTCCCTGCGGCACATCATCTTCCTCGAGGTCGATCTGCATGTCTGACCCAGAGTCAGACGCAGCTGAAGCCATCTCCTCCTCTGCCGCTGATACCGCTTCTTGTTCGGAGTCTTGGCCGAAGAGGTCTGGTGTGACATCCAACGGATGTCGCTGCATCTCCCGAAGTGGAACCAGACGATCACGGAGAGTTTTCTTTGAACTGAAGGATCGGCACACATCCAAGTCTTGCTCTTTATGCTCGGGGGACAAGCACAAATTACACATCGGATGAGAGTCCGTACGCGGATATTTTGCGTGGCAAAGGGGACATCATTTAAATGGAGTCTGTTCCATCGACGAGGAGCCGAACGGACGCGGATGGCCGGAAGGTCGCCCGCAGATCTTCTGGTCGAAATGTCAACGTTTCTTGAAATTCGAATCGATCCGTGGAAAGAGAAAATGCGTTCGAAAACAATATCGTTGAGGTAGAGAAAGTACGCACCGAGGCGGAACCCTAGGATCGATTCCGAAGCAAAGCGCAGCAATACCCGTCCGAACCAGATGGCGGAAAAAAACAATCTAACAATGGAGACGATGCCCATGCGCACTATCACCGAAAGGAGGAGTCACCTACCTTGTGACTAGAAAGACTTCTTCGAACAAAAACAACTTGCAAACATCCGGACCCAACACTGGATGGCAGGAGTATGCAAAGCATGTGATCTACAGCTCACATGCCTCAAACATCTTTTTACCAACATTTGCATAATAAAGCACAGCAGAAAACAAAAAACAACAAGCATTTGCAATGCAATAGGTCTCGCTTTCACACGAGTTTGAGTTATTGGCATTGTAAACGACAATGCCTTTTATTTATGTTTTGGGTTTTAAAACATAAATAAAAGACATTGTCATTTACAATGCTAATAGCTTAAACTCTCGCAAATGCTAGACCTATTGCATTGCAATAAAGGTCCTTCTCGACCGCTTGTTAGATTGTAATTATCAGAGGAAGAGACAGGCCTGCGAGGTCTTCAAAGTAGTGATAAATAGTGCAGTGAAGAAGATGTGTAAGTGTTGTAAATTACACAGACACAAAGTGTGAAGTGAGAGTTACATATGATAAAAGCTATAAACACTAACAAAGCGCTCCAACACCTTTCGCTCTGTGATTACACTGTCGCGGCTCAGGAGGAAGAACAGGAGGGGGGGCTATTTCCTGCCCTCTCCGTGATTTGAGTGTGCAGTGTAGCATTGCTTTGTGTCATTGCTATATTTGGCCTAATAATAAACACTCCAGCTGTAGTAGGGCCCTGGCTTCACCCACCTCCTGGTGCAGGGTGGGTTGCGCCTTATGGCAGGCATGGAGGGAGGGATGGTCTCGGCTGCAGCTCCGGCCTCGTACAGTGCCCCTGCTATTACTAGTGAGCGAGAGGCGCTGAGGTGGTGGTATTGGTGGTTGTGGTAGTGGTGATGGTAGTATTGGTGGTATTGGTGGTGGTGGTTGGTATTGGTGGTGCTGGTATTGGTGGTATTGTTGGTATTGGTGGTGGTGGTATTGGTGGTGGTATTGGTGGTGGTGGTATTGGTAGTACTGGTATTGGTGGTATTTTTGGTATTGGTGGTGGTGGTATTGGTGGTGGTGGTGGTGGTATTGGTGGTGGTATTGGTGGTGGTATTGGTATTGGTGGTGGTGGTATTGGTGGTGGTAGTGGTATTGGTGGTGGTGGTGGTAGTGGTGGGATTGGTGGTGGTGGTATTGGTGGTGGTGACGGTATTGGTGGTGGTGGTATTGTTGGTGGTATAGGTGGTGGTGATATTGATGGTGGTGGTGGTATTAGTGGTGGCATTGGTTGTGGTGGTTGTATTGGTGGTGGTAGTGGTATTGGTGGTGGTGGTATTGGTGGTGGTATTGGTGGTGGTGGTATTGGTATTGGTGGCATTGGTGGTGGTGGTATTGGCGGTGGTATTGGTGGTGGTGGTATTGGATTGGTGGTGGTGGTGGTATTGGTGGTGGCAGTGGTAATGGTGGCGGTGGTATTAGTGGTGGTATTGGTGGTGTTGGTGGTATTGGTGGTGGTATTGGAGGTGGTATTGGTGGAGGTGGTGGTATTGGTGGTGGTGGTGGTATTGGTGGTGGTGGTATTGGTGGTGGTAGTACTGGTATTGGTGGTGGTATTGGTGGTGGTGGTATTGGTGGTGGGGTATTGGTGGTGGTATTGGTGGTGGTGGTATTGGTGGTGGTATTGGTGGTGGTATTGGTATTGGTGGTGGTGGTATTGGTGGTGGTATTGGTGGTGGTGGTATTGGTGGTGGTAGTTGGTATTGGTGGTGGTGGTATTGTTGGTATTGGTGGTGGTGGTATTGGTGGTGGTGGTATTGGTAGTACTGGTATTGGTGGTATTTTTGGTATTGGTGGTGGTGGTATTGGTGGTGGTGGTATTGGTGGTGGTGGTGATATTGGTGGTGGTGGTGGTATTGGTGGTGGTATTGGTGGTGGTATTGGTGGTGGTGGTATTGGTGGTGGTAGTGGTATTGGTGGTGGTGGTGGTAGTGGTGGGATTGGTGGTGTTGGTTGTATTGGTGGTGGTAGTGGTGGTATTGGTGGTGGTATTGGTGGTGGTGGTATTGGTGGTGGTATAGGTGTTGGTGATATTGATGGTGGTATTGGTGGTGGTATTAGTGGTGGCATTGGTTGTGGTGGTTGTATTGGTGGTGGTAGTGGTATTGATGGTGGTGGTATTGGTGGTGGTATTGGTGGTGGTGGTATTGGCGGTGGTATTGGTGGTGGTGGTATTGGATTGGTGGTGGTGGTGGTATTGGTGGTGGCGGTGGTAATGGTGGCGGTGGTATTAGTGGTGGTATTGGTGGTGGTGGCGTTGGTGGTATTGGTGGTGGTGGTATTGGAGGTGGTATTGGTGGAGGTGGTTGTATTGGTGGTGGTTGTGGTATTAATGGTGGTGGTATTGGTGGTGGTGGTATTGGTGGTGGTAGTACTGGTGTTGGTGGTGGCATTGGTGGTGGTATTGGTGGTGGTGGTATTGGTGGTGGGGTATTGGTGGTGGTATTGGTGGTGGTATTGGTGGTGGTGGTATTGGTGGTGGTGGTGGTATTGGTGGTGGTGGGATTGGTGGTGGTGGTGGTATTGGTGGTGGTGGTGGTATTGGCGGCGGTATTGGTATTGGTGGTACTAGTGGTGGCGGTATTGGTGGTGGGGTATTGGTGGTGGTGGTGATATTGGTGGTGGTGGTGGTATTGGTGGTGGTGGTGGTTTTGGTGGTGGTGGTAGTGGTGGTAGTGGTGGTAGTGGTGGTGGGATTGGTGGTGGTGGTATTGGTGGTGGTATTTGTGGTGGCGGTATTGGTGATGGTATTGGTGGTGGTGGTATTGGTGGTGGTGGTATAGGTTGTGGAGATATTGGTAGTTGTGGTGGTGGTATTGGTGGTGGTATTAGTGGTGGTATTGGTGGTGGTATTGGTGGTGATGGTATTGGTGGTGGTAGTGGTATTGGTGGTGATGGTATTGGTGGTGGTATTGGTGGTGGTGGTATTGGTGGTGGTGGTATTGGCAGTGGTATTGGTGGTGGTGGTATTGGATTGGTGGTGGTGGTATTGGTGATGGTATTGGTGGTGGTGTTGGTATTGGTGGTATTAGTGGTGGTATTGGTGGTGGTGGCGTTGGTGGTGGTGGTATTGGTGGTGGTGGTATTGGTGTTGGTGGTATTGGTGGTGGTGTTGTTGTTGTTGTTAATAAAACAGTCTTTTGAAAACAACCTGTCAGGTGGCTTAGTGCAGATGACATGTAACACAGATGTGCTGTTGTCAGCTTCAGCCCATTAGCACACGATTATGTGCTACCTGGAATTCACATGACTTTCCCTAATCATTTCTTAATCCATTTTACTTGGGGAGAGTTGAAACAGACACGAGATAATGCTGGGTTAAAGTGATTGAAAGCGGGCGCCCATGTTACGGGGCAGCCCTAATGCTTAAAAAAACACAAGCGGTTTCAGCTGAAGCAGCGCATGTCCAGCCTGCAGTAAGAGAAACTCAATAAAGTAAATAGTGCTTACAGACTAAATAACAGGTCCTGTGTAACAACCAAAGTAAAGGGGCCAGCAGCAATGGGAGGTTACAAATGAAAACAAGGTCGTACTAAGGAGGGACTAACCAGCCTATTAACGAATCCGAAGGCAGCATTTACCAAAGACAATGGCACAAGCCAATGAAAAATATGGGAGGAGAGTGGGCGTGGCTTCTCTCCCATACTCTACTACAGCAGTCTCGCAGAGCGAGCAGCGCATGCGTGCTGCCGCTAGGCTCGACCTAAAAACTATACCTTGCTTGCATGTAGGTATTTGATGACAATTCATAGCTCACTGTGCTACATATATTTGGATTGTACATGATGAACTGCAAATAACAAAAGGATCTATAAAATACATTTCTATGATATGCACTACACGTTCTTCACAGCAGGCATATTAACTCTCTGCGCTACTTTATAATGAGTTAATATTACCATTTGACATAAACATGACCTCTCGCCAGCATATACAGTAATTACAGAGTTATTGTGCCATTATTATTGTTGTTCAAACTTTGCTGGACACATAGAAAGTCTGCAGACGGTGCTTTAAACCAGTAAAACGTTTTCAAATATAGCACCCACAACTCGCTGCTGGGTGTGGTGGCACCCGTCGCATGGCCCTAAAGCACTGTGACACATAAACACAGACGCTATACTCTATGCATATCCTCTCTGGGCCACTACACTCTACTCTGCGCCACTCTACTCTATGCCACTGCACTGTACTCTATGCAACACCACTGTACTCTACGACACACCACTCTACGTGACTTTACTCTGCTCTACGCCACTCGAATCCACTCCACTCTACCCCACTCTATCTTACTCTATACCACTCTATTCTACTCTACCCCCTCTACTACACACAATACCACTCTATGACACGTCACTCTGTGCCACTCTACCCTACACCAGTCCATGTCATGCCATTCCACTCTATGCCACTTTATTCTACTCCATGCCACTCAACCATACATAATTCTACTCTAAACCACTCCATGCTACTCTACGCCATTCCACTGCACACAATGCGACTCTATGCCACTCCACATTATGCAACTCTGTGCACGCCATGCCACTCCACTCTATGCCATTTTACTCTACTCCACGCAACTCTACGCCACCCCACTCTACCTCACTCCGTTCTACTCTATGCTAGTCCACTCCACACAATGCCACTCTGCTCCACGCCACTCTACTACATGCCAATCTACTAAATGCCACTTTACTCTATTCCACTCCACACCACTCTACTCCAGTCCACAAAATAGCACTCTACTCCACATAATGTCACTCTGTGCCACTCTACTCTACGCAATGCCACTCTACGCCACTCTACGCAATGCCACTCTGCGCCACTCTACTCTGCGTCACTCTACTCTAAGCCACTCAATGCCACTTAACTCCACATCATTCCACTCTATGCCACTCCACCCGCTCTACTCTATGCCACTCCACTCTACACTACTCTATGCCACGCCACTCAACTCAACTCTACCCTACTCCATTCTACTCTACCCCACTTTATTCTATTCTACATCACTCCACTCTACACAATGCCACTCTGACACTCTACTGTATGCCACTCTACTCTGTTACTTTACTATATGCCACTGCACTCTATGCCACTCAACTCTAAGCCGAGCCACTCCACCCTACTCTACGCCACTCTGCTCCACTCTACGGCACTCTGCTCCACTCTATTTTACGCCACTCTATTCCATGCCACTCTACGCCATTCTACACCACTCTACGCTACGCCACCCTACTCTAAGCCACTCTACTCCACCTCACCTCACCCCACCCTAACCGACACCCCACTCTACTCAAGTCAATACAATGCCAATCCATTCTATGCCACATCACTCAACTCTACGTCACTCCACGCCAGTCACTCTACTCCACTCCACTACATACAATGCCATACTATGGCACTATACACCACTCCACTCTACACCACTCCAGTCTCTGCCACTATACTGTATTCTATGCTACTCCACTCTACTCTATGCCACTCTACGCCACTCCACTCTACATTACTCCACTTCAACCACTCAATACCAATCTGCGCGACTCTCTTCTGTGCCACACCACTAACTTGTAGCCATGCTGAACAGCAAACATGCTGCTGTACAAATTAGCTAAAAGACATTGGCAAAGCCAATAGCTCTCACATACGCGAGACCTATTGACTTTGCCAATGCTTGTTAAGGTTGTTGTTGTTTTGGTATCTTTTTTCTTATTAATTTGTTTTCTAGGTTTAGAAATTGCCTGTGGGATTTTCATTGTGTTGTGTTTTGACGTTTTAATTGTTCTGGAACTGCTTAACACCACACACTTTTCCTTAAAGTAAGCCTGTCTGCTCTGTGCCATGACTATCAGGGATTGAGCCCAGGTTTATTTGTTGGAATTGCATGTTGCATCTGACAAGATTTTGGACTTATTACTTGGGAAGGACTTAAATCCTCACCACAAAATAAGTAACCCATTTTCTTACATTGCCTTTCCACCGTGGAATCTAGATCTTGTATTTAGCAGTGCTACTAAGCTATAAAAGGCGAAATTATATATCCCTATACACAATTGACAGTAAAAATTGATTTTTGTCATAAGATCTATGATTGAATAATTTTTTATTTTAATGCCAAATTATTTTTTTATTCCAATTTCTCCCCTTAATTGTATAGGATCATGGAGGTGGATCTGCCCACAGTGGAGAACCTCAGCACTGGAGAACTGAGAACGCTGGCCAAGCAGAGGGGGGTTGAATTTAAGCAGGGAATCCAGGAAGAATGATTTGCACAAAGCACTAAGGGCCTGGGAAGAGGTCCATCAGCTACAGACCATCGCAGAAGAGATACAAGAAGGTCAAGAAGAAGAGGTGGCAGATGATAACCTGTCTCAAAGAGGCTTCTTAGGTGCATATTCTTGGACCGGTGCATATTCTTGGACCAGGGGTGAGGGCTCAAACAGCCGCAGGGCCTCAAAGCTGGCAGTCCACCAGATGGAGTACAGTGACAAGAAGTTAGAGTGGGTTTGTCAGACCAATATGGCTTCCATTTCCCAGAAGAACAAAATTACACTGGATGAGTAGAAAGTGACCTTGGAGAAGGCCAGGCTTGGGCTACATTCCAAAGGAGATGGTAGAAGCAAGGGTGAAGCGTCCACAGGGGAGTCTTCGTTCTATAGAAAGCCAAAAGATGTTCCTAGATTGGTGGATGGGTTGCTTCTTATGGGAGGGCATTGAGAATGCACAGGATGGACAAACATCACTGGGGAGCATTGTTGTTGAGGTTGGTGCCTACACAGGGGAGGGAGACACTTTTTTTGAAAGACTTTACTTTTAATTTTAGTTCTTTTGGTTCTACATATGAAAACAGATCATACAGACATTTACAAAGAGGATGATCAGGTTATTCAGATGTCAGGATGTATATACAATGAACAACTCCAAGGTAAGCTCATAACAACATCAGGTATGAAGCTATACAAAATGATAATGATGGCCCTCTGCGATCCAGATTGGCCTGAGTCACGGTGTCTACTGGGGATGATGAGAATACATTGAGACCAACAATGTGTATCAATTCTGGGGCATTGGTGAATGGCCCCGTTTCATGAAGGTTTTGAACACTAACCAAGCTGAGTCAAATTTGTTTGATTTATAATGGATAATTGCTGATTGCTTCCCTATGGTAAATTTATTCCAATTGTTACCCCATCGTATGTGTAGGGGAGGAGTAATTGATTGTTTCCAAACCTAAGCAAGGAACATCCTAGCTGCAACTAGAAGGTGTAAGATGACTTTACCCATATGAGTGGTAAATGGAAACATGCTATTCTTACCAGGGTCACAAAGGAGACCAACTAGCAGCTCCAGTGGTAATGTAATGCTGGTTATGTGCTTGATATGTGATAGGGGTTCTGTCCAATATGATTGTACCCGGGAGCATGCGCACCACATATGGAAAAAGGTACCCCTTTCCCCACAGGTTTTTAAACATAGCACTGTTCATAGTGTGAAGGTGGGTAGGTGATAAGATACCATGGGGTTAATAGCTGGGATGCACTCTTGATTCTAGATGAAGAGGTAGCAGAGTCCTACACCCATGTGTGGTATACACGAGTGAATACGTTTTGTCTCACTCCTGATAAGTACTGTAAGAACTTAAGACACACACAAAGATAGGGCTCATTAAAGGACAGTGAAGTGAGCCCTTATGATGGGCTATACAATTTGATTATGAAGGAACACATATTGAGTAATTACAGCAGCATCTAATAGATTTCACGCTGATAGACTCAAGAAAGCTTGGAAGGGCAGCCAATCAATAATTATGTCCTACAGTGTCTTAAAAAGTACCAGGGGGTGACTCCAAAAAGAGAGGCCAGGCCCTCAACAGGAAAAAGAGGAGAGCAACTAAGATAAAGAAGGAGCCCCAGAAGTCTGAGTAGGAGGGGGGTCCAGGGGAAAAGCTTTGATACTTCAGCTTCGAACTCTCAAAGGCCAGGCTGTTCTATGATTGTAAAGTGCTATGGTACAAGAAAGGAGACTCTGCATGTACCAAGAAGTCCCCCACTGGTGGGCAGTCTCAAGGGATTGCTAGTGTAGGGACTGAGGTGGAAGGTGGCCCACAGAAACCAAGTATTGGACTGAAGCCACACTAGTCTCTGGGGGTTTAGTGGAAATTTAAACTATGACTGCATTGCCACTGAACATGATGAAATATAAGCAATGGCAATCCATCAACGGGAGTCATGTGGGGGCACTGAGGGACACAGGAGCCAGCACCACCAATGTGCTAGGCAGGCTGGTGTCCCCAAAGCAGATCATCCCTGATGCTCTCAATAGGGTTGTCAATGCTGAAAATGAGATTGGGTACTATCCTATGAAAATGTTCAGCTTTGTCTGGGGTGCGGTTGCTGCCCTATAGAAGGTAACTGTGAGCCATGCTATTACAGTGCAGTGCCTATTGGGAAATTATTGGGAAACGTCTGCTTGGGCGGAGGTAGAAAGAAGGGCCCATGCTGAAATGTTGGGTCTGCTTGAGTGGGTGTGGGGCCACAAGGACCCAGGCAGCCCATGAGGAGGGTCAATTGAGCCTGGCATTTGGGGAATGGTACAGATTCCCACAATCAAGAGGAAAAGTAGGAGGCATGGAAAACCAGTCCCACCTTTTCCTATAGCAGAGAGCAGTCTGATTCTGCAGTGGAGGACCTGGAACCTAAGGGTGAAGAGGAAGATGTACTGGGAGACATACCTGGCCTAGCAGAGTTGTAGGGTAGCCGGGGGCCTGCTCAGGGCGTACGCAAAGTGCAGAAAAAGTGACCAACCCTTGAAGACCTTTAGTGAAAGGCTGAGGCACAGAAGGAAGGGGATATCAGTAGGACCCACGGGATCTTCTGGGAGGATGTTGTCCTGTATAGGGAAGCTAGGGACCTAAACCTGGGGCAGTTCCTCAGTGCTCTAGAGCCTTCCGGCTAGACTTGGCCCATGATAGCCTGTTAGGTAGACACTTGGGGTAGATGAAAACATTGGAAGCACTATTAAACTACTTTTACTTGCCTCAGATGTCTGAGAACATGAAAGTGTTCTGTTTCTCCTGTGTCACCTATCAAGCGAGTGGCAAAACAGTAGGAAAGCTTAAGGCTCCCCTGATCCCACAACGCATGGTGTGACGCCTTTTGAGAGGGTGAGGACTGACATTGTTGGGACTCTAGACCCTAGGACAGTTTCAGGGAAGAGGCTCATCCTGGCAGTAGTGGACCATGACACTAGATGTTCTGAGGCAGTCCCTCTGAAGATGGCCACTCTGCCATGGTCGTCTGGGCTCTGCTTGGGATCGTTACCAAAGCAGGGCTTCACAAGAGGGTTATCTAAGACCAGGGAGCAAACTTTATGTCTAGGTACATGTGACTTACACATTCACCACTCCTAATCACCACCCAAACTAATAAGCATGTTGAATGATTCGAAAGGCATGATCATGGGTTTGAATGAGAAACTCAGATAAAAGTGGGACGTCTTACTGCCATGCCTCTGCTCACTAACCGGGTTGGTACTGCAGAAGGGAGTGTGCTTCAGTCCATTCAAACCTCTGTATGGGCACCCTGTCAGAGGACATTTAAGTCCTGTAATAGAACAGTGGGAGAAACCTCTAAAGGCACCCAAGCATTACTTTGTGGCGTATGTGCTGGACCTGAGATCTAAGATGGCTGAGGACAGGAGAAAGGCAAACAAAACTCTTGTGGCCAGTCAGGAACTGATCTAGTGTACAATCAGGAGGCAACTGTGGGGGAGTGCCAGCCTGCCACACGAAATGGACTGGGCCCTACATTGTGCTAGAAAAGGTGGGTAAGGTTACCTCACCTGGTTGACCTGCCCCCAACCCCAGATACTCCCACAAAGTGCTACAAGTCACCCATCTGAAACCGCACTTTGACAGGGTGGACAGGAGTACGTTGATGGTGAAAGATGGAGGGAAGGAAGTGGAGAGCGAGTTCCTTCCAGACCTCCTGTCCCACAATGAACAATAAACATCTGTTATTCAGCGCGAAAATGCCCATGGGTGAACGTGCGCTTTACAAATACACATGCCTCCCAAAACCTAGACTCAGTTAAGAGCTTTCCTAGGTTTGACTGAGTACTACAGGAGGTTTGTCAAGGGGTACAGTTACATTATGACACCATTGATGAAGCTGACTTCCTAGAAGACGTCTAAGAAGATAATCTGGACAGGCCTTTGAAACCCTGAAGGAGGCACTGTGCACTGCACCAATCCTCAAGACATGTAACGTCAGCAAAGAGTTGTTTGTGCAGAAAGATGCTTCAGAGCATGGGATCGGGGAAGTACTATCACAGCTAAATGAAAAGGGTCAAGACCAACCAGTAGCCGCTATAAGTAGGCGCCTACTCCCTAGAGGTGCGTCAGAGTGCACCTGAGAGAAAGGCCTTTATTGTGATGGGGAGGGGGGTGAATCCAAAACTGCTTTAGTACTGCTAAATACTTTTCACATTTGTGCTTAAGTTAAGGCTGTCTCCTCTGTGCCATAACTTCCAGAGGTTAATCACAGGTTCATCTATTGAACTTGTGTGTTGGACGTGACAAGCTTTCAGACTTATTACTTGGAAAGCACTCACGCACTCCCCAACAAATAACCCATTTTCATACAGATACCTCATGCATAAGAAAAATGAATGCCTCTTGAATTTAGAGCAGGGTGGAAAACTCAAATTCTTTAGGGGAGGAATGCTGAAAAATATGTAAAATGTTCAAAAACTGTGATATTTATGTAAAATGAGATAGTTAAAAAGTGATAGAAATCATTAGTCAAGCTTCAAATTCCTACAACAGTGGCGCACTTAAAAAAGGCAGAGGCACTAACGGTGCCTTTATTGACCCATGACATTCATTCCTGTAATTATTATCTGGTGGATCCATGAATGACACTGCATTAGCTCTGCCTAGTGCCAGATGGCTGTGCAGTCAAACATTGTCAGAATCCAGTCAGACTCCTGGAGATACTTCATAGGTGAATCAACTTCAGAAAGTAGAGTTATTGCGATTGGACATATTTATGAGCTGCACTGGCAAACATGATTACTGTGGATTGTGGGGAGGAATCTGACCTTTCACTAGTCAGAAGGCACTGCAATTTCTTGTGTGGCTGTTATGATACTTTAATTGGAATCTTTTAATGCCTAATGACAGGCACACCCGACCAAGATCAAGCAATTCCACTCGGAAGTCTTTTATTGAAACTTATGACCCCTTCATACCAAGAAGGTCAAACCCAGACTGAGTGAACCATGGTGCGTCAAGAACTAAATATCTCCAATTTTATTATCATGAAACTGGAGATGTTCTCAGCATCTAAATGAATTCTCCAGTAGGAAATGTGTCATCAAAGACTGCAACATCAAAGCATTACACCAGCACGATTGCAGAAGCTGGAAAAGAAAGTAAATCCTACTTCAGAATAGCCAAGGTTTGTTCATCAACAAATGTGGCATCATCTGTCACAAGATAGACAACTGCAATACTCACAAACTCTGACTGTTTGAAGAAATATTCACCAGGGCCAGAGGGCACCGGGAATTTCCCCGGTGAGCCACCAGAGTGGGGGACGGTTTTGGACCCCTGGGGGCCGTTTTTGTTACTGGGGGACGGGGGAGGCAAGGGGGGGCAGATCTGCAATATCGGGCCCCAGTAACAAAAGCGGCCGAAACCGGCCCTGGCAAAAACATAAAGAACAGTAGAAGTGTAAAGTGCATTGCGCTATGACTGGGTCTCTGCTATCTAGATGTGTAGTGTGCACGTTTGTTGTCAACATTAATTAAAAGAACTATCCACGTTTTCTCCCAGTGATGAAAAACTGGACTGAAAAATGTGTTGCAGAATGACTCATTTTGGCCTTTCGATATTTATGTACTTACGCTGTCAACTAGGAGATGGACTGCTATAGCTAATCTTTAACATCACCCATAAATTTCAAAGATGCTCCCAACATTTCACCACCCACTACCTCACAAGACCACATTTCATCACATCTGATCACCCAAAATCTGCCGTAACCCAATGCACCACACATCAGTACACCACTCCATATACACACCTCACAACACTATACTACAGTACACCTACCAAAGTAGCTCACACATTACACAATAAAAATTATAGTATGTCAATACACCATGTCCTATAACTTAACTCTCTTCCAACACCAAACCCTACAACATATCACACCGTATCCTGATACACAAAATGCCTTGAAACACCACATCACAAAGCTACACACCATACGACTTTAATTGGAATACTTTGTTTACTCCACTGGATATCTTATAGTTTCTTATGATTTTGTATTATTTGGTGGCACAATATGAGACACTGAATTATACTGTGTTTAATATAATGCTACGAGGGCTTATAATATGTGCTCCTGTTTTGTTGTGCGATAACCTCATGAAAGAAATATAAAAAAATATGAAATGTCACAACAAAAGCAGTTAGTCTGGCATAGTTATTGTGAAAAGCCTATACTAAAGCCAACATGCCTTTAAGGGTAGATTGTTATTGCACAAGTTACTAACTTGTGTAACGATATATCTGTAAGAGACAGTAGTTAGTGACAGATTCCTTACCTTAGAATATCCCCAGGCGTCAGGCTGGATCCGGGAAAGTTTTTTGCGTAGCAGTACCCTTGCGCGTCGGTAGGCGGCGTCGTGCGGCTCCGCGTCCGTCGTCGGCGTCGTGATCGCCGGGATGACGTCGCGGGCAGTACTTAGACGCCGCCCCGCGCGCTGACGTCAGTTCTGTACACGACTTTCCGCGCCAGGAACGCAGAGCCATGCAAGAAGCTGACATAGGTGTCTGAAAAATACTAGGGCCCTGAAAGGGATGTCCTTAACCCTAGAAATCAGTTCGCAGAACGGGGAGGATGAGTGGGCGGTAAGGAATCTGTCACTAACTACTGTCTCTTACAGATATATCGTTACACAAGTTAGTAACTTGTGCATCGGAAAGAGACACGTTAGTGACAGATTCCTTACCTTAGAATAGATACCCCAGCAATACCAACCCCGGTGGTGGGTCTGCGAACAAAGATCAGACAAGGAAGTCCTGGAGGACAGAACGGCCAAAGAAGCCGTCCCTCCGGACCTGACTGTCAAGGCAGTAATGCTTTGTAAATGTGTGCAGCGAGGCCCACGTAGCTGCCTGACAGATATCCTGCAGCGGAACACCGCGGCCTAAAGCCGTGGTAGCAGCCGTTGCCCTGGTGGAATGGGCACGCAGCCCAACAGGAGGCTCCTTCTTAGCCAAAGAATAGCAGGCTTTAATACACAAGGTTACCCAGCGGGAGATGGTTCTCTTGTGCACTGCCCGACCTTTTTTGGCGCCCACGTAGCCAACAAAGAGCTGGTCATCCACCCGGAAGTGTTGTGTGCGATTGATATAAAAAGAAAGCGCACGTTTTGGATCCAGACGGTGGAGCCTCTCTTCCTCTCTGGAAGGATGCGGAGGCGGAAAGAAGGTGGGCAAAGTGATGGTCTGCCCAATGTGGAAGGCAGTAACCACCTTTGGCAAGAAGGACGGACGCGTCCTAAGAACAACCTTGTCTGGATGGACAGACAGAAAGGGAGGTTTGCATGATAGAGCCTGGAGCTCACTCACCCGCCGAGCGGAGGTGATGGCCACCAGAAAGGCTGTCTTCAGAGTTAGAAGACGAAGAGGACAGTTATGTAGAGGCTCAAAGGGAGCGCACATGAGAAAGGTAAGAACCAAGTTCAAGTCCCACTGAGGCATCACAAGCGGAACAGGAGGGAAGAGGTGTGTAATGCCTTTTAGAAACCTGTTAACAACAGGGGACTTGAAAAGGGAGGGCTGATCAGGAAGCCTGAGGAAGGCCGAAATGGCACAAAGATAGCCCTTGATGGTACCCAGGGCAGAACCCTGTTGGGCCAGAGAAAGAAGGAACAGAAGAACCTCAGAAAGAGGGGCAGAGAGGGGATCCACAGCCTTTGCTGTGCACCATGCCACAAACTTGTTCCACCTGCAGGCGTATACCACCTTAGTGGAGGGACGCCTGGCTGCCAGAATCACATCACAAACTTCGGGAGGCAAGTCGAAAGGAATCAACTGCCGCCGCTCAATCTCCACGCAAGCAGGTGGAGGCTGGACAGGTTCGGGTGGAGGACCGTCCCCTGCTGCTGCGACAGAAGATCCTCCCGAAGAGGCAGACGGATCGGGGGATCTACGCTCATACTGAGTAGCTCGGATACCAAACTCTTCGAGCCCAGTCCGGAGCCACAAGGATGACTTGGGCCCGGTTGTGCCGAATCTTCTTCAACACTCTGGGTAGAAGTGGTATAGGCGTACAACAGACCGCAACTCCACTCGCGACGAAAAGCGTCGCCGAGCGAGTGCCGCCTTGGAAATTCCAACGCGCAGAACTGATGACATTGCGCGTTCTCTTCGGTGGCGAATAGATCTAACCAAGGCTCTCCCCACTGCAGAAAGAGTCCTTGCGCCACTTCCGAGTGAAGACGCCATTTGTGATCCATCATGCACCTGCGGCTGAGGTTCGTCCGCCCTGGCGTTCAGGGAACCTGCCAGGTGTTGAACCATCAGGAACATGCCCTGATGTTCCAGCCATGTCCAGAGGCACAGAGCCTCCTGACAGAGGGTCCTCGACCCCACCCCGCCTTGTTTGTTGCAGTACCACATGGCGGTGGTGTTGTCTGTGAACACCTGCACTACCTTCCCTTTGACAGAGGGAAGGAATGCCTTGAGTGCAAGTCGGATCGCCCGGAGCTCCAGAATGTTGATATGGAGCCGGGACTCCGCCGGAGACCAGAGGCCTCTGATCTCCGCCTCTCCCATGTGACCGCCCCATCCCAGAAGGGACGCGTCCGTCACAACTGTGTGCTCTGGCTGGGGAAGGGAGAGGGATCTGCCCATGACCCATTGCCGGTTCGAGAGCCACCACTGCAACTGTTTTGCAGTCCCCTCCGAGATCTGGACGTGATCGGACAGGTTGCCCTGGTGCTGCGCCCACTGGAACTTCAGGTCCCACTGCAGAGCCCGCATATGCCATCTGGCATGATCGACCAGCAGGATGCAGGAGGCCATGAGGCCCAGCAGCCTCAGGGTCATCCGTACCGAAACCCAGGATAAAGGCTGAAAGATCGGAATCATAGCCTGAATATCCCGGACTCGCCGTTCGGGAGGATAGGCCCGAAACTGCGTCGTGTCCAGAACTGCTCCGATGAAAAGGAGCTGTGGAGAAGGAATCAGATGCGACTTTTCACATTGATGGAGAAGCCCAGCGAGTGCAGGAGTTCGGCCGTAGTCTGGAGGTGGGAGACGACTGCCTGGGACGAGCCCGCCTTTAGCAGCCAGTCGTCGAGGTAGGGGAATACTGGAACCCCTGCCCGGCGCAGATGAGCTGCGACCACCGCCATCACTTTCGTGAACACCCGAGGGGCACTGGTAAGGCCAAAGGGGAGCACGGTGAACTGAAAATGCTCGAGGTCTACCGTGAACCGTAGGTAACGCCGGTGGGCCGGCAGGACGGGGATGTGGAAATAAGCGTCTTGCAAGTCCAACGCTACCAACCAGTCTCCAGGGTCGAGGGCAATCAAGACCTGAGCTAGGGTGAGCATCTTGAACTTCTCCTTCCGGAGGAAGCGATTGACGTTCCGGAGGTCCAAGATAGGACGCATGTCCTCCTTGTCCTTTTTGGGCACCAGAAAGTAGTGGGAGTAGCAACCACGTCCTACTTCTGGGGTCGGAACATGCTCGATGGCCCTCTTGGCCAAGAGGGCCGTGACTTCCTTCTGCAGAAGCATCAAGTGATCCCTTGACATGTGGTGGAATTGAGGTGGCATGGCTGGGGGGGTGGTCTCGAAGGGGAGGGAGTAGCCCCTTCGGACAATGTCCAAGACCCACCTGTCCGAGGTGATGGTACGCCAGTGGTGAAGGTGATGGCGGACCCTGCCCCCTACTGGCATGCTGTGCACCTGAAAGGAGGGACTAGGAGGGCTTGGAGGCCGCGGACGGGTTGGAGGTGGTGGCCTGACCCGCACGCTGGTTGCCCGAACCGCCACGGCGGTATCCACGTCCTCGGCCACGCGAAGATGCTTGCTGCGCGGGCCGGTGGCTGGGCAGCGGACGTGACTGGGCGCCCCTTCCGTGGCCACAAAAGGGGCGAAAAGCAGAGGTCAGCGGAGGGCGCACAACAGAAAGGCCCAGGGACTTGGCAGTAGTCCGTGAGTCCTTAAAACGCTCCAGCGCATGGTCTGCTTTGGAACCAAAAAGACCGACTCCATCAAACGGCATGTCCATGAGTGTATTCTGGACATCACCCGAGAAACCAGTTGTTCTCAGCCAGGCGTGGCGACGCAGCGCCACCGTCGTTGCAAGCGATCTGCCCAGCGAGTCGGCGGTATCAAGGCCACAACGTATGGTGTACTTTGCCGCATCCCTACCTTCCGCAATGGTGCGGGTAAGCAGTGTCTGGACCTCCTCAGAACACTGGGGCAAAACAGTCGCCACCGAATCCCACAGGGAGTGGGTATATCGGCCCAAAAGGCAAGCGGTGTTGACGGACCGCAAGCCAGCACTGGAGGAAGAAAAAGCCTTCTTCCCAAATTGGTCCAGGCGTTTGGATTCCCTATCCGGAGGGCGGTAGGGAAGGCGGTTTGGGAGGCAGAGGCTTGGACAACCAAGCTCTCGGGGGTGGGATGTTGAGGAGAGAAACAAGGGGTCGCCCGGAGCAGGGCGATGGCGTCGGGCCACGTTCCTATCCACAGGAGCCCCTGTGGTGGGCTTGGACCAGGCGCCCAAAAGAACGTCAGTCAGTGCATCATTAAACGGCAGCAATGGCTCCGAGGAGGTAGCTGCCGGCTGAAGCACTTCCATCAGGAGGTTAGTCCTGACAGCCACTGTAGGCAATTGGAGGTGTAAGGCTCCAGCTGCTCTACGCAACACCGTTGCGAAATTTGCTCCCTCCTCCGTAGCCACGGAAGGAGGAGACAGCATGCCAGTGTCAGGAGAAGTGTCCAGACCACTGGCATCCCCAAGTTCCTCTGCCCAGTCCTGATCATACTCACACTGCTGTGTGAGAGGGTCTTCCGACCCCTCCCAGCTCTCCTGGTCCTCCTCTGGTTCAAAATATGGAGGAGGAGGGACATTTGGGACCCAAGGTCTCATCGGCGCCGGAGCTGGCGTCGAGCGACGTCGGTCCGGCTCCATGTCCGGACCCGGAGAGAACCGGGGAACGACGCCGCCCGGAGCCCCGGTTGGCGTCAGGAACGGCACCGGGGACATCGGCGTCGGCGGAGGCATGGTTAGGTCAACCGGCGTCGATGGGGGTTGTGGTACCACCGGAGCCGGGATCGAGGCCGGGGCCGGAACCGGGATCGAGGCTGGCGGGACGGGCGATGCCGGGACCGGAGTCGTCGGCGACGCCGGAGCAACCCCATCTGGGCCCGCGGGGCCCGAAGGCGCACCGGAGGGACCTTGAGGCCCGAAGAGGCGTGCCATGGCCGACAGGAAGTCCTGTATTTGGGCTGGAGTCGCCCCCGAACCCGGAAAGGACAGGTATTGCGGGGGCGGCTCCACAGGCACGTCCGGGGCCACGGGGACGGTGCCGACAGGGGCCTCAGCTGAGTCGCGAGACCGGCGAGGCGAAGACTTAGAGCGATGATGCTTCTTAGACTTTTTGTGCTTCGACTTTCCCGAGGAGTGCGAAGACTTGGACTCAGACGACCGGCGGGGGCTCCGCGACCGGCCCCTCGACCTCTCACGGGACCGGGGCTTGGTGCGGCGCGGAGCCGACTGCCGGACCTCGAGTAGCTTTCGAGACCGCTCTCGCAAAGCCTTCGGGTGTAAGGCCCGGCAGTCGGGGCACGAGTTTGTGTCGTGGTCTCGGCCGGCGCAGTAGAGACACTCTAAGTGCGGGTCTGTGATCGACATCATTCGACCACAGACGTCGCATGGCTTGAAGCCGGGCCTCCCTACCGACACCTAGGAGTCGAGATGACTCAAAAAGAAACAGTGAAAAAATCACCAAAAATTTAGTCAAAAATTGACTAGGGCACTGCTCTTCCCGGATTTGCGCTTTCTGGCGCGAAAAAAAGAAGAACTGACGTCAGCGCGCAGGGGCGGCGTCTAAGTACTGCCCGCAACGTCATCCCGGAGATCACGACGCCGACGACGGACGCGGAGCCGCACGACGCTGCCTACCGACGCGCAAGGGTACTGCTACGCAAAAAACTTTCCGGATCCAGCCTGACGCCTGGGGATATTCTAAAGTAAGGAATCTGTCACTAACGTGTCTCTTTCAGATACGCTGTGTTAAAGCCTGTAGCCAGTTATACTGTTAAATAGATTTTCACTAATTGCTGTAGTATGAGCAGGCTTGAGTTACTCCCAGCTTCCCAGACTCAAAGTTAGGGTTCCATAATACAGGATGAATGCTGCACTGTTTAAAAACTTTTATCGCCACAGAATAATTTATTGGCACAAAAATATAGAAAAGATATGGCTCATGTGCTGTCACCATATTTAGCAAACACTAATATACGTACTTTGTCAATATGTTAGACATAAGGCTTAATTTATAAGGCTGCATTCTTAATGTATTGTCTGCTTTTTGTGTGGTACTGTGTTTAAACATGTCAGGCATACAGTAACGCTGAGCAGTGGGGAAAATGCAGCATGCTCCATAAACCGATGTACTGCCTAAGTATCAGATGTGAAAAATGTCATCTCAACCTACAGTATAAACACAAGCGATAGAAAGCCATTTGTTATCCCTCACTAAGTTTTGCCAGTTACTGCACATTCATTTACTTTTAATATATTGCAATGATTTCTTATCAAGGGAATGGGCCGTTTTATGAAACAAATACAATTGTACATATAGAAAAACCTGAAAACTTGAGTTCTGAATAATTTGAGGATTTGAGAACGGCAATCACTAAACAACGGATATGAACTCAGAAGAATATTTTTAAGTAATTTACCTTGATTGCCACGTCTTCGAAAATAGCTATTTTACCATCTGCTGTCCCAACCAGAATAAAGTTCTTCTTTTTGCTAAAAGACAGAAGTGAAACCCACACCAGTCAGAAACTTTGAGATCAAATTAGTGTTTGAGAGACAACAGTACTTACTACAACTGACTTAGCTTCACTTCTTTCTCTAAAAGTCAAATGCCTGCAAAAGACAAATAAAGAATTCGACGCAAAGTTGCCTTACATACACTGGTAGGAAACAATTTGTGCACAATTGTTCGTCCGGCTCTTAATTTTAAATATTGTTAGCAATATAGAGTGCATAAGGCAATGAGAGGTGCGAGGATTTAAAAAAATATACATCAGGTCCCCAAGTGATTCACCTTTACATAAACATGTTAGCATTATTAACCGAGATGTGGTTAGGTGTACGGAATGGAGTATTCATTCAAACATGCTGATGTGTTACTCTTTATTGTTTTGTATCTAAGCATAATGCATTTGGTTCTACAATGTTTGCATGAAAACAGTGTGCTCGGGTTACCAACGGATAAAATAATAATCATCACCCGGTATCGTTGTTCTGGTGTACATTTAGCAAAGCGACACCACCATCAATGGAAAGGCCTTGTCCGGTCTAAAAATCGTGTAGGCACACCTCATTATCAAATTCTGAAACCGTTTAATACAGAAAACGTAAGGCTCTGGAACAAATAAAAAGCATCTACAATGTAATGTGGCTATTGATTTTCCTTTGGGTTCAAGAGAGTGACGATGTGCACTGCCCCGGTGATGACTCTGCCTCGTGACCTTGAGTTGTTAGAACGGCTGCAAAAACTTGAAACTATTAACATGGATGCCTCTTTTAATATAATAATGGAATTATTTACACATTCTCACACAGATGCCTAGCTGTAAGGGCTTAATATATGCCGTCTCCCCTAAACCATGAAAGGGCGAAGAGATGTGAAGAACAGTGGTTTTAATATCGCTTAAGACAAATGAGTGGCAACATTTACGGGTTCTACCACTGACAGGCCCTCTTGGGGCTGGTGTAAACGAACAAGTTACTTACCTTTGGTAAAGTTCTTTGTGGTTGATACACAGCAGATAACAGTAGATTCTGGAAAGCCTGCACTTCAACACACCAAAGTATCTAGCCAATAAACTGAAATTATCAGGCGGTAGCAGAACTATGAGAAGCACCAGCACCTTGCTATTGAAACCTCAAAAACTTCGGAAAAAGAAAACCTACAACTGCACCTTCTCCGGCCTAGCACCTAGGATCTGAAACGCCCTGCCCCTGGCAATCAGAATGAACCCTTCAATCACCTCCTTCAAAAAAGAAGTCAAACTACTTCTAATGAACACAACTCTCCCCTGATCCCAGCTCTGGAGCGAGTTGGGTACCAACCAGACTCAGCTCACCTGCGCTGAACTCTAAGCGATAATGGCTAACGCACTCCTGAATACCTCCACACCTACAACGAGTACTGACAACATTTACGATCTCCTGTTAGCTACTCATATCTATGTTCCTAGTTCTCACTTTTTTTTAATGTAACATTTGTAAAGCACTCTGATACCCTCACTGGGTCTAGTTCGCGCTATATAAAACTTTACAAATAAAATAAATGTAAAAAAATCTCCACAGGCGCAAGTGTGGATGCAGAAAACTTTCTGCAATCCCTCCGTGTGCCCGTAGGTGGTGTCATCGGTCTCCATCGTAACTCAGTCCCTTCTAGGGTCATGACGACATGGAGTCACACTTTTTCAGTTCTTTTACTGGGTTTTCCAAACTTTACTGAACAATAGTGTGCAGGAGCGCCCTCCCATAAAACAACAAGTTTGGACCATGCTGTACTTGTCATATGTCAGTTACAGACCCGTGCTTTTGATGTCTTGGGACGAAACACAACTCCATCTCCAGCGATAAATGCTCTCTGATGCATCCAAAGGCCACCAGGGAGCAAGAAACCTGACTTCATGTCTCAGAACCCAAGAAGCAGGGCTGACACTGTTCCAAGTCGAGGGGTAGTTCGCAGTACCATTCTAGCTCTCCAGGTTCAGGTAAGTCCAGAACAAAGTCAAAAGACAAATTAAAATGGAAACACAGGAAGTCCATGCAAGGCTCCTTGCCTGTGTTTCTGTTCTTGGAGAAGTCCCACATTCAGCGCTCGAAGCGGCTAACCCAGTGTCATCATCTGTTATAGACCAAGTTCCAGTCCTGGAGCTGATGCACTTCGAATTTGTCAGGCCATCGTCAACTCTGCTGCAGATTGTAGCCTTCAAGGAGGCCTTGTGGCAACTTTTCAAAATGGTTCCGGATACCTCAAGCGCACTTTCAGACCCTACGCATCCTTTGGGGCCATCAAATGGCCTTCCACAAGTGGGATCTCCTCCAGGGAACAGACGTCGAAAAGCTTTTCTGCCCCCCGGCGCCGGGCCTGGCTTCAACCAACTTGCAGGTTAGTTCTGCAGCAGTGTCAAACTCCAGTGGCTACAGATTCTAGATCCAACCGCTAGTAAATTGTTGGATCCAGAGCTGAACTGTCTGAGACCCTCAAAGTGGACTTGTGCAGACTTTGCTCAGCCCTGCCAGTAAGTCACTCCATTTCTAAGCAACATAAGCCTACACCTTGTGACTCCAGAGAGCCTCATTGTTAAAGCCTGCACTAGTAATATCAATCCGGATGCATTTAGAACTACACCACTGGAGACAGACTCCAAAATGGTTGACTTCGTAGGCAAAAAAGTACTCTCTACGGGTATCCTGGCACTCCAGTCCATAAATGCTTTGTACCACCATGTCCTTTGGGACATGGCAAGTGATATTCTGCCCACCCTATCGAAGGACTTCCAGAACTCTTTAACCCACACTGTTCAAGATGGCCAGGACAAGAGGAAACATATTGAGGTCCGGCCTGAACATTACAGAGTGTGTTGCCAAGGCTATGGTGTAATCTGATGTCATGCTTTGCTGTGCACAACCGAGTTTTCTGGGGCCATTGAAGCTTCTTTAATGGATATGCCCTTTAATGTGGCCATGCTGTTCTGTGAGAAAGCAGATTGCGCTCTACAGAACATCAAGGACAAAAGAGTTATGGCTCATTCTTTGAGGCTGCTTTCCCCCACTCGCCAGTTCCACCTTCAATGTCACAAATTCTCTGCATACTGAAGGAGCATTGCCTACCACCAGAGGCAATCCTTGCAGCCAGTACAAAAGTCACCCCAATCCTTTTGTGGCTTTATTTGAAGAGGTGGTGGTAGGAGACAAAGTCACCAACATGTGCATCAGTCCTCCACCTCCTCTTCAGCTGCTGTCCCCAAGCCGCTTTTAGTTCCTCCAACAGTTGCTATTTGAGAACAGTGTGAGGCAGAATTCAATTCAACATCGTTTTGCTGACTGTCGTGCGACTGCTTTGACGTCGTGTGCCCTTCAGATTGCTCAGTTTGGTTACACTCTCCTTTAATTAGTTGCTGTGTCACCAGGTTTTATGCAAACATTGGCAGATCATGCCTTTATCCTTTGCAGAGATGTTTAGATGTTGCTCGTTAAGGGTGTGATCGAAGTGGTGCCCACGGTTGAGACGTGTATGGGGAGATTTTCCCTATACTTCGTGGGCCACAAGATGGATGGGGGACTGAGACCGATCTTGGACCACAAATTCTTGAATGCTTTCCTCAGGACAGATAACTTCAAAATGTTGACACTGGCCCAGATTCTGTTGGCCTTGTACCTCAAGTATTGGATGGTGACCCTGGATTTGCCAGATGAGGACTTCCATGTGCCAATCCTGCAGTCCTACAAGTGGTACACCTCTACTTTGTGGTGTGGTCAGAAAATTTTCAATTCCTTGCCCTGCCCTTCGGCCTTACCTTGGCAAAATCAGGTGTTCACAAATCTCATGGAAGTAGTCAGAGGACACCTTTACAGGTCAGGATCCATGTATTCCGCAGCCGCGGCCGCTGCAGGTAAGAGCGGTGAGGGGGGTGGGGCCGGCTGGGGGGGATTTCGAGAGACAACCACGAGGGAAAATTAATTATTTATTTAATTTTCCCTTGTGGTTATCTCCCCCAGCCGGCCCCACCGCTCTTACCTGTAGCGGCCGCGGCTGGTATTCCTGTACCTTGATTACTGGCTCCTGAAGGCAAGCTTAACTTAGCTAGTCTAGAACTACCTGTTGGTGATGGTTACTGTAAGAAATTGGGTTACTGGTTGGGGGGTGGGGTGAAAGCCTTCTCAAGCAGCAACCATAATTCTTCTAAAAGGGAAGTCACAAGCAAATCCTAAATTAACCTGTGCTCAACCCCCGGGTAGCTTGGCACAACTAGTCAGGCTCAACTCAGAGGCAATGTGTAAAGTATTTGTGCAGTACTTGAAATAGTAACACAGTGAAAACCCACCACAAAAGGGGCCCACACCAGATTTAGAAAAATAGAGTCACTTTTAATAAATAAGACAAGACCAAGATGACAAAAATCCAAGGAATAGAACAAGAGATGTGCATTTTTAAAGATTTTAGAAACAATTGTGCCAAAAAGCACAAAGTGACACGTGTTGATATCTGGTTGCGCCGGACAGGGACAAAGTCACAAGTTCGGGCCGATCACGATGAAGTACAGTGCGGCTACAGAAACATATTTAGGCCTGCTGAACAAAGTGCCTTAAATACTGGTTCATGGAGAGTTGTGAAGATCCGCATTAAAGATGTGACGCACAGCTGAAGTGATGCGTTGGTTCCGAGATGCTGCAAGGCTGCGGTGAGAGGTCCTGATTTGTCGTTGAGGATTCTGTTAATGAGGGCTTGCGATGGGAAGCCCACCGTTGAGGACGCATCGCACAGTTGGGGCGATGCGTAGTTCCGAAGAGCTGCGAGGCTGCAATGTGTATTCCGTCATCGAGGCTGCTGCCAACGAGGGATGCGAGGGCCTGCGCTGGGGATACACCGCGCAGTGGTGGTTCCAAAGTGTTTATGATCTGTGATGCAATGCGGGTCTTTGTGACGGTTTCTGAACCACGCAGCAGCGGCGATGCATCAGTTCTGCTTGGGGTTGTGCTGCGCGGTAGTGGAGATGCGTAGGATCTGCTAGATCCACAAAGGCTGGCAGAGTACCCTAGGCCCACTTCCAAGGTTCCAGGAATGGGGTGGCACCACTTGGCAGGGTAGACTCACAGATGGCAGAGTCCAGTTGCAAGGCTGTTAGAAGCCTGTTATGTCCATGAGGCTTCAGATCAGGAGGCCAGCCAACAAGTCCTTGGAGTCACTCTGGGGTTCTGGGTTGAAGAGCTGCAGGTCCAGTCCTTCTCACCCAGGCAAGAGGGCAGCAGGTCAGCACAGCAAGGCATTAGTCCAGCAAGGCAGTAGTCCAGCAGGGCAGTAGTCCAGCAGAGTGGCAGTCCTTCAGCAGTACAGTAGTCCTTCTTCCTGGAAGTGTATTCACAGGTCCAGAAGTGTACTGAAGAGTTCATGTCTGAGGTCCAGTATTTATACCCAGTTGTGCCTTTGAAGTGGGGGAGAATCTTCTAGAGGTTTCCTTTGAAGTCTCCAGGCTTCCTGCCTTCCCTGTTCTAGCTCCAGACTAACTACAGTGGGTATGCAGCACTTGGTGGGGAGGCAGGACACAGCCTATTCAAGTGTAAGTAGGGCTGGGCCCAGTTCCGCCCTCCCAACCTGCCTACAATGGCCTATCCAGGCACACCTAAGCTGCCTATTGTGTGTGGCTGTCTAAGAGGGAACACTGGCTTGAGCCCCTCCCCCTGATGCCACACTCGTCCCTGCCTACACGTCACTCTGGTTGAGGCAGCCACGAGGAAAAGACGGCATCCTGCGTTTTTCTCTCTCTCAATGGTTTCGCTGAGGGAGCTTCAATCCTACAAGGGATTAAAGGATCCGGCTCACTGGCACACCTCACTGCGGCTCATATGGCTTTCTGGGGCCTGTCCAGCTCCGACAGCTCCTACAATGGAAGGGGAGGTGTTGAGCCCCGGTGCAGCCTTTGCTCACTTTGTTTTTGCTGCTGCTGCCTCCTGACCACAGCCACTGTGACCGACCTGCTCGAAGGCGCCATGCCATATCGAGGAGACAAGTACACTGGCTCAGTGAGAGCTCGATTGTTTGAGCTTTGTGGTATATGTTCAAGTGCAGTTTACAGCTGCTGAGCTTTGCTGGAAGAAAGGAATCCATACTGGGCAATCAGTAGTTGAATTAATTAGATCAAATCAGATCAAACAGGGTAGTGCATGAGTTCAAGGCTCTACCATTGACATCCGCCACCCAACTAACCAACCAGCCGAACTACTGATGAAAGTAAAGCGCATTGAAGTGGCTGACATCGTTATTGACATTGGGCACCAGAGTGGTTAGCGGTAACGAGGGAAGTGTCCCAACAGTAGCAGTTTGGTTCAGCACAGCCTAGTCCAGTTACCATTATTGATATCACCACTTCTCCATTTTCTACATCTTCTCTACAGCTCAACTTTGCATGCGAGTGGCTGTGGGTGGAGGCGGTGGCTGGAAGAACAGGGGGAGGTGGTAAGTGGTCATATTTCTGACACTGTGTTAGTCTGGTGCTGTCGGTGCCATTGGTGGTGGTGCAGCACTGTTCCAAAGGTTTCTGGTGTATTATTTGTCAAGTTCCTTGTAGGCCCTGGGGCAAAGCGGAGAGCATTATTAACTATTATTAACTTTATATGATATGTGCCATTAGTGAGCCCTGAAAAATGTCCAAGCGCAAGCTCCTTGGAGAAAGAGTAGCCATCCCTAAGCTAGCCCGGGGTTCCACTACCATTGATTCCTTTTTACTATGTGCTGTGGGGTGATTGAAAAGGAAATTTTACTGGCAGAGCGACACCTATCCTTGGAATTTGGGGGTCTAGGAGAGTTCTTATTAAACAGGCAAACCAGTGACTCATGCGCCAGGGAGGTGCCACCTGTGCCATTAAGCCCTACCATGGTTGTTGTGACCCCCAACCAGCAGGCTACTGTTTCCCAAGTAGCCTTAATGCCTACATCCGTCTCTCAGGCAGCCACTGAGGATGGCCGACCGACAAAGAAACGAATGGGAGCCAATGACCTGGGCATAAAGGGGGGTTTGAGATCAACCCAGGCCAACATCAAGACTGTGGGCCCAGCTAGTGCCCCATCGAGTGCTCCTTTCGATGCAGATGTTTTTCTGCCTTCGTCCAATGTGGCTAATCATTTTGCGTTTAGAGGCAAGAAGTTTGTTTCTAAAGTAAATCTGGATCACATTGTGGGCAAAATCCAAGATTTACTCACTGCGAGCCTTTTTCTGATTTTGGACAGACTGGCCAAGCTAGAAGCTTCTGTCTCCCAGCTCTTGTGCCCACCTATTCGCCAGAAAGAGCAAAGTAGCTCCTGCAAACCCCCTTTAGGGGATGCCCCCCACAATGCCTTGTCTGTAGCTGTAGAACTGACCCATGGCTTCCAGCAGTCTGTCCATCCTCCTATAATGCCGTCTGGCAGTCCTACCAGCTTTTTAGCTCCCATTCTCTTAGACAACAAGTGGGGGCCGGCTGGGGCAGGTGGGAGGGGGGCTCTCCACGTGGGTCCCCGGAGTTGTCATGGGCCTGCACCAGGCGATTCCATCAACGTTGGACTGAGGAGGCCTACTCGTTCCAATCAAGACCTCCTCAATCTCCCTCCCGACTGTTGTCCTTATGTGGCCATCTTGACCAATGTTCTACATTTAAATCCTGACTAAGAAGAAACAACTGTCCAGCTGAAAAACAAAGTATGCCACTGGTTGTTCCGTAACACCGATTTTAGGACTGACAAATTCAGTGACATACTATTTGTTAGGAGGGTTGGCTTGTTGAGAACATCACACAAGAATAAAAGTGGTGATTGTTTGGTAGTGAATTGTAAAAATCCAATATTGGCAGAACGCCTAATCAAGTGTGGTTTCAACTTGCGCTGGGTGGGTGCTGAGACTTGTATTGATATTGCCTCATTGTGGTCCTTCTACACCCCCAATAGTCTCCAAGATTATAGTGTTCCCTCAGGTGGAACTTTTGTACAAGGCAGGAGGATAGTGGCCCCAAGTAAAACTCCTCTTCTAGTTAGAAATAGATTTCAGCCACTTTCTGAACTAGAAAGCAATGATTGATGCTATGGTAATGAGGGCCCCCTTGTCGCTCCTGTTTCCTATGTGTCTCCTGCTCTTTCAGAGCTCCCTCATGGATTAAATAGAGGAAAAGGAGAGGAGATACTCAGAGAGAGTATCCCTTTTCAATAGATACAATCTTTTTGGAGAGGGAATTTTCCTCTTCTGAATCTCCTATTGGCACCGCCGTTCTGCATCCCGCTTGGGCCCATTTTCATGCCTAACCACTGATCTGTGATTACCCCACAGCAGGGCAGTTGTTGTTAGGTATTTACAACAAGCCTATCGTAGTACCACTAGTCGAGGAATCAACAATACTACTGCTGTCCTGGAAAATCGCAGGCCTCAAGGGGAAAACCTTGGATCCCGAGTGGGGGTTATCTATTTATACTCATGATACATTTATAATGCAGGCAACATGGGAACTTGAAAAATGCTTTTGGTCAGGGTACTGAATGCAGAAAACATGAGAACTGGAAAAATACTTTAGATCAGGGTTTACTTATACAATGTTTATAATTGTTCCTCTTCCTGTAATAAGGAATCTCTCACGTTACACCAACTGGCATGCCTGTTGACCGTGAGAGATGTACGCTGCCCGTTGGTTATCGCAGGTGACTTTAATGTCACCTTTGAACCACTGGATGACTTATCATCTGTCTTTAGTTTGGAAGACGAGGTCAGAGGTATTCCCCCTCCTGAGATTAAATCCCTTTCCTCTTGGCCAGTGGCAGCAATGCAACTCTTTACAGTAACAGTGAATCATGGCATTCATGCATGCAATGGGAGGTTTTCAAAGGATCTAAAGTGCGCTCACACATTTTTATGGGGTCCCAGCCACAGCCGAATTGATTATGTGCTTCGGGATCTAGATCTATGGCATCTAGCAGTTGATTTTGAAGCATTCCCTTGTACGAATATCAACCATAGCACTCTGCGGTTTAAACTGGGAGGTTCCTCCCCCTAGAATTCTAATCATTTGGGTCAGAAGTATGACACCAAGGTTACTCTGAATATCAACAGAAAGTCAACAAAATGGTCTAAATTATCCCTCAACACAACCTCTCTAGCTGGCATCTACAAAGCATTCAATGAGATACTTAATCCTCTCATTGATCATTCAGGTGAAGGGTTGCTATTAGACTACCATCCTATTCGGTTTAGTGCCCTTAAGTCTCACTGTACTAAGGCCCAAGAGGATAAAAATATCTCTACACCTGGGTAGCTTCCGTCTTGGTACAATAAAGAGTGCGGTCAGGCAAAGTGCATGTTAATTGAGGCTGTCAAAAGGGGAGATTATGGTGGGAACTCGGGTAGCCCGAATAAATTACAAGCGACTGACCACCAGCACCAAACAAAATTGGGTGGATACACATTGACAATCTCTAGTTGAGGCATCCAGTAAAAACGACTTGCAGAAGTTCTGGTACATATTTTCTCATGGCTGCCCTCGTTCTGTTAGCCCATTAGAATTATCAATACAACCACAACAGTGGGTCGATTATTTTCAATCATATATGTTTATCCAAAGTCAGGCTTGGACACTCCTTGACTCCGGGAACAGAAAACTGCATATGAGACCCCCTGCTGCAATTTTGTCTTGATAAAACCCTTTGAACAATTGCAGATATGCCCCCTGGGAAGGCTCTGGGTGCTGATCGAATTCCAGGGGACCTGTTTCGCTCAGAACCTCAGGTGGGGAGCTCTTACATTAATAAACTATCAGCGATATATTGGCAGACGGACAGGTCTCAGAATCCTGGAAAAATGCTGAGATCATTCCAATTTTTAAAAAGGGAGATAGAGGTTCCCCAAACAACTACTGGCCCACTAGTCTTTTAGATAATCTGCAGAAGATTTTTTGCCGACAGTTCCTGGCTAGAATACGGGCCTGGATGGATGAGGCAGACATCTTGACACCTTTTCAGGCAGCTTTCACTCTAGGGTCAGCACAGTGGACCAATGCTTTCGGTTTGATCTCATAATATCTAAATATCTCAGGCTCTCTAGGGACTATCTCTATTTGCCCTTTGTGGACCTCAGGGCAGCCTTCGACCTGGTTCCAAGGCAGAACCTTTGGTCTACTTTGGCTGCTATGGGTCTTGATCCATCCCTGCTGGACATCCTCATAAGACTTCATAGCAACACCACAGCTCAGGTTAGATGGGGCCCAGGTGGCGATCTGACTGATCTCATCTCAGTGCAGCATGGAGTAAGGCAGTGCTGTGTACTCGCGCCCACGCTCTTTTAAACATATATCAATGGTGTGGTTTCCTTTTTAGGCGAGTGTATAAATGACTCTCCCAAACTAGCTGGTTTCTCCACCCCAGCGATCTTATTTGCAGACGACACACTTCTGCTTTCCCATACTCCATCTGGGCTCCAAAATCTTCTGAATAAATTTCAGGAGTTTTGTATTACCCGATGACTGGAGGTGAACATCTCTAAAACAAAGATCATGGTGCTTAACCCGCATAAATCTTACAGAGGGAACTTTCAGCTGAATGGGGAATCCCTCCAGGTAGTACGACTACCTGGGGATTAGTATTGATAAGGGCAGGTCATGGAAAGCTCAGATGGAAAAGAGTGAGGTGGTTCTCTTAAACTCTGCCTCTGCAATCACTAAGAAGTACAGGGCAACCACCCCTAAGTGTCCATCCCTAGCTATAGAGGTGTATATGGCAAAGGCACAGGCTGCGGCATTATATGGTGCTGATTTTTTTGCATTTTCTAATATTAAAGGTCTGATCAATAAGGAAAACAACTTTTTGACATCTCTATTGAGCCTCCCGCAGAGCACACCCACCCTCCCACTTTTTTATGACACAGGATCAAAAAGGGTGGGCGATTTAGCAGTGCTAAAACCGCTCCTTTACTGGGTGAGGCTGTGGTCGACCCCTAAGCTTTTCCACTACTAGGTAGTTTTGGAGGACATCATGTGCCACAGAAATGCTCACCTTCTCCCCTGGCTGAAGCATGTCAAATTCCATCTACTCGACCTGGGCTTGAGCGATGTTTGGAGTAATCCATTATCAATGGGGGTAGATACAAAGACTAGAGTAGAAGTGGTCTTCCGGGATAAGAGAATCAATAATCACCATCAAAAAGTGAGCTCTGGGAGGTTGGTAGAAGCTTTCCTCGCTTGTAAAGCTGTCCACCACCAATTGCGCGCACATTGTACATTAAATTCAGATTGGGAACACTTCATGTAAATAATTTCACACATAAATGGAAGTGTCGCCAAACTAGTTCCCCGAACTGGGATACCTGTAAATTCACCATTGAGGATGGTGAACACGTCCTCTTTATTTGTCCTGTCTACACCAGACCCAGGCAGAGATGGATCAAACCGCTGTGTACTCTTTGGGGTGTGAGGGCATACCGTGGGGCTTACTGTATTTTGAGATGGGACACTAGTCAGGTAGTGGCATTTGGTGTTAGTCAATACCTCAATACAGTGTGGCTATACAGGAAAAACCAGGGGCTATTATTTTAATCAGATATACACTAGTTTTTATTATTGATTAGTTCTCTTACAGATGTCCCACGATGCCCATGAGTCGACGTGTATTGGTTATTGCAGCACTGTACTTTTTAATGTAAACATACTAGCTGCTATATTTATATTTCTTATTTTAGATAAAGCCCCTTTTATGGTGAAATACCAGTTAGTAGTGATGGACTGTGTTTTGTAACCTTTTGCTTTTATCTGTTTTAATTGATCCTAATTAATGGTTTTATGATCCTAATTATTTAAAAAAAACTAAAACTTTATCTGGCAAATGTCAGTAATTATTTGTCTATAATGTTTTTACAAACTTTTTTGGTTTAAAGAACCAAAATAAAGAGGAATTGACTGAATACATAAAGTCCAAATGTCAGCTGCACCTACTCATGGGACCCAGAGATAGGCAAGAGGCACTAAATGGCTAAGGCAGGAAAATACCAATTTCTAAAGTGTCATTTTCAAATTTGTAATTTAAAATTTGACCATAAGTTAGGATTTTTCATTACAGTTCCAAACACACCAAACATGAACTGGTCACCTCTTTCCATTTGAAGATTATAGCTTATTAAATGTAATAAGGTAAATCCAATGTTAGTTCATGGGACAGGTAGGCCTTGAAGTAGTGAAAAAGGAATTTAAGGGTTTTTCACCCCCCGGACACATAAAACTTAAAAGTACATATCCAACTTTTTAAATACATTGCACACTGTCCTGAAGGCTGTTTAGGGCTTACTCTGGGGTTGACTTGCATGTATTAAATAGGAAGGTTTGGGCCTGGCAAAAGGTTTGTTTCGCCAGGTCGAAATGA
The DNA here is from genome assembly GCA_963921515.1 of Calotriton arnoldi. NCBI lineage: Eukaryota > Metazoa > Chordata > Amphibia > Caudata > Salamandridae > Calotriton > Calotriton arnoldi. The sequence continues at coordinate 101,195 of CAWUFW010009738.1, read as the reverse complement.
CAGCTTAAAATTGCACAATCAGGCTGCAGTGGCAGGTTTGAAACATGTTTAAAGTGCTAGTTAAGTGGGTGGCACAATCAGTGCTGCAGGCCCACTAGTAGCATTTAATTTACAGGACCTGGGCACAGGCAGTGCCACTTTACTAGGGGCGTACAATTAAATTAAATATGCCAATTGGATATAAGCCAATTCTATTGCGTTTTAAGGAAAGAGCACAAGAATTTAGCACTGGTTTGCAGTGGTTACGTGCACGTCCTAAGACCAGCAAAAGCGAATTCAGCAAAAAGTGGAGGGAAAAGGAAAAATGTCTGGGGTGACCCTGCAGAGAGGGTCAGGTCCAACAGTTTAATTGCTGTTGCTGTCCACTAGGGGGTTATCGATCAGTGACCTAAAATCTCACCTTCTGCCTGTGCAGAGAATTCCCTTTATAATTGCCATCTTGGACAGAGTGGCATTGCAGGTATTTCCGTCTTCACAATAAGTCTGACATATTGAGTCAATGATCCTGATGATTCAAGAGCACATTTATTCTGGCCTTATTGATTCTGAGACTTCTTAGGTTCATGGCTGCATGTTTCCTGATAGTGCCTCATGCTTGTTGGCATATGTGGCCACTTAGTGGAACATTTGCTTTTAATTGGCTCAAAACCTTTGGTGCCTCTGAAACAACGTTCACAATCCAGACAATGTGGTCTGGGTTCTGTGGCGGTGGATGGCTGATGCCCATCTGTCATGAGGCAGGCCATTCTCTTTACCCCAGCTAGAGATTACGGAGCTGACAGATGCATTCTCTCTGGGCTGGGGGAAGTTTATAGGAACGATGTGAAATTAGAGGCCCCTGCACACTGACGGAACAACTGAATCACACCGACGGAACAGCTGAGTCGCACCAACCTTTTGGAGATGTGCACTATCCCGTTAGGCCACAATAAATTTCTGCCTTCATTCAGGGGCAGTGGCACGACAACCATTTGGTACTGCAAGTCACCTTGCAGGTTCCCTCAAAATCAGGGCAGATGAACTCAGCGTGATCAGCCGTCTATGTTCAAGCAACCAATTGTGAGGCATTGTTTTGTGAGGGTACATTGCTCACCCCATCTCCTTCTCTCTTATGCCACAGTGGGTGGTCTTACTTTTGGTCCTTACTTTTGTGATGTGTGCTTCCTTTCAGCCTCTGCACAGATCCAAACTGAGGTTCTTGACTCAGATTACCATTTTTCTCATTGCCATTATATTTGCATGTTGATTTACTGAATTGCAGATGTTATCAGTCCAGAATCTATAAACCACATTTTCGCTGACAAATTGGTGCTTCAGATGCGTACCTCCTTTCTTCTGAAAGTGCTTTTACCTTTTCATGTGGGGAAGTCCATAATGCTGCCTACATTATTCTCGCCACCTGTTCACTGTCAGGAGGAGGAGAAGCTGTACCACTGAATCCTAATAGGGCCTTTACATTTTACATTGATGAGACTAAGAAGTAACGGGGTAGACAGTCAACTTTTTGTTGGATTCACTGGTGCAAAAAAAGGAAAATTGTTTTTCGAGCTAATTTCAACATCACATAGGGTGCTACTACTGTTCAGGCTCAGGGTGCTCGTGTGTTAGACATCTGCCACACCACCTTGTGGGCATCAATCCATACTTTCACCATGCACTACTGCATCAACTCCCGGGCCTGAACAGAGAGTCCTTTTGCCTGTTCAGTCCTCCAGGATATCCTTTTGTGAGGTCTGCTCCTCCAACGCAGGTGTGGAATCTGTGATTAAAAGTATCTGTCAGAAAAGCATTTGACTTACCTTTGATGTAACTTTCTGCCAGATACCATACCTTGCCTTAGATTCCACAATGCCCACCTTTTTTGGGAGTTTTATATAGCGCACACTAGACCCGAAGGTATCAAAGCGCTTTACATGAGCAACAGTTGCGTTACAAACAGACACATTCATTTTTGTTAGGCACGGGGAGATTAAGTGATTTGCCCAGAATCACAGGATGTTGAGAGTCCCTGCCGAGACTCAAACACAGTTCGCCAGCTTCGAGGTCGACCACCCTAGCCGTTAGGCCCCATCCTCTCCCCTATCGACATTCTCAATTTGTCAGTGACATTACCTGTCTAGGGATGCAGAAAATGTTAAGATATAAACAGACATCAGCACACAGAGGTGATGGCTATATCCAGTTTTGTTTCATTATGTCCGGAGATGTGAAAGAGTTGTGACGGAGGCCGATGGCAGTCCCTGGCAGCACACATGTAGCCAGTGCAAAGAGCAGCTAACAGAGTAGCATTGTCGCTTCTCAATGTGAAAATAACATGTACTGTTTCATTTTGAGCTCTCTGCAGCCTAGCTAGAAGTTAGGTATTTTGCCAGCCCTACATAGAGGAAATGGCACCATGAGTGGAGGCCTCTATCAGTGCAGGATACTTATGATCGTATATCTGTAGATACAACAGCTCAGTAACCTTTCACTGTATATATGTTAAAGGATAAGTTACTTACCTTCGGTGAAACCTTATCTGGTAGAGACTGGATCTAACTGCAGATTCCTTACCTTTGAATTATTTCCAGGTGCCAGATTGAATCAGAAAATGTTTCTACAGCAGTACTTATGTGTGTCAGTAGAGGGCATCGAGTGACTCCGTAATGACGTCGTCCACCGGATGTGACATCATCTGGGTCCATAAAAGCCCTCCCCTGACGAGCTGACATCACTTTGTTCCGCAACTACTTTCCGCGCTAAAACGCGGAGTCATGTATAGAAACTACAATGGAAACAGTGTGCCCAAAAAGAATGCTCTTTTTTAAAGACGCTTATATTAATTATTATTAGTTGCTTGGTTTATCTTCACTTTTTAATGTATTATAAAATAAATGTTACCAACGAAAGGCACAAGGGTGCATAGAAGGGATCAGGAAGGAAAAGAGAATGAGTTCACAGAGCGGGTAGGATGGGTGTGTCATAAGAAATCTGAGGCTAGATCTAGTCACTACCAGATAAGGCACTACCGAAGGTAAGTAAGTAACTTATTCATCTGATAGAGATGTCTAGCAGCAGATTTCTTACCTTTGAATGAGATACCCAAACAATACCATCCCAGAGAAGGGTCTTCAAACCGATTCCAAGAAAGGTCCCTGACTAGGCTTTCCGGTCTGCATAAGAAAAAGAGAGTGAGAGACCGCTTGCCCAGGAATAGAGGGTGAGGAAGTACACATCACACCAGAAAATACGGGGATAGCCCCGTACGGAACTGAATCTGCAGCTGTGCAAAAACATGGGAAAAACACCATGGCAGAAGAATAAGAGGAGTGGGAAGGACACTCCATATAAACATAGCACTACAACAACCCACGGAAGATCAAACGGCCGAAGAGACCAAGGTGGAAGGCTAAGGACAAAAGCTAAAACTACTGGGCCAAACCTCCTAGCCATGGACGTAGGCAATGCAGAGAGCACCAACAAATAGCTTAACAAAGCATTCCAGGCAATAACAACAATCATGACCATAGACCACGTGAGGGAGAGGAAACACTTCAACGGAGAAGGAAGTCTTCTGGGACTATGCAACGCAGAATCCAGAGAGAGAACGGTATAAAACATATATAAATAGATCGGTATTAAAAGATATATATGTATAGATATATATAAAAATAAACAAATGCAGAAATGACACTATACAATAAAATGTGTACATACAAACGACGACATCAGCGGCCATGGGCTAAAGGTGAGACAATAGCCGCATGGCCCCGTCTAAAGGGAGAGGGTGGGGTAGAATTCACACACGCCGGAAAGCCAAGTGAGCAGAAAGAAATAGCACTACCAACTGACGATTAGGCAGTCAAGTGACAAGTGAAAAGAAAACCGCAGGGAAGAAACAACCGTGCTAGAACAGAGAAAGAAAGGCCACAAGGGAGGACTGGAAAATAGGGTCGAGTGGAACAGGGCCAACACAGGGGAGGCCTATTCAGATAATTAGACCTCATCGCAAAAGCAAATAGTATGGAAAGACCGATGGCAGAAATGAGGTCCAACCAAATGGCCAGTGTAAATAACTGAAGTAACAGATGGAGATGCAGTGCTCACAGCCAAACAAGCATGAAGGCCAGAAGCAAAATAACGTCCCTGTGTGTATGGGGCAACCTGTGCCTGGCTAACAAGCCAGGGAACAATGGGAGGGATGATCTTGACGTCACCCAAGGTCGTACTTGGTATGCCTATTAGTACAAGGGAAACAAACCCCCAAAGGGGTTAGAATTGCAACCGCGCTAGCAAGAAGGGGAGGAAACTCATTGGAAAGAATCCCAAGGGATCACAAACCACTGTACAAGCCAGCCCAGAGTGGATGGATAAGAAAACCATGTCCAAAGCCAGAAGATGAAAAATAGCCAGAAACCCCCAAAAAACGGTAGAAGGCACATCTAAAGAACAGCCAGACCAGTAGCAAAACTTTGGGGTTGTTATCGGAGGTGTCATCGAAACGACTCCAATCAAAAAGCAAAAGCAACCGCAGCAGGTTCGAGCAAGGCAGAAGCAGAGGAAAAACAGGTCTTGCAGAGGCATAGAAGAGGTAGGACGGCCGAGCAGGCCACCCATTCCAAGGTACAGACAGAGCAAGGCCGCAAGGAACCTAAGAGAAAAAAGAAAGCGGGCAGGAGCCCATCGTGCCTGTGTATAGCGAGAACTAGCACAAGAAGTGCTAACGCCTGCAGACAGGAAGAAGGAACACCACGTAGGCCAGGACCAGACAATGTACATTAGCCAAGAAACATGACCCTTCCCTTGCGTCTGCCAGGAAAGAAGGCCACCAGACAAAATGGGAGGAAAGAAACCCCTGGTGGGTGCAGAGAAACACTCAACAATGGGGGGGGGGGGGGCAAGAAGAACCCCCGTGCACCATCTTCCGACTTGCACTGGTGCACCAAAGCACAGCATGTGGAGTCCCTATAAGGGGTACTATGGTGTCAGAAACATATGGAGGAATACCTGTAAGGCATACGGACGAAGTACCCTGTAGGACAGGGAACAAGGCAACAGGGCATCCACACAATACAAGGAAAACAGTCCAATCAGAACATGGGTAGAAAACAAGAACATTATGCAGCCACCAGCAGGTGTGGACGGCATGGCTCGCGGGTGGGGGGCTGCATCAAAAAAATAATAGTAAATAAAACTTACCTTGCCGCTGCTGGCTCCCGCGTCTTCTCTCCTGCTCGCCTGTATCTGACTCCGGGTCGGAACAGGAAGCAGGCAGCCAGGCTCGCACCCCTAACCCAATCATTGGTCTGAGCGACGTGGCACAGTGTTTAGCTAGGGGCTGGAGGGGTGGGCATTTTCTCCATGCAGGCTGCACTGCAGCCTGCATGGAGAACAGGGTAGTGCAGATGACTGGTTTGGACGGCCCGAGAGGAGTGGGCAAACCACTCCTCCCCTGCTCCGTAAGCAGAGCAGCCCCGCCCACCCGTAAATAAAACATAAAATGGTAACAACTAAAAGTTATTGCTTCTCGCACTGCAAGAAAGCAGTGGGGAGACGCTCCTCCACCATAGCGGAGGAGTCGCCACTGGCCACCAGTGTAGACACCAAGCAGGGTCTGAAATTTAGATGCGTCCAAAAACCAACCAGGGACCACAACCTGTCATAGACAGGGTAAGAATGCAAGAAAAGAAATACCTGCCGGGCCAGGGGCACCACACTGGATGGCACGCGGAGGTGGTGAGTGAAAAGAAGAAGCCAACTGGCACTGCCCTAAAGCACAAGTTACTAACTTGTGTAACGATATATCTGTAAGAGACAGTAGTTAGTGATAGATTCCTTACCTTAGAATATCCCCAGGCGTCAGGCTGGATCCGGAAAGTTTTGCGTAGCAGTACCCTTGCGCGTCGGTAGGCGGCGTCGTGCGGCTCCGCGTCCGTCGTCGGCGTCGTGATCGCCGGGATGACGTCGCGGGCAGTACTTAGGCGCCGCCCCTGCGCGCTGACGTCAGTTCTGTACACGACTTTCCGCGCCAGGAACGCAGAGCCATGCAAGAAGCTGACACAGGTGTCTGAAAAATACTAGGGCCCTGAAAGGGATGTCCTTAACCCTAGAAATCAGTTCGCAGAACGGGGAGGATGGGTGGGGCGGTAAGGAATCTATCACTAACTACTGTCTCTTACAGATATATCGTTACACAAGTTAGTAACTTGTGCATCTGAAAGAGACACGTTAGTGATAGATTCCTTACCTTAGAATAGATACCCCAGCAATACCAACCCCGGTGGTGGGTCTGCGAACAAAGATCAGACAAGGAAGTCCTGGAGGACAGAACGGCCAAAGAAGCCGTCCCTCCGGACCTGACTGTCAAGGCAGTAATGCTTAGTAAACGTGTGCAGCGAGGCCCACGTAGCTGCCTGACAGATAACCGGCAGCGGAACACCGCGGCCCAAGGCCGTGGTAGCAGCCGTTGCCCTGGTGGAATGGGCACGCAGCCCAACAGGAGGCTCCTTCTTGGCCAAAGAATAGCAGGTCTTGATGCACAAGGTAACCCAGCGGGAGATGGTCCTCTTGTGCACCGCCCGACCTTTTTGGCGCCCACGTAGCCAACAAAGAGCTGGTCATCCACCCGGAAGTGTTTTGTGCGGTCGATATAGAAGGAGAGCGCACGTTTTGGGTCCAGACGGTGGAGCCTCTTTTCCTCTCTGGAAGGATGCGGAGGCGGAAAGAAGGTGGGCAAAGTGATGGTCTGCCCAATGTGGAAAGCAGTAACCACCTTTGGCAAGAAGGACGGACGCGTCCGAAGAACAACCTTGTCTGGATGAACAGACAGAAAGGGAGGTTTGCAAGAAAGAGCCTGGAGCTCACTCACCCGCCGAGCGGAGGTGATGGCCACCAGAAAGGCTGTCTTTAGAGTCAGAAGACGAAGAGGACAGTTATGCAGAGGCTCAAAGGGAGCGCACATTAAAAGGTAAGAACCAAGTTCAAGTCCCACTGAGGCATCACAAACGGAACAGGAGGGAAGAGGTGAGTAATGCCTTTTAAGAACCTGTTAACAACAGGGGACTTGAAAAGGAGGGCTGATCAGGGAGCCTGAGGAAGGCCGAGATAGCACAAAGATAACCCTTGATGGTACCCAGGGCAGAACCCTGTTGGGCCAGAGAGAGAAGGAACAGAAGGACCTCAGAAAGAGGGGCAGAAAGGGGATCCACAGCCTTTGCTGTGCACCATGCCACAAATTTGTTCCACCTGCAGGCGTATACCACCTTAGTGGAGGGACGCCTGGCTGCCAGAATCACATCACAAACTTCGGGAGGCAAGTCGAAAGGAATCAACTGCCGCCGCTCAATCTCCATGCAAGCAGGTGTAGACTGGACAGGTTCGGGTGGAGGACCGTCCCCTGCTGCTGCGACAGAAGATCCTCCCGAAGAGGCAGACGGATCGGGGGATCTATGCTCATATTGAGTAGCTCGGGATACCAAACTCTTCGAGCCCAGTCCGGAGCCACAAGAATGACTTGGGCCCGGTCGTGCCGAATCTTCTTCAACACTCTGGGTAGAAGTGGTATAGGCGGAAAGGCGTACAACAGACCGCAACTCCACTCGCGACGAAAAGCGTCGCCGAGCGAGTGCCGCCTTGGAAATTCCAACGCGCAGAACTGATGACATTGCGCGTTCTCTTCGGTGGCGAATAGATCTAACCAAGGCTCTCCCCACTGTAGAAAGAGTCCTTGCGCCACTTCCGAGTGAAGACGCCATTCGTGATCCATCATGCACCTGCGGCTGGGTTCGTCCGCCCTGGCGTTCAGAGAACCTGCCAGGTGTTGAACCATCAGGAACATGCCCTGATGTTCCAGCCATGTCCAGAGGCGCAGAGCCTCCTGACAAAGGGTCCAAGACCCCACCCCGCCCTGTTTGTTGCAGTACCACATGGCGGTGGTGTTGTCTGTGAACACCTGCACTACCTTCCCTTTGACAGAGGGAAGGAATGCCTTGAGTGCAAGCCGGATCGCCCGGAGCTCCAGAATGTTGATATGGAGCCGGGACTCCGCCGGAGACCAGAGGCCTCTGATCTCCGCCTCTCCCATGTGACCGCCCCATCCCAGAAGGGACGCGTCCGTCACAACTGTATGCTCTGGCTGGGGAAGGGAGAGGGATCTGCCCATGACCCATTGCCGGTTCGAGAGCCACCACTGCAACTGTTTTGCAGTCCCCTCCGAGATCTGGACGTGATCGGACAGGTTGCCCTGGTGCTGCGCCCACTGGAACTTCAGGTCCCACTGCAGAGCCCGCATATGCCATCTGGCATGATTGACCAGCAGGATGCAGGAGGCCATGAGGCCCAGCAGCCTCAGGGTCATCCTTACTGAAACCCAGGATAAAGGCCGAAAGATCGGAATCATAGCCTGAATATCCCGGACTCGCCGTTCGGGAGGATAGGCCCGAAACTGCGTCGTGTCCAGAACTGCTCCGATGAAAAGGAGCTGTGGAGAAGGAATCAGATGCGACTTCGGCACATTGATGGAGAACCCCAGCGAGTGCAGGAGTTCGGCCGTAGACTGGAGGTGGGAGACGACTGCCTGGGACGAGCCCGCCTTCAGCAGCCAGTCGTCGAGGTAGGGGAAGACTGAAACCCCTGCCCGGCGCAGATGAGCTGCGACCACCGCCATCACTTTCGTGAACACCCGAGGGGCACTGGTAAGGCCAAAGGGGAGCACGGTGAACTGAAAATGCTCGGGGCCTACCGTGAACCGAAGGTAACGCCGGTGGGCCGGCAGGACGGGGATGTGGAAATACGCGTCCTGCAAGTCCAACGCTACCAACCAGTCTCCTGGGTCGAGGGCAGTCAAGACCTGAGCTAGGGTGAGCATCTTGAACTTCTCCTTCCGGAGGAAGCGATTGACGTTCCGGAGGTCCAAGATAGGACGCATGTCCTCCTTGTCCTTTTGGGCACCAGAAAGTAGTGGGAGTAGCAACCACGCCCTACTTCTGGGGTCGGAACATGCTCGATGGCCCTCTTGGTCAAGAGGGCCGTGACTTCCTTCTGTAGAAGCACCAAGTGATCCCCTGACATGCGGTGGAATTGAGGTGGCATGGCTGGGGGGTGGTCTCGAAGGGGAGGGAGTAGCCCCTTCGGACAATGTCCAAGACCCACCTGTCCGAGGTGATGGTGCGCCAGTGGGGAAGGTGATGGCGGACCCTGCCCCCTACTGGCGTGCTGTGCACCTGAAAGGAGGGACTAGGAGGGCTTGGAGGCCGCGGACGGGTTGGAGGTGGTGGCCTGACCCGCACGCTGGTTGCCCGATCCGCCACGGCGGAATCCACGTCCTCGGCCACGCGAAGACGCCTGCTGCGCGGGCCGGTGGCTGGGCTGCTGACGTGAAGGGGCGCCCCTACCGTGGCCACGATAGGGGCGAAAAGCAGAAGGCAGCGGAGGGCGTGTAGCAGTAAGGCCCAGGGACTTGGCAGTAGCCCGTGAGTCCTTAAAGCGCTCCAACGCATGGTCTGCTTTGGACCCAAAAAGACCGACTCCATCAAAGGGCATGTCCATGAGAGTATTCTGGACATCCCCTGAAAAACCAGTGGTTCTCAGCCAGGCGTGGCGTCGGAGCGCCACCGTCGTTGCAATCGACCTGCCCAGCGAGTCGGCGGTGTCAAGGCCACAACGGATAGTGTATTTGGCCGCATCCCTTCCTTCCGCAATGGCGCGGGAAAGCAGTGCCTGGACCTCCTCAGGGCACTGGGGCAAAACATCCGCCACCGAATCCCACAGGGAGTGGGTATATCGGCCCAAAAGACAAGCGGTGTTAACGGACCGCAAGCCAGCACTGGAGGAAGAAAAACCTTTCTTCCCAAACTGATCCAGGCGTTTGGATTCCCTATCCGGAGGAGCGGTAGGGAAGGCGGTTTGGGAAGCGGAGGCTTGGACAACCAAGCTCTCAGGAGTGGGGTGGACAGAAAGAAACAGGGGTCGCCCGGAGCAGGGCGATGGCGTCGTGACACGTTCCGATCCACAGGAGCCCCTGTGTTGGGCTTGGACCAGGCGCCCAAAAGAACGTCAGTGAGGGCGTCGTTAAACGGCAGCACAGTCTCCGCAGAGGAGGCTGCCGGCTGAAGCACCTCTGTCAAGATGTTAGGCTTGACCGTCAAAGTAGGGAGCTGGAGACGTAAGGCCCCAGCAGCCCTACGCAACACCGTACCAAAATTGGCCCCCTCCTCCGTAGCCACGGGAGGAGACAGCATGCCAGTGTCAGGGGAAGTATCCAGACCACTGGCCTCCCTAGACTCTCTGTCCAGTCCTCATCAAACTGACAGTTGCGCGTCAGAGGGTCATCAGACCCCTCCCAGTCCTCCTGGTCCTCCTCTGGTGCAAAATAAGGAGGAGGAGGGGACATTTGGGACCCAAGGTCCCATCGGCGCCGGAGCCGGCGTCGAGCGACGTCGCTCCGGGTCCATGTCCGGAGCCGGAAGGAACTGGGGACGACGCCGCCCGGAGCCCAGGGCGGCGTCGGGAACGGCACCGGAGACATCGGCGCCGGCGGAGGCGTGGTTAGGTCGACCGGCGTCGATGGGGTTGTGGAGCCGGGATCGAGGCCGGGGCCGGAGCCGGAGCCGGGATCGAGGCTGGAGGCACGGGCGACGCCGGGGCCGGAGCCGTCGGCGACGCCGGAGCAACCCCATCAGGGCCCGCGGGGCCCGAGGGCGCACCGGAGGGGCCTGAAGGCCCGAAGAGGCGGGCCATGGCCGACAGGAATTCCTGTATTTTGGCCGGATCCGCCCCGAACCCGGGAAGGGCGGGTATGACGGGGGCGACTCCACAGGCATGTCCGGGGCCGCGGGGCGGGGACGGTGCCGGGAGGGGCCTCAGCCGAGTCGCGAGACCGGCGAGGCGAAGTCCTAGAGCGATGATGCTTTTGGACTTTTTGTGCTTCGACTTACCGGACGAAGAAGACTTCGACGCCGACGACCGGTGTGGACTCCGCGATCGACCCCTGGACCTCTCACGCGACCGGGCCTTCCGCGGAGCCGAGATGCCGGGCCTCGAGGAGCTTTCGAGACCGCTCTCGCAAAGCTTTCGGGTGGAGGGCCTGGCAGTCGGTACAGGACGCCGTGTCGTGGCCTCGGCCGAGGCAGAAGAGACACTCCCGATGCGGGTCGGTGACGGACATCATCCGCGCACAGGCGCCGCATCGCTTGAAGCCGGGCATCCCTACGACACCTCGAAAGATGGAAAAACAGTGAAAAAATCACCAAAAAGTATGGTCAAAAAATGACCAGGGCACTGCTCTCCCCGGATCTGCGCTTGCTGGCGCGGAAAAAGAAGAACTGACGTCAGCGCGCAGGGGCGGCGCCTAAGTACTGCCCGCGACGTCATCCCGGCGATCACGACGCCGACGACGGACGCGGAGCCGCACGACGCCGCCTACCGACGCGCAAGGGTACTGCTACGCAAAACTTTCCGGATCCAGCCTGACGCCTGGGGATATTCTAAGGTAAGGAATCTATCACTAACGTGTCTCTTTCAGATACAGCGCACACAGAACGGAAGGCAGAAGACCAGCCTGATAGAGTACAGGGTGGGGGAGAAGTGGACAGTATGGCAATCAGGTATTAAGATTTCGTTCCACTTCCACTATCCCAAAAACAGAGTAAAGCAGAGTCAGCTTGAGAGCCACATTGACCATCAAAAAGCATGTCCAACAAAGGCGGACTGAACAGCATCAGAGAAACCGGAGGTATGTAGCCAGGCACAGCGGCAGAGAACTACCGAAAGGGCCTTTGCCCGCCTGACAGAATTTGTGGTATCCAGTCCACAACGAATCAGTAATGTAGCAGCCTGATGGCCATCCTGGTTCACCTGGGTAAGAGTGCCCCGAGAGTCATCGGAAGGGGAGAAGTCGTGACACTGAATCCCACAACATATGAGAAAAACGGCCCAAAACACAGGCCGTATTAAGGGTCCCTAAAGCAGAGCTGGTAACTGAAAAGAGATATCAACCAAAAGCATCCAGACCTTTAGACTCCCTGCCTGGAGGGGCATCAGGCATGGCGCCTATGCTGGGGGAGGTGATAGCAGCCAGAACCACAAAGCTGTGCGGAGTAGACTGACGGGAAAGGCACAGTGGGTCTCCAGGGGCAGGATGGTGCCTATAAGCTATAGACAAATCCTTGAAGGCCCTTCCATGAAGGTTTAGCCCACGTGCTCAACAAAATGTCAAAGAGGGTTTCACTGAAGGGAAGCGCAGGCTCAGTTCTCAGGTGGCCCAACTGAAGCACCCCAAGTAGGGGATCAATGGGCACTTCCACAGAAGGAAGTTACAGCCCCATAACTACAAGGAATCTGAACCATGCATTCTCACCTCACAATAACTGTGGACAGAACCACAGCAACAAAAGTCATACAAATATTAAAAGCATGGGGATAACATTACCCCTGACAATAAGACAACATTGCGAATGACCCTATGAAAATAAACCCATTTGGCTTATTTGCAGGCCCGAATCGCATGTTCGAACCTGTGGAACACAGAGCAGCAGGCCATGCCACTGAGCAATACATTTATGCCATATAAAGTCCCGTCCAAGCCAGGACTTTCATGCAAATTACACAGAGAAAAATCAATCGTCCGCGGAAAAAACATAACAATTGCTCTTATCAAAAAGAAGTCAAAGACAACAATAGCAACTATTGGCATAGAAGCAGTCTTTCCATACTGTAGTCGTATCGACGCCAGAAAGAGTAACAGGATTAGCGTTGATCGGTGCTGCCAACATCATTGGCTGACTCGACGCCGAAGGTGTGAACCCCATTGGGCAGTACACTGGGGCTGCCTCGAATACGATAACAGAGTTAGAGGTCAGAACTGTCACAGAGGGCGAGGGCCAGAAAGCACACCAGAGAGAGACTGAGGCCTAAAAACCTTATGCAGGGAAAAGTAATATTCCCGCATTTGGGCTAGAGTCGCCCCAGCTCCAGGATATTTAGGACGGCGCAGGGTGGACTCCTTTGAATGCTCCGTAACCGAAGGTTGGGAGACAGCATCGGAGACGGACTTACGTACTGAACACTTGCGCTTCAGAGACTCCCTCGACGGAGGCGGCCCATCACCCGAACGGCTCCTCAACCGGTCTCTGGACTTCAGCGAGGACTGACGCCGCCGCAGTGCCTCAGATAATCGCGCCACCAGAAGTTTCATATGATGCTCCCTCAACGCCTTCGGCTAAAGATGCTGACAGGAACCCCACTTCTCAGAGTCATGGTGTTCTCCAAGGCACCACAAACAGATGGTATGAGGATCTCTGATCGACATCTGTCTGTCACAAGATTCACAGGGTTTAAACCCTGAAGACACTGCAAAAAGCACACTGTTTCCTCGACAAAACGTCGAGATGGGATGAAAAATGTCCCCCTAACCACATCCGGATCCGTGTTGGAAGCACGGAAAAGAAGGAACTGGCGTCGGTGCATTGGCAAAAGAGTTATATGGACTCCGTCGACATCACATCCGGTGGACGACATAAATACGGAGTTGGGCGACCCGCTCTACCAACGCGCGGGCGTGCTATGGGAAAACATTTCCGGATTCAATCTTGCGCCTGAGGAAGATTCTAAAGTAAGGAATCTGCAGCTAGATGTCTCTATCAGATAAGATATCATACTAACATAGTGTGAGGCAACAGAACATCTCGTGGAACATAGAGCTCTAATAGAAGATTTTCCAACTTAAGGAAGACCTCCAACAATTCAGGTGTCAGGGTCCAACTGGATAAGGTTTACCTCTTAAATCTCAGGCACACAGATTGAGCCTGGCCATGCTGGTATGTAAAACCTGGCCCCTGTGATAGGAGAGAAAGTTCTCTATTTGTAGTACTGGTAATCGCAGTGTGCAATTGAGATGATGCGATTCCAGATACTGAGCACATGTTGCCCAATGTTGGCGTACTATAGGACTTGTGTTGACTTCATATTATAGAACTCTAAATCCATGGATCTGGTGAAAAAGCATATTGTAGGTGGGAAGTCCACTCATGAGATCACATCTCCCTACAAGCTTGTCAATGGAAAATCTATGGAGCAAAATCTGAGCCATTTCTTGTTTTCCAAGAGGTAAGCAGATCTATATTCAGTTTGAATCTGCTCTAATTTCTGTGATCTTTATCTTATGAAGCAAGTACCATTCACCATTTGCTGCATTCAGCTTGCTTAGTTGATTTACATTGGTCTTTTCAGCCCCTGCTAAATGATCTGCTGATAGACCAGTTTGTCAATGGTGCAGAACCACATACTCATTCACTTGCATAGCAAGGGTGCCATAGGCCCTAATGCAAGTAAGGAAAATGAGACCTATTCTCCTAGCCATTATAAAGGGAGTCTTCTGTACAGGCTGAAAGTCAAATTTTGGCTCAATGACTGAGACCAACTGGGTGGACAGCAGCAGCACTAAAACCGTCACCAACAGGTGGTACTAGACTAGCTGAGGCAAGATCACTTTCAACAGCCAGTCATCAAGGGACAGGAATACATGCAACCATTTAGCTTCACCCCTAAACGTCACAGAAATGTAAATCTTCATGTGCATTTAACACTTTATATACTCAGTGTGTCTTAACGTCATTAATGCAAGTGGGTTAAACAACTGTATTTCCAGAAATGCATTGTAGAATGTTAGAGATTTAGTAACATACGCATATTAAGATTTGAGTTAATAATAAAATTGTAGCTCTCGTATGTAGTTACACGTATACTCTATTGTTGTGCAACATTTAGTTGAAATTGCATTACACATGTAATCATGATTCCTCCTTAAGCTACCCTCATATACTCGCTATAATACTGTGACTGGTTGTGCACGTGTATCTAAATGTCGGGTGCATATTTGTTTTACTAAAGTTAGCATGACCAAAGGCCTTAAGCTGTTGGGCTTCTGTGTTTAATCTTCAATGTGAACGTTTGTTTCCTTTGCATTGTACAAGGCTTCTTTCGTTAGAGAAAGGCATATTGTGTATTGTAGGAATAGTAAGGTACGAGAAGTGAGGTACGGGAAGAAAAACAAAGTAGAAGACTGACTTCCATGGCTGGAACAGACGCTCAAGATTGTCCTGATGTTCCAATTTGAAGGTGGGCAAATCGGAGGCCAATTTCTACAGTGAAGACAATGCAATTTTGCTGAAGATAATGACATAGATTTTGTATGTCTTAATAGGTGTTTGAATTGTTAGTTATGCAGCAGACGTCCCTTAGCTTTGGAGAGGTACAGACCTCTTGCTATATTGTGTGGCTTTAAGCTATGCTGTACCCTTGATTTGGAGAACTTGTACTGAAGTCTCCATTATGCTGACACCTTTCTTGTTTCCCTGACTTAAATAGGGGTTTCCTGATCTTTAGCTTGGAATAGTGTTTAGTAGATCTCCTTATAATAGATATCCTCATGCATAGGCAGGAGGATCGAAACCTACAATCTAATCATCAGATTCTGTTTCCTCTTTTCTGCATTGTGGCTATTGAACTTATCATATGGTTTTAGTTATTGAGGATACATTTTCTTCAAAGCTTTCCATTCCATTAGTGATTCTGTATTTTTACAATATGTTTCTGTGACTCATTTATATTAGCTTGGCTTTGAGTCTGTAATAAATGTTTTAAACGTTCTTATGGACTCAGACTTTTACTATGTGGTTGTAAAGACTACACTGTGATCTGAAATTTAAATTGATGTTAACCCCTTTTACCTCTAAGGCTACTACAAAAATCTATAGACCGGAGACAGATGGTAAGAAAGGCCCAGTGCCCTCTCAGGTGGTACTAGATTAGCTAAGGAAAGATCAGTTTCAACAGCCAGTCATCAAAGTACAGGAATACATGCATCCTGACCTGCAAAGATTGGTTGTGACAACTGCCATTACAGTGAACGCTTGAGTTTGCCAATGTAGTAATAATAGAAGCGTGTGTAACCTTCACATCCCTGGCACTACTGCAGTTGCAGCACAAGTGTTTGCTACGACCCAGTGCTCATTGCCTCTTCTAAGATGTATATGTAAATTATTGTCTGTTTTCCTTGAAATTGCAGAAGAAAGCCTTCAGAGTAACCCATTCAGACTGTGGCTTTAACCCATTTATGTGGACAGTGGTCTTTTCATCTGTCTATAACCCGAGATCCACAACCTGGGAAAAGAGGCATCCATCAACAGTTTAAATCCACCAAGGAAGTCTACACTTGGCAGTCTCTACAGTCTGACTTGACAGTCAGCTTTAGTGGATGACATATCACATACGTTAACAGACTATGAAACTGGCACGAGTGAAGGCAAAGAATCTACTTTAAAGATCTCATAAAGTTGCACAATGAGCCAGGAAGAAGCTCATCATTAGAACGAGGAAACTAAGAACGAAACTTTCTAGCATATGGCTTTCGAAACGATGGACACCATTTGGTGAATGAGTTGCATACTCTGGAAAAGAATAGGACCATACATAGTTTGTGCATGATAGACCAAATGGAATGCAATATCTGACAATGGACTAAAGAATATTTATTTTATTGATAGAAAAGCCTCGATTGTATGTTCTACAGAAGAATGCTGGATTCACACCTTACCTTTAGGAAGGGGGGCATGGGCAGAGGGGTCATCATCACCTAGACCCCGCACATATTTCAGGGACACCCACTTATGCTGCAACATTTATTGATTTTAGCAAGCCTGTCCTATTTTCTAATGACAAGGCAGTGAACACAGTTCATTCCACTAGATGGCATCAGATTCTGGATGTACCTTGTTTACTTTTTCCATGCATGACATATTTTTTTAACTTAGTCCTATGGGGCTCACTTGAGTTTATCGTCACAAGCCCTGCAAACACTTGTGATATGCGTGGCTGGATTTTAGAAGACAGGCATCCGTGTAAGGGCAAATATGCTTTAGGTCCATTGTAAAAGAGCGCATTTGAAGGAACACCACTTGGCTTTTTCTGAAAATGCAGTTCTTTTTATTACTCCTTTCATGTCTAAATATCGAATCTGTTTTGCAGAGCTGTTTGTGTCGGGGGGGGGGTTATGGCTATTTGGGAAAGGTGGAGACTTCCTCCAAAATGGGGAGGGACTGACCGAAGTTCACAATCTGGACGACCCCCTGGGTCAGAAGTGATATTCCAAATAAACAACGAAAGAGTGCAAAAATAGGGGAAAGGGAGGTTACAGGAGAAGTCACTCTTGGTTAAAAGAACCCTCACTCACCAACCTAGTTGGTGACATGCTTCATCATTGGGTTCCCACCAGAGAGGCCGAATGCCTCCCTGGTGTGCTGCGACGCCTGACTACAGCGGAGCGGGATTTTTTGTTTTGTGGGGTGAATGTGCCAAATCAATGTGAGTGATTTTTTAAAAAGAGTCGGAGCCTTCTCCAAAAAAACTTTAATAGTGGAGGGCCCGGCACTGGTTAAAAACAGGTGATGGATGTGTGATCACTGATCACTGGTTTAATTTGCCAGGAAACATCCTAGCATGGTGAAAGTTTGTGGTCAACATGTTTCAGCCTCTCAATTCATTAGGTGAGGCATTCGTCAGGACCAAGAACAACACACCACGGCGGTATGCACTCGCTAAGGTGCACCCTGACCTATGGTGTTAGTAGAACCGCACACAACTCACGGTTCAGGAAAGAACTCCAGAGAATGTCTGAAGTTTATGTTGATCTGTGGAGATAAAAGCGACAATGCATCAAAGCAGAACACTTATTAAGTGAAGAATGGATGTTTGCTTTAGTGCCCGCATATTGCTCCGCAGTAGTGACTAAAATCGTGCTATGTAATAGCATGCTCCTCCAAGGTGTGGCACCCCTCTTATTGAAAAGCGCGTGGTTCAGCAGGCATTTAATTCATTGTGCCAATGTCATGATTTGCCATCACCAGAAGTAGTGGCAAGGTATACACAACCTTTACCAGTGTCGCGCTGAAACAGAAAGGTAGCGCGAAACATGCAAAGGCCTGTGATTCAGGTATCAGTTAGACCAGAATAAGGGTTTGTGAATAATCTATTCACAACTGCGTGTAACGTGTCACGCGTATGGTGGAGAGAAAGTGTTGTCGAACATGATAAAATAACTGTGTTGGGCTGGGCCAAAGCACCAAATTACACACTGGCAAAAAAAGGTTGGGGCTTACTTAAAGTTACTGTGAGTTTTACAACATGGATCCTGGTGGGGAGCGATGGTTACTAGTATCTCACTGCAATGAGATGGAGATACAGAATGTTAAACAGTGGTTGGGGATATGATAACAGGTTGGCGAAGTGACGAGGGGGATGCGTGTCTCGTACTCACAGTTCCTTCACCATGCGCCCGCTCAGCACCCAGGGATTCTCAAATATCTTGTTTTTTTTTAAATAAATTAAGCTCCGAGAGCCATTGAGCTTGTTGGCAATGAGGAGAGGGAATTAGTTAGTTGGATGTGTCTTCCTCTTCCTGAGCCTTTTCACTTAGACATGATGAGCAGGGAAGTGGATGTGCTCCATCCTTTTATTAAAGTGGAGGGTTTCATGCTTCATACTGTTGTTGAAATGAATTTAAATGAGATGTAGCCCAAAGGCTCTAACAGAAGCTCAATTTTGCTTGACTTCCTCCCAAGGCACCTCTGGGCATCAAAGAAAATATTAAACAATTGTGCCTGAGAATGAATATGCAAAGAAAAGCAATCCTTTTAGAAAGTCCTTGAAGAAAGGTCATGTACACAGGATGTCAACACCTGGCATCATTTTGTTCCGGGATATCGCTGTCAGGAGGAAACAAGCCCAGTTCAATTAAATAAGGCTTCTTCCTCTTTCCATTCACATCTCTTCCTTCAATTCTATTGCTTCTTCTGCTTCTCACTTTTTAAGTATATTTTATTTTTCTCCCATTTTGGTCAACAAAAGTATTGGTCCCCTTTTAATGTAGGTCAGTTTCCCTTTACCGAGCCAAACTAGTGAAGTAAACCCCTGTCTTTGTTCTTCCGCACCACTCACTCACAAAATATCTTTAAAGTCTAATTACATAGGAACTCAAAAATAAAAAGAAACAAATACCCTGTTACTTTTAATTAATCAGATTAGGGTCGCAAGTTTGGAGTCTTCGTATTAGCAGAGTTTTATGCTGTGTTAGCCAACCGCATTAAGTTCACTCTCTTTGTCATTTTACTTCTTTGTGCCATGGCTGAAGTACAACACTTTCCTCCCCTAATTTACACCCATCAGGGCCAGATTAAGACCTTTAGAGGCCCTAAGCACTTAAAAGATTTTGTTGCCCCCATATAAATGTAAATCAAAATATAAACAACAATAAACCGTAAAATAAAAGTATCTTTTTCTAAATGAAAAAAAACTTACAATAACAAGGGGCCCGATTCACAGAACTAACTTAAGACAAAATCCTAAACTTACTACCATTTTGGTATTCACAGAAGGCACTTACTCATTTTGGTATTCACAGAAGGCACTTACTTACTCATTTTGAGAAACTTACTCATTTTGGTATTCACAGAAGGCACTTACTCATTGATGAGTAAGTGTCTTCTGTGAATACCAAAATGAGTAAGTTACACAAAATGAGTAAGTTACTCAAAATGAGTAAGTTACTCAAAATGAGTAAGTAAGTGCCTTCTGTGAATACCAAAATGAGTAAGTGCCTTCTGTGAATACCAAAATGGTAGTAAGTTTAGGATTTTGTCTTAAGTTAGTTCTGTGAATCGGGCCCAAGAAACTTAACATAAGCAGTGTAGGCCATCTAGCACCGCACTAGTGTATTTTTCTTTTTGATTTTTTATGTAAAGACTGTTACGCTCAACTTTTAATGATCCCACTGCTTAAGAATTATACTTCATCAAAACATTTATACAATAACTGAAAAAGGAGCACAAATAATCACAATTAATATGTCTCAATTTGAGTAATGAGAGTTCAAAATATGATATTCTGTCATCCAAAAGTCACAAATAGCATCCAATTCAATCGAATTCAGTCCATCAGGAGTCATGTGTTTATGCTCCGATCAAATTTTATTGATTCCTTTATCAAAAAGTCACTCAGCCCAGTAAACGAGTTTCATCCAATAGATCTTCATCAGGGCTGTAAATTTAAAACATACTCAGACAACATATGTGTATAAATACAAAATTGCAATAATACATATAATAATCAAATACATTACATAAAAATCTATTTATAAACACTACACAACTCCCTACCTATATACATCCTTATACCCCACAATGCACCCAACAATTTTCTTAAACACTTAACACCATTTAAATCAACAACATTATACATTCATTTACACCACATCCCATCATAAAGATCAATATTGTTGCTTTCAATCTGTCCTCAATTATAGGGCTTTGATCACTCATTTGTTTTAATACATTTCCCTACATTTAGGTGCTTGATATGAATCTCCCTATCTAGATGATGATTGTAAATAGCTAACTCACTTGGTATATCTATGTGCCAAACATCCCAGCGTAGTACAACATTTCTCTCATATCCAGAAAGATAAGGAAAATTGTCTTAATTTCAGGTGGTCTAGTGCACTTAAAGGGAATTTAAAATTCAATTTAAAATACAGTCATGAGCACCCAACATATGAAAAGCAGGCTCCCCATAAGGAAAAAATGTCCCACTTATCCGTGCAATCACACAATCATATCTATTATTTAAAACACTATTCAATTTCAGTTGAAAATGAAGCTTCCACTTATTCCATTCATCCAACAATTTTACCTATTTAAAAAACAGTTAAAAAAACACACACACACATTCCAACTTATTAAAAATAATCACTCTTATTTTATTCGAAAAAATTAGTCTGACAGGCTCTGTAATGACCTTCATAGTTTGTAACGCGGCACCAAACACGGGAAATCAGCCATCGATTCACCCGTTTGCTACCTCGTTATTTAAACATTTCAACAGCCAATCAATTGCACCATTAATACCCCATATCACATTCACATCCAGACTCTGTAACAGCCATCCCCGTAGCTAGATCTATATCAATCGGGGAATTGTAATCAATCGGGGAATTGTAAGCGTGCTACTCACCCGTGAGGGTCTCAAGGCGCTGGGTGGGGGGGGGGGTCCGCAGATCTGTTTAGCCAAAGAGCCAGGTCTTGAGGGTCTTCCTGAAGGTGTTCAGGGAGGGGGCGAGTCTGATGTCTGCCGGTAGCTCGTTCCAGGTCTTGGCTGCAATGTGAGAGAAGGATCTTCCGCCTGCTCTGGCTTTGTGGATGCGCGGGGTTTCAGCCAGTGCGAGGTTGGAAGATCGGAGGTTTCTTTTGGGTAAGTGGAAGTTGATTCTGTCGTTGAGGTATTTGGGTCCGTTGTTGTGTAGGCATTTGTAGGTGTGAGTGAGGATTTTGAAAGTGACTCTTTTCTCCACGGGGAGCCAGTGGAGACTTCGTAGGTGTTGGCTGATGTGTTCGTGTCGGGGGATGCCGAGGACGAGTCTGGCGGCGGTGTTCTGTACTGTCTGGAGTTTGCAGAGTAGGGACTTGTTGATGCCGGCGTAGAGTGCGTTTCCATAGTCCA
Organism: Calotriton arnoldi; assembly: GCA_963921515.1. NCBI lineage: Eukaryota > Metazoa > Chordata > Amphibia > Caudata > Salamandridae > Calotriton > Calotriton arnoldi. Next base: position 79,670 of record CAWUFW010009738.1, on the reverse strand, counting down.
GTCTGCTGGTGATGAGTGTGTGGGTGACTGTCTTCCTTGACTCAGGGGGGATCCACTTGAAGGTCTTGCGGAGGATGCGGAGGGTGTTGAAGCAGCTGGAGGTGACAGCGTTGACCTGTCGATTCATGGAGAGTGATGAGTCGAGTACGATGCCGAGGTTCTTGGCGTGGTCTGAGGGGGTAGGTGGGCTTCCGAGGGCGGTCGGCCACCAGGTGCTGTCCCATGCAGAAGGGGTGGTACTGAGGACGAGGACTTCTGTCTTCTCGGCGTTGAGCTTCAGGCAGCTGTTGGTCATCCAGACTGCGACGTCTTGCATTCCTTTCTGGAAGTCGAGTTTGGCAGTGGTGGGGTCTTTGGTGAGGGAGAGGATGAGCTGGGTGTCGTCGGCGTAGGATACGATGTTGAGGCCGTGTTGTCGGACGATGGCTGCGAGGGGGGCCATGTAAATGTTGAAGAGGGTGGGGCTCAGTGATGAACCCTGTGGGACTCCGCAGGTGATTTTCGTGGGGTCGGAGAGGAAGGGTGGGAGTCTGATCCTTTGGCTTCTTCCGGTGAGGAATGATCGGATCCAGTCCAGGGCTGTTCCTTGTATGCCTGCGTCGTGTAGTCTGACGACTAGTGTGCGATGGGAGACGGTGTCGAAGGCTGCTGATAGGTCGAGTAGGATGAGGGCTGTGGAGTGGCCTTGGTCCAGGAGGGTGCGGATGTCGTCTGTGGCGGCGAGTAGGGCGGTCTCTGTGCTGTGGTTGCTTCAAAATCCGGATTGGGACGGGTCGAGGACGGCGTTTTCTTCAATGAATCGTGTCAGTTTCCTGTTGACTGTTTTCTCTGCAACTTTGGCTGCGAAGGGGAGGAGCGAGATGGGCCGATAGTTCTTGAGGTCGGTGGGGTCAGCTGTGGGCTTCTCGAGCAGGGGTCTGACTTCTGCGCGCTTCCATTCATCTGGGAAGGTGCCTGTTTTGAAGGTGGTGTTGATGGTGCGTTGTAGTTCGGGTGCGATGGCGGCCACGGCTCTGTGGTAGATGTGAGGGGGGCAGGGGTCGGTGGGGGCCCCCGAGTGGATGCTTTTCATGGTCGAGGCGGTGCCATCGGCCGTGATCGGTGTCCAGTTGGAGATGGTGGGCTGGCTGGTGTTTCTGGGGGGCGGGGGCCGTCTGTGGCGCCTGGTGGATGGTCGATGGTTGATGAAGTTTTGATCTTGAGGTGGAAATAGGTTCCAAGCTTGTCGCAGAGGTCTTGGGATGCGGTGATGTCTGTGGCTTCGCTGCGTGGGTTGGTGAATTCTTGAATGACACTGAAAAGTTCCTTGGAGTTGGTGGAGTTGGCCAGGATTTTGTTGTGGATGAAGTTCCTTTAGGTGGCTCTGATCTGGTTGTGGTAGTCCATCATGGCGTCCTTGTAGGTGGTGTGGTTTTCGGTTGTCTTGGTGTTTCTCCAGTTCTCCTCCAGGCGTCTGCAGGTGCGTCTGGCTTCTTGGAGAGCGGTTGTGAACCAGGCGGCTTTCCTGGGGCGTTGTCTGTCGGGGTTGCGTAGCGGGGCGAGCTCATCTGCGCAGTTGGAGATCCAGGTGTGGAGTTCTCTGGTTGCGTCGTTTGCGTCGGGTGCCCAGGTGTGGTTGTCTCGGTTGAGGGTGGAGTTAAGTTGCTCGTCGGTAACCGTGCTCCAGTTCCTTCGTGGTGGGCGTGGGGCTGGTTTGGGTGCCTTGGGTTTGTTGATGGCGAAGTGTATGCAGTGGTGGTCGGTCCATGGGGGCTGCGTTGTGTGGCTGAAATGGACGCTGTTTCCTGCCGCGAAGATGGGGTCGAGGGTGTGTCCTGCTCTGTGGGTCGGTGTGTTGACGAGTTGTTTAAGTCCGATGCTGGCGAGGTTGTCACGAAGGATAGTGGAGTTGGGGTCGCTGGGGTTGTCGAGGTGGAAGTTCAGGTCTCCAATGAGTATGTAGTTTGTTGACGTGATCGCGTGGGGTGCGATGAAGTCGGTGATGGTGGAGGCGAAGGGTGTTCGGGGGCCAGGGGGTCTGTAGACGAGGGTTCCTCGGAGTGTGGCTTTGGGGGTGGTCTGGATCTTGAAGTGCAGGTGTTCGGCGGAGGGGAAGGTTTCGCTGGAGGTGGTGAGGCGGAGGGTGCTCTTGTGGGCGATGGCGAGGCCCCCTCCTGGGTGGTTGGGGCGGTCTTTCCTCTGGACCTTGTATCCGTCTGGGATGGCGGTGCTGATGTCGGGGCCGGAGGATGTGTTGGTCCAGGTCTCTGTGAAGAAGGCGATGTCGGGCGAAAGAGAGTCGAGTAGGTTCCAGATTTCCATGGCGTGTTTGTGTACGGAGCGTACGTTGAGGAGGATGCATTTTAGGGTGTCGCCGGTGCTGGCATCGGCGGTGTTGGAGGCCGGGGTGCCGGTGAGGGTCTGGCGGCAGTGGAGGCAGGAGAACTAGCCGTGGGTCGTGTTCGGCGAGGCCTGTTGGCATTCTCTAAGTCTTCCAGGGTTGAGTGCGAGGAGGGTGGTGGTGTCGTAGCGATGGGTAGTGGGAGGGCCAGTGTTCCTGGCACTGGCCGCGGTCGGGTCGCGGACGGGCGCAAACAAGCTTGCCTTTGGTGCGCCGGCGGCGCGACCGCGCAGAGGCCGCCATTAAGTAGGGGAGGTGGGAGGGAGGAGAGGCTGGGAGGCGGGAGCAGGGGAATTCCGGGGGGGGAATTCTGGGGGGAAATTCCGGAGGGGAAATTCCGGGGGAGAATTCCGGGGGGGAGGGGCCGCAGGGGCAGCAGCGGCGAAAGGCAAAAGGAACAGGCAGGCACGAGAAAATAAAAACAGTGGTGGAATTAGAGCAAGACACAGATGGGCACAATAAAAGTGGCACAACAGGGAAAAAATTAAGAAAAAAAGCGTCTGAGAAAGGTTACGGTGGTTGGAGGCAGTCTGGTCCCAGATGGAGCGGGCAGCAGGCGCAGGAGCGGGCAGCAGCCTCGAACCTCCCAAGGAGGAGGTCGGGGTCTGGAGGCAAGAGACGGCACAGCGGAGCAGTGGGGAGAGAGTGGACCTAGACCGGAAGCATGTACCAATCACCGAACATCTTCTTATTCCGCATTCCATGCGAGCCATGGTTTACTTTCAGGTCCGCCGCCTCTGTATGCCAAAAACACGTTTCCAACAAAATCCAATGTGGAATTTATAACCCAAAAGTGGGTCACAAGTATGTATATCAAATACAAGCAACTCATTGCTTGATAAACACTCCGATTGGTAAACGTATCTAAACGTATCATCTGTTGCAATCATTTCATGTTTCCTCACAGGTCCGATTTCCGTGTCATCCAATAAGAAACTACCTTACTGTCAAACATGGAAGCCCGATCGCGAAAGCATCCTAGTGCTTCATATGATAGGTTACTAAGATCTATTGCTATAGTGTTCGCAGCAAAAGCCTATTCTAAATAGAGCAAAAAAGGCCTCATGTTATGATCGGGGTCAGGATTTGTGACCAAATTCTATGCTGTTATAGGATGTCAACCTGCTTTACAAAGTATATAACCCACAATGTAGTAATACAATCCATAGATCTGAGCCAAATAATATCACACTTCAATACTCTCTGGAAACCTGTTTTCATTGTCGATGAACTTTTCCTATACACTGCCTATTCATAGCAGGCAGAGCAGTACCATTATGATGCACAACAATCCTAGTCAACCTTGAATTGTTTGGGCATTACCTTCAATGACCACATCACCATTGCTGGTTCTCCAAATGGCCGTGGCCCTGTGCCCTGCTGGTCGGATCATGCAGCATTCGGTATTCAGAAGTGTGCCAAGACACCATCGACCAAGGCCGATCCATCTGGGACACGGCAAAGTTAAAATCGAATCCAAGCTCGAATAGCCAGATGCATTTCTGCACTGTTGCTATCAGTTCCACCTTTATCAATGCCTTCGCACACCAGTTGTTTAGAAAGCGGACAACCGTTTTCGCAAATGTGCCATTACTGGCACCAGCAAGTTGGTGAAGATGATGGGTGTTGACTGCAGGATGAAAGACCATACCTTGAACTGGCAGTCTTGTTGAACCACTCAGAACCAGAGAAATGTACAAGGTTCCTGTGGATAGGGACAAGGAATAAGGAATCCTTGTTATTCAAAGATGCGAACCAATCATTCTGTAGGAGGTACAGGATACCAAAAGCCAGCACAGTCACCGTGAAGGACTGCTTTCAGATTGTCCTTTGTCCTTAAGCATGGACTACTGCTCAGGTCTTTGTGACCAAACAGAAACCCCAGGTCTGTATCCTTCTTATTGCTGTTCAAAAATCCAGATTCCAAGCCCCAGCAAAGAGGGCCTACTGTATACCAAAGCAGTGCATCAGTGTTTACAATCTTCTCCGTGACACAAACAGTTGTAATATTCAGTGACACAAACAGTTGTAATATTCAATCTGGTGCAGGAGAACTGGAAATCTTCAGGTTCCAGTCACTACCTGCAGTCACAAAGGCAGCCTAGCAGACCGCTAAAGACTGTCATTGATAGCTGCCACTTCAGGGAGGGAAGGTATGTCTGAAAGTTAGCTGAAAAGCATTACTTGCAGAGCTTCTGTTTAAAGACACAACCTATTACATATTTAATTTTACTGGAGATTTATCAGCTTGGCATGGGAAATATTCAAATAGGATTATAATCTTTGAAAAAGCAAATGCTGGAGAACTTTGTGACCTGAGGCATCTAAGCACTTCAATTGCATTTCCTGATGTGATGAAAGGAAAGTGTTTTGAAGAAACATGAAAGAAAAGCTTGAATCAGTAGACTATTCAAGGAACAAGTTACTTAACTTTGGTAACGCCTTATCTGGTAGAGACTCAATCTAGCCGCAGATTCCTTACCTTAGAATTATCCCCAGGCGACTGACCGGATGCGAAAAACTTTCATGAGCAGTACCTCTGGCATCGTTCAGCTCTGCATGGTATTGTTCAAGCCGGAAGTGACGTGCGCAGTGCCTATATAGGTGCCACGCCAGAGAGCTGATGTCAGTTTCTTATCGTGACTTTCCACCCCAGGAGCGCGGAGCCACAAAGTACACTGACCACTGGTGTGAAAAATGAGTGCCCTGAAAGGGAAAACAGCCCTGTTCCTAGGAATCCGTTCGCAGAGTCGGCAGGATGGGTGGGTCGGTAAGCAATCTGTAGCTAGATAGAGTGTTCATCCAATAGAGACTTGTAGCCGTAGATTCCTTATCATAAAATAGATACCCAAGCAAAATCTCCCCAGAGGTGGGTCTGCAAAACAATCACACCAAAAGGTTCGGCAGGACCGAAGGGGCAAAGTGATCATTCCAACACACCTGACTGTCCAGGCTGTAGTGTTTTGTGAACGTGTGCAGACAGGCCAACGCTGCCGCCTGGCAGATGTTGGGGGCCGGGAATCCACAAGCTGACACAGTGGTCGAGACCTTGGCTCTGGTAGAATGAGCAAGCAAATACCCTCAGGGGGTATCTTCTTGGCCAATACGTAGCAGATTTTAATGCAGAGCATGATCCACCTGGAGATGGTCCATTTCTGTACGCCTTTCCCTTCTTCGCTCTGACATACCCAACAAAGAGTTGGTCATCCACCAGGAATTCTCTCGTACGGTCAATGTAGAACGACAATGCTCTTTTTGGGTCCAGTCGGTGAAGTCATTCCTCTTCTTTAGAGTGATGTGGTGGAGAGTAAAATGAAGGAAGGGTGATGGACTGGCCTACATGAAACGGAGTGACGACTTTTGGAAGAAAGGAAGCTTTAGTTCGTAGAAGCAGCTTGTCTAGGTAGATGTTTAAGTATGGAGGCTTGGATGACAAAGCCTGAAGCTCACTGACCCTCTGGGCAGATATTATTGCCATCAGTAAGGCTGTCTTGATGGTAAGGAGCCTGAGAGGACAGTTGTGCAAGGGCTCAAAGGGAGCACACATCAGGAATGTCTGGACTAGATTAAGGTCCCACTGAGACATGATGGGGGGTGAAGGAGGAAAGACATGTTGCAAACCTTTCAAGAACCTATGCACAATAGGGGATTTGATGAGGGATGGGTGGTGAGGCAACTGCAGAAAGGCTGATATAGCAGAAGGGTAGCCCTTTAAGTTGCCCAGAGCAGAGCCCTGCTGGGCAAGGGAAAGAATGAATAGAAGAACCTGAGAGAGGGTAGCAGAAAGGGGTCAACCTGATTTTCTGCACACAATGCCACAAATGTGCCCCAACAACAAGCGTATACCGTTTTGGTGGAGGTACGCCCGACTGCCAAGATAACATTGCAGACTTCGGGCGGAAGGCCGAAAGCTGTCAACTGTCGGTGCTCAATCTCCATGCAAGAAAGCGGAGCGTTGACAGGTTCGAATGGAGAACTCTCCCTTGCTGCTGCAACAGAAGATCCTCCCGAAGAGGCAGCAGGATCTGAGGACCAATGACCATGCTCAACAGCTCGGGATACCAAACTCCCCGAGCCTAGTCCAGAGCCACAAGGATGGGCATGGTCATTCCTGATCTTCTTGAGAACTCAGGGCAGGAGTGGTATGGGTGGAAAGGAGTACAGGAGGCATGAGCTCCACTTGAGATGAAAAACGTCTCTGACCGAGAGCCGCTTTGGATACATCAGTGCACAGAACTGCTGACATTGCATGTTCTCAGTGGTGGGGAACAAATTTAACCAAGGCTCTCCCCACTGTTGAAAGAGACCTAGCACCACCTCCGAATGGAGACGCCAATCGTGATCCACTAGACATCTTCGGCTGAGTTCGTCCGCCCTGGAGTTCAGAGAGACCGCCAAGTGTTGAACCACCAGGGATATGCCTTGACATTCCAGCCAAGTCCAGAGACACAGAGCCTCTTGATAAAGTGATGTGGGGCGTAACAGGGCCCGCTCTCGGTCTCCATTTTAGCTTGACATCTTTTTCTAATGGTGACTTTTTATATATTTTCACTTACACAATAATGTGCTGAGAACCTATTCTGCATACAGTTTATTTCTTAGTAAGCATTATTATCATGTTGCTTGTACACTCTGCCAAGGCTAGGCACATGGAACGTGATGCCCTTGTATTTGGTTGTCTGGCTGGAGACACCTCTAAAACTCCAGACAAACCATCACATCAGCTATGCACCTTTGACACAGTGCAATTGGAACAGTGCTTTTATTATAATAACAGCCTCTCTATTACATCAGGCAGAGGAGCACTTCTGCTGTGAATGTCCTGGAATGCAACGCACTGTGGCTGAGATACAGTCCTGCTGACTCTGACCCCTATCCTGCAAAGGACGATAACCTGTTCTACATAGGCTGCTTCCTGATACATCGCACTCAGGTATGGGGGTTTAGGCTATCCCAAGGGATATGGCAGAGAGTACTCCTACTATGCTCTTGATAGTATAGGTAGTGTTAAATAGGAGTATACTAGTATAATCATAAAATCAAATAGCAATGTTTAAACAGTTGAACTGTTTATCTTTTTCACCATTCTTGTAATGCTGGTTACAATGCTTTGCTTCTTCTGCCTAATAATAGCAGCATACTCTTTCTATATTCTAATAAATGTTTGAAAAGCCAATTCGGATCTTTTTTGTGTTTGAACATGCAAAAAACAAAGAAAAGGTAGATCTGTTTCCACAGTTTCCTTGGGGACTAAAGAGTGGTCATGTTCGCAGTTGCCGATACCATCTGGTACCCTGGTAAGTTTAGGGGTTCAGATGGAGCACTGTTAACTAGCTAGTATTCAGGCCAACAATTCCTGATGATATGCGTGAACCAAGTTGGCATATTCTGATGTTTATGTTGTCCAGATACACAGACCAACTTCATTCATAAGAACCGTGTAACAAAAGGGTCCATGATCCCACCCCATCCTGTTTGTTGCAGAAACCACATGGTGGTGGCGTTGTCCATAAAACCTGCACTAGCCTTCTCTTGATGGATGGTAGAAAGGGTTTCAATGCCAGCCGAATTGCCTGGAGCTCCAGAAAGTTGATGTGGAGTCTGGATTCTGCCGGAGACTAGAGACCTCTGATCTCCACCTATCCCAGATGGCTGCCCTATCCCAGAAGTGATGAAGATGTCACCACTGTCATATCTGGTTGGGGAAGGGAGAAGGGCCCTACCGGTGACCCAGTTGTGGTTCGTTAACCACCACTGCAAATCTTTTGTAGTTTCCTCCGAGATCTGGACCATGTCGGAGAGATTCCCCTGATGCTGTGCCCACTGGACCTTAAGGTTCCACTGCAGAGCCCGCATATGCCTGTGGGCATATGTCACAAGCAGGATGCAGGAGGTCAGGAGGCCCAGCAGCATCAGAGTCAGTCTCACTCAAATTCAAGAGAGAGGCTAAAACATTGGTATCATAGCGCAAATATTCTGGATTCACCATTCGGGAGGATAGGCCCGAAACTGCACCATGTTCAGAACAGCTCAGATAAAAGGGAGCTTCTGAGAAGGAGTCAGGTGTGACTTCCACACATTTATAGCGACCCCCAGCGAATGCAGGAGGTCCATCGCAGTCTGGAGGTGGAGATGATAGCCTGGGGCGAGCCCGCCTTAAACAGCCAGTCGTCGAGGTAGGGGAAGACAGCACCCCTGATCTCCGCTGATGAGCTGCAACCACTGCCATCACCTTGGTAAACATTCAAGGAGAGCTAGTAAGGGGAATAGGGAGTACAGCGAACTGAAAGTGCTTGTGGCCCACCGTGAATTGCAGGTAATGCCTGTGGGCAGGCAGGACGGGAATGTGGAAATATGCTTCATGCAAGTCCAACGCTACCATCCAGTCTCCCAGGTCCAGGGTAGACAGGACTTGTGAGAGTGGGAGCATTTTGAACTTCTCCTTCTTGAGGAAGAAATTTAGAGGGCACAGGTCTAGGATAGGATGAAGGCCACTGACTTCTGGCTGCCCAACCCACGGGGTCTGTGGGTACCACATCCTCAGCCACACTGATGCTGGGAAGCTTGAATGCCACGATGGCTGGAAGGTTATCGATGCGGCTGCAAGCCCGTTCTGTGGCTACAAAAGGAGTGAAAGGTGGATTGGGGATAGTGAGGGGGCCATGGAAAAGCCCAAGGACCTGGCCAAAGCCCTGCTGTCCTCAAAGCTCTCCAGTGCTGAATCCGCCTTGTCTCCGAAGAGATGGGAGCCATCAACGGGCATGTCCATAAGCGATGCTTGGATATCCCCTGAAAAGCCAATTGTTCTCAGCCAGGCGTGGCGCCGTAAGGCCACCATCTTGGAAGCCACTCTGCCCAGCGAGTCGTTGGTATCTAGTCCACATCTAATTGTGAACTTAGCTGTATCTCTCCCGTCTGCAACAGCCTGGGAGAGTATGGCCTGGGCCTCATCGGGAACCATGGGCAGCACCTGGACAACCGAATCCCATAGAACATGGGAGTATTACCTGTAAACAAGTCCATAAATAAACTCGCTTTAGACTGTCCTCTACAGAACAGAATAGCTATAGCCTTCACAGCTTTTTTTGTTGACAGTCCAGTATCAGTATGATTTGGTACCAAAAATTGTTTACCCTATTGCCATCATCATCCCTGTTGAAAGCTGGCTTCGGGACATCCAAGATGATTCAATTCAGATACAAATGGATTCTCAAACCTGTTAAAGATACAGGTTAGCAAACATTTTGATAACCTTAACCTCATTGTTCTGCCATTAATCCGCTGATCATTTCTCAGTGTTAGGCACTAAGGTCACTGACATGGTTGAAAAAAGGGATGCAGCAACCTCCACCACCACTGATTCGATCATAGCCAATGGCACCCAAAGACCTCATAAGGGTTCCAGAAGGTCAAGACGTACGTGCATTAAAAATAACTAACATAGCCTGATCGAAATCTTGGATTTACTCTCAAAAACTGCAGAAGGTGGGAAGTTTACCTACTTTGGATTTATGCACTGAAGATGTGTTATTGGTTCAGACAATGTGACTGACTGTTCTCTGTAACACTTTTTTCATTTCTCTTTTCTCTCACAAGGAGGAAAGTGAAGATCCATATTGTCACTGTGCCCCATACCTTTGTGTTTGGATATGGAACTATTGGATGATGTACGGTGTCCCACCTGTTCCTCTTTATCTCTCACTATGATTATATGGGATCTCTTGTGCTGGTCATGTTTCTTGAGAACCCCTCCGGACACTGACGGGTTAGGAGCGCTTCCCATTCTGTGAGCTGACACCAGTTTGTGAGATTCCTTGGTGGATTGATTCCACAAACTAATGAACACGTAATTGAAGATTGTGGATTTATTTAAGTTGAACTTGCCTTGGGTTTTGGATACCCTGACGGGCACCTTATTGATTTGGATGCCTTGATTGATTCTCACACTCCGCATTTCCATGCGGACTACCCATTGATGGGAGCTGTGATCTGGTTTGACAACATTGGGCACCAGTACTAGGTTGCCTCATACATTCCCCCTGTCCTGAAGAAGACCTGCACGTGGAGGTTTAAAGTTGCCCTCTATGAAATAAGCCGGGTCGAAACGTCGACACATACCCCCAACCCTGGGCCTGTACTACACCATATCACCTTGCCCTATTACCAGACGATACATTGCTACGCTTACTGAAAGATGTACTAAGAATAAAGAAAAAATTGCATTATCGACAGGCCTAACCACACTGTTGTATGTTGTACTAATAAATAAGTGTTGATTTCAAATTGTTGAATATCCTTTACTCTGAAATCTCCTTCTTCATTTTACTTCACACACAAGCACTTTTTCTTTGCATCCCTTTTTTCCTTGAGCAATCTTCCATTCTGAATACATATGGTAATGTTTTTACCTTCCTTTTGCATTTTTGAAAAAATATATAAAAACGAAGATTTCTACTAAAAACAGTGGGCGTTTCTCTTTCCTTTTTTCCTTGGTGCGTACTTATGACGTTTTCCATTATGATTTAACTACCATGTGCTGAATATTCGAGCACCAAAGTATATCATATTCTAAAATATCCTTTATCTGTGTGCTTTTCTAAATAGGTCCGGGACCACTTGTTGTTTATATTATTTATGTCATGTTTCCTGAGGCATTTTCTGGAGAATGTCTTTAAGGCTATTCAATTTTGAACAAGTCACCAACATTTCTTCCTTCAGAGAGGCCATAAATAGATTTACAAGAGAATGTGCCACATGTTTTGCCAAAATACCACAAACATCAGTCTGGACCATTTCACACAATGCTTGAACTTGACAATTTTGAAGGAGACATTTCAAAACAAAGCAAACATGAAAAACTGTAAAAAAATAAAAGTAAAAACTCAGTGGCTCCAGATCTTGCTTCTACAAGGTTGAAAACATAGCCAACTAGCATCACGAATGTGAGAGTTAAAAACACCTGAATGAAATGAGGCTCTCAGATCCCTGACCAGAGATGTACAGGTGGTGCTGGGAAATGGTTACTGCTATAGAAATCTTCTCTTTACCCAGTCTGATGCCTGGGGAGGTCGCTGGCACTGAGTACCCATTAGAAAAGTTGGTATTCAATTTTCTATCAGTAACACCAGAAATGTTATATTCAATCCAGCATTTGTACACAGGCAGTGTCCCCATATTGCATGCACTATGATGCAGACAAGTAAAATAGTCTGAGGAACACTTAAGCGACTGGTTGATTGGCTGTTATTGTGCTCTGAGTAAAATACACAAACTTTCTTTTTCTAAACTGTAAACATACCTCTGGTTTGATAAGGTCTTGCAATACAAACAAGTGACAGAATCTGGCATCTTCTGAAGAAGGTGTTTGGATTCAATATGTTCTGTATCCAAAGCTACGAGAGAACCTGATTGTGTCCCTGCTAATATCCAGTGCTCTTTTTCACTTGGAAGATATACAATGGCAAGACACAAGATCCTACTATCAGCAATGTCCTGCAAAAAAAGAAAGAAGGTCATTGTAGAAGATCTAAATAGGATTGACTAGATTGTTCATTCTCACATCATATTGACATATAAAACATTTTCTCATTTAAAGGGTAATTCTAGTGAAAGAAAAGATCTCTCACCTACCTTTCTCACCAGGGAGGAGGAAACTCACTACAGCTGGTGATAAACTGTTTCTGGTCGGCTATATCTTGCTGTGTTAGACAGGCTATTAACTTTGCTTCCATCACCTTGTGACTGAGGTAATACTTGAATAAATCTCAGCCACTTGTAAATACTCAGGCCACATCCCAGTTGTAGGAAAGTAGGATCCTTCTAGCATGGTTACCCCCACTTTTTGCCTGGTGTCAGTGCGTTTTTGACGTAGTTTGCTTGGGATCCTGCTCATCAGGACCCCAGCAACTGTGCTTTTTCCCCTAAATTGGTTATGGTAATTACTTTTGTACCTCCACAATTGGCTACTGGTGTACCCTGAAACTACGTTGCTCTTCAATCGTCTGGACACTTGGACTTCGTTGGACTTCTACTGGAACCGAGACTGCATCAAGGAAGTATCCTGCTTCTCCTGGTCTTGCTGTTCTTCAAGTCTTCTCCGTCGTCTGTGTCTATGCTTCATCCAGGTTCCTCAATAGACCTGTGGGCATCAAGGACACCCGAAGAAATCTCCCTTGGAGTGGAGTCACTCCCCTGCATCTGCAGGCACCGCAACAAAGCTGACCGGTCTGCTGCTCCTGTTGTCCTACCGACTTCAGGAGGCTTAGCAACACAGGTGGTGGATCTGTAACTCCCTCGAGGCCTGACCTGTCCTCTCTGCAATTCTGAAGCCAGTATCCCTTGTGGGAACCGCTAGGACCAAACCTCTGTAGACCCCATTAACTTGCTGTTGCCAAGGCGTGTTGGCTCCGCACGCCAGAGATCTTCAGACTACAAGAAGCCCTAGCCTCCAGCTCCTCTTCCCTCCAAGATCAGCATCCCCACTGCATCCTCTGCACTGTGGGCCTCCATCTTTGGTGAGCTGCTTGAGGTCCTCTTGCGACTCCTGTGCCTTCGGGCTGTGGGTCCTCCTGAGGGTCTTCTCTTGCTTCAGTGGGCTCCCCTGCTTGCTCAGGGCATGCTCTGACTCTCCTGCTGTTGGTGAGTCCCTTGGACCTTGCTGGTCCCAACACTACTCCTTTTTCGTCTTCCACACCAGTTGCAGCTACCAAGGCTTGTTGATACTCCTGCTGGACACCGACCACCTAGTCACCGACATCCAACGTGGGCAGCTCATGCACGGCTCCTGGTCTTCCTCAGCATCGCCTGGCCCTCACAGCTGCAGCGTCAAGGTCACTGTCGACTCCACAGAACCTCCCGACATCGGTGGGCATTGTGCTTCCGTGCCTCCTGGTCAACTCCAGGTGGCATAGACTCTGTCCCCTCTGATTGCAGGTTCTTCACTTCCAGAATCCACCCTTGGATTCCACCGGACTCCTTCACAGTCTTTTCCAGAGGCATCTTCTTCTAAATTTACCATTGTTGTCTACGGCAGGTTTCAACGTCAATTCACCCCTATGGACCCGGCTTCCCTGGAGCAGATAACCTGCTTCCTGGAGCATCCACAGGTGGAGTGACTCTTCAACCTTCTGTCTTCCAGAGGGTTTCTTCAGGGTCCTCCAGGAAGGGTCCTTCTTCTTTAAAACGTCAACCGCGACTTCTCCATCGACTTCCTTTGGGCACGCGGCTGTGTTTCCACTCTGCACACAGCCTCTGAGGGGTTCCTGGGTACTTACCTTGGGTGGTTCCTTGTGTCCCCAGCTCCTCTGGGTCTTCTAGTCCAAGTCCCGTTTTCCTTTGCAGTTCGCATTCCACTTTCTTAGTAAATGGTTTGGTCTACTCCTGGCGACCACTGTATTTTGTGGTGCTACTTACCTGATTGCTTTTGAAGTATTCTTGTGTATTGTGTTGATATCTCTGGGTATGAGATAACCAATGTGATAGTGATATTGTGTTGCAATAAAAAGACTTATTTTTGCTAAACACTGTGTGGTTTCTTTTCATCTAACTTACACTAGAGATTAAATTGGTAAAACAAGCTGCTTAACACTCCTTCAAGGTAAGCCTGAAGGCTGCTCTCCACAGCTACCACTTTGAGAGCTTTCTATGGTTATCAAAGACCACTTAAATCACCATAAGGGTTGCCTGGATTAGTGCAAGATGCATCATTTGAATAAGTGTGCACCATATACTAAGCCAGCCTCCTACGCCAGTCCATCATTATTTTGCACCCCATGCCACCTCAGTCTTGACCCTAATCCAACAGGAACACTCCAGCCCAAACTGCCTGTCCTAGCCCTCCCTTAACCAGAGAAAGAGCAACAACCCAAGACCAGTTTTGTCTTCAGTTGGGTGTAGCTTGGTTCCAGTGGCACAGTGCTCATGGGACCACATCTGGGCAAATCCGGTGCACTTAGGGCATTGCACTGAAGCATACAAAAAGTGATGGGTGAAATGCTTACATTTTTCTCAGTCATTGGTAAATACTTGTGACACATCCCAGTCCATTGCCATTTTGTATACCATGCTACCACAGTTTAGACCCAGTCATATGCAAATCAGTCTTGACTCTGATCCAATAGGAACAGCCCAGCCCAAACTGCCAGGCCAGGTCCTCCCTGAACCAGAGAACAAGCAACCCAAGACCGTTTTTGCCCTGATTGGGGCTCTTCAGTCAGGTGTAGCTTGGTTCCAGTGGCACATTGAGAATGGGTCCAAAGTCTGGTCATACCTGAAGTATACAAAAACATGATAAGTTCAATGCTTGAATTCATCTCAGCCACTGGTAAATATTCGGGACCACATCCCAGTCCATTGCTATTTCGCACACCATGCCATCTCAGTTTGAATGCAGCTGTATACAAATCAGTCTTGACCCAGCTCCAGGAGGAACTGCCAGGCCTTGGCTGAATTGGAAACCTAACAATTGAATGCCGGTTTCGCCTTGATTGAGGATCTTCAGTTGGGTCTAGCTTGCTTCTAGTTGCAAAATGAGCATGGGACCCATGTCTGGACATACCTGTAGAACTTAGGGTGTTGCATGGAAGTATACAAAAAAATGTCAATGGGATGCTCACACTTCTTTTTTGCCACCACGTAATTTTTAACAAAACTGTACATAGAGGGAGGCTAAAATCCTGAAGAAGGAAGATGATCCAGGGAGCTAGTGGTTGTACACCACCTTAAATTTAAAGATTGCCCTCCCCAAAATGACAAAAGTTCCAAGGAGGATGAGTGGGATAATCATTTTCTTTTCATTAGCATTAAGTAAAACTACCAAAAAGCACTGCCACAGATCATCCCAGACAATGTTCTTATAAAAAACTGCTGAACAAATGCCTACTTACAATCGCCTTAAAGTTTAGTATATTCATTACAAAGTGTGATGTACCATCTGACTGCTGCTTCACGTCACAAGCACCAATATTACAATTAGACTGTACAGCAAAACAAATTATCAAACTGAGGCAAAATCAAATATAGTTAGAGAGATGCGAAGGGTTCAAGTAGTTATTGAAGTTAATAGGAGAGATATTGGGTTAATTTGGAAAAAGACAGTCAAAATACTCAGCTTAGCCACTCAGTGAATAGCAAAAACCCAAAGAAATTCCTGGTAATAGGTTAAGAAATGTTATCTGCCAGATGACTCGAAGGAGACAGTGAAAAGCTAGGTTGAAAAATATAGTCTGAAATGTATGATCAAGCCATTGTTTTTGAGTGAAAATTTTTATTTACTGATCAAGTAAGCCAGGAAAAGAATGTGCCTTCGAAGTACGTTGTTCTCACACCAGTTATGTTGTCCCACAACGTCATCACTGAAACCTAGTGCAAATAACTAGCGACCTCCTACGTGTGAAATCACTCTGGAATTGCATACAGTACTTGAGAAGACTGTTGACGATTCTGGAGCATTCATTTCAGGTTCTGCTTTCTGACACTATTCCGAGGATGGCACTAAAGAGTGATTCATATAAAGACACCATCAGTTTTTACATGAAATCACACAGACACTGATCATTCACATTTAAAAAGCTGGAAAGATGTAAAACAGTATTAAAGGTCCTCAAAGGAATGCACTATATTTTGGCTGGCCTATGATCATCTACTTGGATGTAGCCTTCCTTCCCTTATACCTGCACTCTCTACACCCCACTCATCTGGCAGGTTTTCTGAGTTTGGCACTATCCTGTGCAGGGATGGGCCCATTACCTTCAGTGTCCAAGAACAGCTCAGATAAATAATACATCCTACTCATGTAAATATACTTGTTGCCTCTATCTGGTAATCATTGTCCCTGAAGAACAAGTTACTTACCTTCAGTAACTTGTTCTTCTGATGGATACATCTGCCTGTGGATTCCTCACCTTTTGAATTGAATCCCCAAGCAGTTCCTCTAGCGGAGGAGGGTGTCCACTTGCCTATACCAAAAAATCTTGCAGCACAGAGCTTGCAAAATGGCAGTCCATCCTAACCTCTGAATCCAAGCAGTAATACTTCGCAAAGGTATGGAGGGAGGCGCAAGTTGCCGCCTTGCAGATGTCCACAACAGGAACACCTCTAGCCAAAGCAGAAGAAGATGACTTAGCTCTGGTGGAATGAGCTCTAATACCTCCAGGCGGCTCCTTCTTGGCCAAGACGTAGCAGATCTTGATGCACAAGATGATCCACCTGGAGAGTGTTCGTTTGTGGACAGCTTTGCCCTTCATCCTTCCAATATAGCCCACAAACAGCTGGTCATCCAGTCTGAGGTCCCTGGTTCTGTCCAGGTAAAAGCTGACAGTTCTCCTAGGGTCCAGGCGGTGATTTCTCTCCTCCTCCTTGGAAGGGTGAGGGGGAGGATAGTAAGTAGGTAAGGTAATAGACTGCCCTAGATGGAAAGGAGTGACCACCTTAGGCAGGAAAGCAGCCCTGGTCCTGAGAACCATCTTCTCTGCATAAATGGTTAAAAACGGAGGTTAGAACTAAGAGCCTGAAGATCACTTACCATCCTGGCTGAGGTGATAGTGATCAGAAAAACCATCTTGAAAGTAAGAAGCCTCAACGGGCAACTATGAAGAGCTCAAAAGAGGAACCCATCAGGAAAGTAAGTACTAAATTCAAATCCCACTGAGGCATAATGAAGGGAGTGGGAGGAAACCTATTGGTGAGGCCCTTAATGAACCTCATAACAATGGGGGACTTAAATAAAGACAGCTGGTCCAGAAAACATAGGAAAGCCGACAAGGCCGACAAGTAACCCTTTACCGTAGCCACAGCACAAACTTGCTGGGCCAAGGCAAGTGAAAAGCCAAGAACACCAGATAAATGGGCCTTCAAAGGATCAATGGACCTCTCTCCACACAATTTCACAAACTTGGACCACCTAGAGGAATAAATAGATTTGGTGGAGTGTCTCCTGGAATGATAAAACAACATCCACCACATCCAATGGGAGAGAGAAAGAACTCGGGTTGCCCCGTTCAATCTCCAGGCATGAAGGTGCAAGCTCTGGAGGCGGGGGTGTAGAACCTGCCCCTGCAACTGCAAGAGGAGGTCTGCCCTGAGAGGGAGACGGAGCGGAGGGTACGAAGAGAGGTGAAATAGATCAGTGTACCACACCCTTCTTGGCCAATCCGGAGCGATCAAAATGACTTGGGCCCGGTCTTGGCGAATCTTCCTCAGAACTCGAGGAATCAAGGGTATGGGAGGAAACATATAAAGGAGTTGCGAGCTCCAATGCAATTCAAACGCGCCCCCCAACGCTCCCTGCATTGGATACTGAAGACTGCAGAATGACGGGCAGTGCGCGTTCTCCTGAGTGGCAAAAAGGTCCAACCGAGGAAACCCCCACATCCGAAAGATGTGATGCACCACCTCCGGATGAAGCTGCCACTCGAGATCGGCCGAGTATTGCCGAATGAGACTGTCCGCACGCACATTTAGCACCCCGGCCAGATGATTTGCAAACACACAAATCTGATGGCCCTGAGCCCAGGACCAGAGTCACAGAGCCTCTCTTTAGAGACGATACGACCCTACCCCTCCTTGTTTGTTTAAGAACCACATTGCGGTAGTGTTGTCCGTCAGGACTTGAATCGACTGACTGCGAAGGGAGGGAAGAAAGGCCGTGAGAGCCAAACGTATTGCCCGCAATTCCAGAAGGTTGATGTGAAGCAACCTTTCCTCTGGAGACCAAAGACTCTTGATCTACAGATCCCCCAGATGAGCACCCCACCCTAGAGTGGAGGCATCCATGATTACCGTGGCCACCGGTGGAGGAGGTTGAAAGGGCTTTCCTTGAGAAAGCTTGCCCCGGCACACTCCACCAAGACAGCTCCACTGCAGTGTCTCTGGAGATTCTGACCTTCTCCCCGAGATCTCCATGGTGATGATACCACTGCCTGCGGGGGCACCACTGGAGTGCCCTCTTGTGCCAGCGTGCATGGATGACCAATAGTATGCAGGAAGCGAACAGACCGAGCAGGCGTAGAACCTTCAGGAATGGAACAACCGCTCCATCGTGAAACAAAGGAATCATCTCCTGGATATCGAGAATCCTCTGCGGAGGCGGGACAGCTCGACACACAGTAGTGTCCAGTACTGCCCCTATGAACAGGCTGCGCTGAGATGGCACCAGGTGAGATTTGGGTACATTTATTGAGAAACCCAAGCTGAACAACAGTTGCGTTGTTACTTGCAAGTGATGCAGCACTATATCTGGCAATCTTGGTTTGAGCAGCCAGTCGTCCATATAGGGGAAAACCAGAATCACCGACCTTCTGAGATGTGCTGCCACCACCGCCATCACCTTTGTGAAGACCCATGGTGCGGAAGTGAGACCGAACGGGAGGACCGCAAACTGGTAGTGTTGAGACCCTACCGTAAACCGCAGATTCAGTCTTCCTGCTACAGCGCCTGAAGGACCTGAGCTAGGGTCAACATCTTGAACTTTTCCTGCCAGAGGTAAAAATGAGAAACCCTGAGGTCCAGGATCGTTCTCAACCGGCTGTCCTTCTTGGGGATCAGGAAATAACAGGAGTTGCATCCCTGGCCCCTTTCCTGCTCCAGGACCACCTCTATCGCACTTTTTTGCTGCAAGGCAAGAAGCTCCTGCTGCAAGAGCAGCAAATGGTCCTCTGAACACCAGCCCTGGCGAGGAGGGTAAGCAGGTGGAAACTCTTGAATAGGTAGGGTGTACCCATTTTCTACAAGATTCAAAACCAATAGGTCTGAAGTAACTGATTTCCAATCTTGCAGAGAATGGGACACCCAGCCCCCTACAGGACCAGCATGCTCCAAGATGGGGGATCTAGAGCTGCTTTCCCGTGGTACCGGTGGTGGAGACAGGGGAGGAGGAGGAAGACTGTTGTCGAGACGCTCCCCGCAGATGGCCTCTACCTTTTCCCCTTTACGACCTGTACAGAGGGTTCTGCTGTGGCTGCTGACGGCCTCGAAAGGAAGCCGACTTCCCAAAGCCTTGATACCTTTTGTATCCATAGCCCTTGGGCTGGGACTGCAAGTCAAAGGATCTTGCAGTAGCCCTACTGTCCTTGAAGCGCTGCAGCGCAGAGTCCGCCTTCATTCCAAACAATCTAGATCCATCAAAGGGTAGATCGAGCAAAGTAGCCTGTACATCTGGTGATAAACCTGAAGACCTAAACCAGGCATGCCTCCTGGTAGCCACCGAGGAGCCCATCACCCTGGCGACTGAGTCCGCCGTGTCCAGACCCGACTGAATGACCTGACGGGCTGCTGCTTGTGTGTCTGATAGCGCTTCCAAAAAATTAACATGGTCATCTTCAGGTAACTTAGGAGCTACTTGCTTGACAGAGTCCATCAGTGCATGAATGTACCCTCCTAGCAAACACGTGGCATTTGTTGACTTCAGAGCCATACTTGCAGAGGAGAACACCTTTTTGGCAGACTGCTCCAGCTTTTTCGAGTCTCTATCCCCCAGGGTGGTGGGGAAGGATCCAGTCGACTACTTGGAACAAGAAGCCTGAACCACCAAGCTTTCTGGCGAAGGATGGGCAGAAAGGAAAGCTGGATCACTAGGAGCAGGCTTATATCATCTTGCCACTGACCTAGATACTGCAGGGGCAGACAAGGGCTTCTGCCACACCTCCATAATCGGCTCCGTCAACGCCTCATTGTAAGGCAGCAGAGGTTCAACAGAAGAGGAAGGAGAATGCAACACTTCAGTTAAGATATTCGACTTTACCTCAGCTGAGGGCAACTGAAGGTCCAACAGGTCAGCGGCCTTCCTGATGACTGAGTGATAAGGGGCAACGTCCTGTGAAGGCAAGGCCTTCGGAGAAGAAAGCTCCCACTCCGGGGAAGTATCCAGGTCACTGGCCTCCCGTAGGCCCTCATAGTCGTCCACGGAGTTGAGGATCTCCCCTTCTTCATGTTCTTGCTGGTACTCCTCTTCCTCCAGCAGTCTTTGCGCTTCTCTCCTGGAACGCCGCTTCGGGATCAGCGTCGGCGGCGCCAGCCACATCGCCAGTGACAACTGCGCCGACGTTGAAGGAGGACCTTCCGAAGTTGGCAACGGCGCGGCACGAATCCGGGAAGACGTCAGCCCAACACCAGACGGCGCCGGAGACTGAGGTATCGGAGTCAAAAACCCCGGCGATGGAAATTGCCATGATGGAGCCGTCTGCATGAAAGGTGCCTGGGCATACTGCTGGGGGATGCCCAAATTAAAGGCAAGCGGACCCACGGGTCCAGACGGCGCACCGCTACGGTAAGATGACTTGGCAAACATACTAAACATCGCATTTAGGAAATGTGACGGATCCACTCCTGGTCCTGGAAAGGAGGATAAGGATCGGAAACCCCCTGGTCTGGATCCATCCGAGGCCGTACGGGGGCTCAGGCTGCAGCGCCGGAGACATCGGAGCCAGTACAGACGAAGCCGCAGGAGCAAGAGAAGACTCCCTGGGAGCTGAAGAATCCCTGGGCGCCGGCGAATCCCTCTGCGCCGGAGAGTGGGACGGAGTCGCCTGCGGAGAAGGAGTAGGCGACGGTGAGATGGCATCCTTGTCACGATGCCCACGTATGGAGGAGGCTGACCTCGAAGCCCTGCTTTTCGAAGATCGACGCCGAGACCCATGTCTTCTCTTTTTCTTATGTTTCTTCGATTTTGAAGTATGCGAGGTCAACGACTTCGATCTCTTGCAACCCCTCTTCTCCTTTTTCACCCAAACAATGAAGAGTTTCGCCTCACGTTCCTTCAGCGCCTTTCAGTTCATCTTCCGACAGCACAAACACCCTTCGACGTCGTGGTCCGAAGAAAGATACCAGAGACAGTTGTCGTGGGGATCCGTGATGGACATATGGCCCCCACACTCTCTGCAGGACTTGAAACCTGACTTCTTCGAAGTAGCCATTCTCACTGCAACACGAAGTAGAAGATAGAAACAATGTTATCACATGTAAAATGGAGAGTCCCAGAAAAAACCGCTACGCGAGCGGAGCCGTGCTATTGTGACGTCCTTGTCGACGTGGGAGAGATTAGAAAAGAATTTACGTGGAATGCTGGAGCAGGAGTAATTCAAAAGGTGAGGTATCCACAGGCAGATGTATCCATCAGAAACATTATATACATCATATGATAATGTAGTCACTCCAACATTGCTACCAGAATGTCACAGATGAACTTGAGCATCTGAATAAGAGACAGGCCAGACTTTGTTTTACTGAAAAGCCCAGACTCTGTTGAAGGGATTCTACATTTTCCAGGATCTAAGACAGCAGAAGTGCACATTTCATGCTTAGAAGCCTGATGTCTAGTTAAGGATAAAGATGACCTCCTTGGCGGTGAAGACAGAATACCACCAAAGCATTGGTAAATACTCTCTCAGGTGATAATAGGCTAAATAACAGAACTGTAAAGTGATAATAACCAGCTTTACTACAAACATGTGGCACTTCCTCACTGCTAAGTTTCTGGATGTCTAAGGATACCATTTAATGTTGCTGCTGCAAGTGCAACAGCAAGAGCATCCTGAATTTCTTTTTCCTCAGATGTTTTTTGGCAATACCCTAGACTTGAAAGTGGTTTCAAACTACCTCCCTATTTAGGGACGAACAAAACATCTTGAATAGATACCTCGTTGTCTCAATGAACTGGAATCAATTGTACAGCTCTTTTATGAAGAAGACCTGCTACCTCTTTCGTTAAGGAGTTATGTGGGGGACTGGGATAAGGGAAACATGGCAACCAGCTTTTTCATAAGTGGGAGAACAAACAGTTTTTTGCAATTTGTCCACGGTGATCTCCCTACATCTCTGACAAAACAACAGCCTTTATCCATCATAGCTGTAAGGAAATGCCTCTTTTTTATGGTCACCCCGAAGTTTTTGGACTGATGCTGCTGTTTTTTAGGCTATGAGAGTGCACTGATGCCTGCTGCGTCAGTGCCTGTGCCTTTACCCTTAAACATCTATGTCAATGTTGGAAAATACCCAATTGGATAAGCTAACTTGCCTGCAAGTCCCTAGTAAACGGTATCCAGGGAATGTAAGTAAGAGGGTCATCCCCAGGGATTGCAGCACTGGTTGTGCCACCCTTAGTGTGAAATGAGTAAAATGAGACTCCCAGCCCATTATTGTATGTTTGAAGAGAAGTTTAAACTGCTGGCCCAACTTTGCCATATAAAGTAATGACAAAGGCAGACTTCCCCCTGGTATATGTGCAAGTCACCCCTATTACAGGCCTACCGACTCTAAGGCAGGGTGCAACATATTTCATGGGCAGAACATGTATTTTACATGTTCCGATACAAAAAACACGAAACTGTCATTTTTACTGTGGAAACGTTTGGAGGCCCAATTGGCGAGCACAGTTACATGCAAACCCCTCAGCTGTGCTAACTCTGAGAAGGTGCGACCAGAGTGGACCATCCAAGGTATGAAACAACTCATTACATTAAGTCCGACTTGATTCTCAGGTCGAAATTAATGTAACAAGTTGCAGTGTACAATTTTAGCAAAGTTGCCACTTAGTTGACTTTAGTCCCCTGTGCCCAAATGGGTTGCACATTGGGTCCTGTCACCAAGACACCTTTCTGCCCTCCTGGCGAGATGTGCAAATGACTCCCAGTAATGGATAGAATAGCAGCCTGCTCTGGAAGGAGGTGTCACCTCCCTCCTGCAGGAAGTCACAGGTGTTGGCCCAAAAGGCTAGCTTCATAGGAGAATTCGCCTTTAATGGGTAAATGGGTAACACTTTGGAGAGGGGCTGCTCCATTGTTCAGGCAGACAAAATGGCACCTGGGAAAGGAGAGGGGGAAACTAGTTGCCAAACCGGTTTTCCAGGGACGTGTAGCCCCCTGGGTAGCCACACCTCTTGGTTGGCTAGGGAGCTCCACATGCCAGGAGAGGGGTCCTGCCCCATTGGAAGTGGGCAGAATGGTGCATCCTGGGATGCCCAGATGCCTCACTTTGCAGGAGATGGTCATCAAGTGGGAGGGAACCTGGTAGCCCATTGGCTTCTAACCACTTCCTGCCTTGAGGGCATTGCTGAGCATAAGTAGGGCCTCCTGGCACCCTGAACTCAGATCTCGTCTGGAATGGAAGATGGACTGAAGAAGGACTGACCTGCTGCACAATGGATCCAGCAAAGAGAGGCTGCTCCGGCATGGACTGTACCTGCTGAACCTGGTGGCTAGCAAAGGAGAGGGACTGTGCCTGCTGTGTCCTGCTTGAGAAGAAGTCGTCTACAGAGCCCAGCTAAAGCAAGAGACTCCAAGGGTCAGTGAGATGGCCTCCTGTTCACAGCACAGGGACACAACAGCTGAGAAGCCTGCTAGGGCAAGTTGGTCGCCCAGAATCTTTAAGCTGCCACCAACCGCCAAACTGCAGCATCAGAGTCTATGACCCAACACTCAAAGTTGCACCCAAGTTTGCTCAGCCCGGGAGAGTCATCAGAGTGCAGTTTGGTCGCCCAGAAGGAGGAGGATTTGGCTGTGACCGCGATACCGGGCAACTGGTAGCCCAGTGGCGACTGGACTTTTACAAGAACTGAGAGGCCTTTGAGGGACGTTGACCCTCTGATCAGCACTGCCTCACTTCCTTCATGGACCGAGGAGTAGCTGCAGAAAAAAACCCTGTCACCCGAATTGCATCCACAGCATCATTGAGTATCTTCAGCAACTTTATTTCTTGCATCAGGGCCACTTGCATAGGAATCTATTGCAAAGGGGATAAAGTGCCTGGAACTGCCCAGAGACTTCTTCACCTGTGGAGGTACCTGATTCAGAGGACCTTGCTGGTCAGCCTTACTGGCTCCCTACTGTAGTTGTTCATCTAAAGTGACTTTAAGTGACTACATTACAACTAGCCCAAATTTTTGTTGAAAAAGTTTCAAAGTGTCAATTTGTTGACTTTGCCAAAGCTTCTTCACGGTTGAGTGAACGCTTTGATTTACTATATCTTGTAAATTCTATATGTCCGGAACCCTCCATTGGATCTTTTTCGTTATGGTGTCTAAAAGGACAAGTACTTACTTTTGGCAATGCCTTATCTGGAAGAGACTCTATCAAGCCACAGGTTCCTTACCTTTGAATTATCCCCAGGCATCAGACTGGATCTCAAAAATTTCTGTGAGCAGTACCCCTGTGTGCCGGTGTGTGGCGTCGTCAGCGTCATCCGCGTCTGAAGTGACGTGCGCTGTGCCTATATAGACGCCACCCCAGCACGCTGAAGTCAGTTAATTTTCCGAACTTTCCACGCCAGGAGCGTGGAACCACAAAGAATACTGACCACTGGTGTGGAAAAAGTAGGACCCTGAAAAGAAAAACCCTGTCACAAGAAATTCGGTTACAGAGTGGGGAAAATGGGTGGGTCGGTAAGGAATCTACAGCTAGATAGAGTCTCTACTAGATAAGACGTTACCGAAAGTAAGTAACTTGTCCATCTGATAGCGACTTCTAGCAGAAGATTCCTTACCTTAGAATAGATACCCAAGCAATACCTCCCCAGAGGTGAGTATGCAAAACAATTACACACCAAAAAGTCCTGCAGGACCAAACGAGCAAGGTGCCCGTCCCAACGGACCATACTGTCCAGGCAGTAGTGTTTTGTGAACGTGTGCAACGAAGCCCACGTTGCCGCCTGACAGATGTGTTAACGCAGTGGTCACAGCCTTGCTCTGGTGGAATAAGCACACAAACCCTAGGGCGTTGCTTCTTGGCCAATGCCTGGCAGATTTTAATGCAGAGCACGATCCATCAGGAGATGGTCTGCTTCTGCACAGCCTTTCCCTTCTGCGCACCGACAGACCCCACAAATAGTTGGTCGTCCAGCAGGAACTCTTTTGTGTGGTCACGGTAGGACAATAATGCTCTTTTTGGGTGCAGATGGTTAAGTCGCTCCTCTTCCTTAGAGGAATGTGGGGGAGCGTGGAAAGTAGGCAGAGTGATGGACTGGCCTACATGAAAGGGAGTGCCGACTTTCTGTGGAAAGGAATCTCTAGTTCCTAGAACCAGCTAGTCTGGGTAGATGTTCAGGTATGGAGGCTTGGATGACAAACCTGAAGCTCACTGACCCTACGGGCAGATGTTATGGCCACCAGGAATGCCACCTTGATGGTAAGAAGCCTAAGAGGACAGTTGTGCAAATGCTCAAAGGGAGTGCACATCAGGAATGTCAGGACGAGATTAAGGCCCCACTGAGGCATGATGAAGGGAGAAGGAGGAAAAATATATTGTAAATCTTTCAAGAACTTATGTACAATAAGGGATTTGAAGAGGAAAGGCTAGTCAGGCAACTGCAGAAAGGCTTAGATAGCAGAAAGACAACCCTCTAAGGTGCCCAGGGTGGAGCCCTGCTGGGCAAGGGAAAGAATAAAGAGAGGAACCTGAGAAAGTGGAGCAGAAAGGGGGTCAACCTGCTTTTCTGCACACCATGCCACAAACTTGCCCCAAACGGTAGGCGTATACCGTTTTGGTAGAGGGACGCCTGACTGGCAGAATAACATTGTACACTTTGGATGGAAGGTTGAAGGCTATCAACTGTCACCGCTCAATCTCCACGCAAGATGGCGGAGTGTTGACAGAATTGGGTAGAGAACCCACCCCTGTAATAGAAGATCCTCCCGAAGGGGCAGCCTGATCGGAGGAGCGATGGCCATGCTCAACATCTCGGGATACCAAACTCTTCGAGCCCAGTCCGGAGCCACAAGGATGACTTGGGCCCGTTTGTTCCTTATCTTCTTGAGAACTCTGGGCAGGAGTGGAATGGACCGAAAGGCATACAGGAGGCCTGAACTCCACTCGAGACGAAAAGCGTCTACAAGCGAGATCTGCTTTGGACACTCCAGTGCAGTACTGCTAACATTGCGCAATCTTTGTGGCGGTGTACAGATCTAACCAAGGCTCTCCCCACTGCTGAAAGAGACCTGGCACAACCTCTGGATGGATATGCCATTCATGATCCGATAGGCAGCTTTGGCTGAGTTCATCCGCCCTGGTGTTCAGAGAGTCCACCAGGTGTTGAACCACCAGGGAAATGCCCTTATGTTCCAGCCATGTCCAGGGACACAGGGCCTCTTGACAAAGGGTCCATGACCCCACCCACCCTGTTTGTTGCAGTACTGCAGGGTGGTGTACGTGAACACCTGCCCTAGCCTCCCATTGATGGAGGGTAGAAAGGCTTTTAATGCCATCCAGATCGCCCAGAACTCCAGAAGGTTGATGTGGAGTCCAGATTCCATCGGAAACCAGAGGCCTCTGATCTCCACTTCTCCCAGATGGCCGCCCCATCCCAGGAGTGACACATCAGTCACTACTGTGAGATCTGGTTGGGGAAGGGAGAGAGGTCACCCGCTGACCCAATCGTGGTACGTTAACCACCACTGTAGACCACTTGTGCAGGTCACTCAGAGATCCCGACCGTGTCGGAGAAATTTCCCTAATGATGTCTAAGGATAATTTCATTGCAGAGGGCAATCTCGGTACTTTACATACTTACAAGATCAAGTAGTAACTCTACATATTCAAAAGCCCTACAGGAATGGTGGGACGAGCTGGGGGTTGACATAACAGGGGACCAATGGCTGTATTGCTGTGCTAGCACTAAAATTGTATCTCAGAACGGCAAACACCGTCTTATCCATTTGAAATTTCTACAGAGAGTGTATTACACACCAGAAAGGCTGTACAGATACGGGCTGAGAGCTGATGACAAGTGTGATAGATGTGGGACTGCAGGGGCACATTTCACACACCTGGCATGGGACTGCCCAGCACTCCACAAGTATTGAGCTGAGGTTATAGGAGCATTGCGGGACATGACGGAGACGCACATACCTATGACGCCGCTGGTGGCAATACTGGGATACGTCAAGGCGCTGCCTAAAAGAGCTAGGAAATTGATAGCACTGGGAATATTAATAGCCAAAAGAAGGCTAGCCATGATATGGATGAGAGGTCCAGTGCCTACACTCGCAGAATGGTGCACAGACTTAGCATTTGTAACACGCAGTTTGATAACTATAATACCCTCATACCAACATGTTGTAGGCCTAAGAATATTTGGGAACCGTATCAAGTTTACCTAGCTCAAAAAATAGCTGCAGAGACTGAGATGGAGACCCGCGACAGCACTGGGATCGGTTAGTGCTGGAAGCCCGGAAGGGGGCAAGTATCGTATGGCGGGCACACAGTTCCAACATGATGTAATTAAAAGTGAAATGTGTAAAGTGGTCGGTGTGTGAGGTTGGGGTTACTCTGAAGCTACAAGATGTAAATTTGCACATATGTACTACGTTAAGACGAGATATGCTGCTTTCTATGTGTTTAATAGTTGTAAGGTAATGTCTCAGAAGATAGAATATATTCTTGAATGCTGAATGTAAGCATAAGACGAAGGGTAGATGGCTACTGAAACATTGTTAAACCTGAAAATGAAAAATAAAGTTTAAAAAAATGATGTCTGAGGATAATTCTAAGGTAAGGAATCTGCAGCTAGAAGTTTCTATCAGATATACAAACAAATACAGTCTATTTTTATAAACTGGTGTTGGATTTCGTAGGTGTTTTGTCCATTTCTTCTTCAATTGTTTTGGTGCTGTTTAAATGCTTTACACTTGTTCCTTTGTGTAAGCCTTGCTGCTCAGAGCCACAGCTACCCAGGGTTGAGCTAGAGGGCTTGACAAACGAAACCCAAGGGTCCTGAAGTGGTTGGTAGGAGTATTACACAGAGAGGTCGCACAACCACACCATATAATAACCCACATTTCCTCAAAATAGTCATGTGGATCTCTCAAAGGGAATGTAGAGGGAGGATGAAAAGCAAGCTGGCATTTGCCACATTTCTCTATTTGTACCTAATCACCAACAGAACTGAGAACTGAGGACTATAACTTCTAAACGTTCTCTAATGCTGATGAATACACATGTAAGACAGCACACATCTAAAGCATATGTAATAGCCCTGCTTTACTTTTGTCTCTCAAAAGAGTGGTTAGAATTTTCACTAAACAAATGTTGAAAGTCAAACAACATGTCCAAAAGCTGCAATTGAAAATTTCGTGAGCCATCAGTGGAACTTGTAATTGTATCTAGAGTTATGTAATACACTCGTACAACCGAAGGTGCCTTGCTGCTTTTCAAGTAGGCCTCATCTAGACCTCATTGTTAGGACAAGGCCTTTTAAATGCTAATGTATCAGAACAAATCTAAAAAGATTCTTATAATTTACGAAAGACTCTTTGTAAGTCATTTTCCCCATTCTTTTTCCTCAGGATTGTTAGCAGACCCATTTAGGTGTCTGCAGAATTGCATCAGTCCAAAGAGTCTGTGGAAATTTCAATGGTTTTGGTTCAGTACTACCCTGTCTTTATCAGTGCTGCCTATGAAACCTCAGTTTCTTCCACATCAACTATAATGGAGCAGGAGGCAGCATTACATTAGACTCATATGGTCCGACCAAAGCCACCGACACCACGCTGAGGTTGGTGCATGACACAGGTGCCACCTGAATTACAGCACCTCTAGAGGGTGCACATGAGTGAGACTGCTTGCCTAAAATGGCTAACATAGCTTACTAGAAAGCCGGAACTTGTTCAGAAACAGCACCGGGGGCGGAAGTCTCACCAACAGCTTAGGTTGAAGCTTCTCTTATTCCAGGATGGACTCAGATGAAAAGGAGTCTGAGTACTCTGGAAACACTTTTCTGTTTTTCTTAAGATCTCTACAGAAAGATGAAGAGGACTGCTTGCATTTTTGGCATGTCTTCTCTAGGAACCTTCCCTTTGGAAGCAACGATTTGCACTTGCAGAAGCCATGAATAGCTTAGCCTCTCTCCTATGATCGCCTGGTGTATCACAGGACAAAGCTCACAAGTTGCCAACTTTTCCCAAGACTCAAAGAATGAGGGTCTGTTGTCAACATTTGTCAGCAACATTTATTGCAAGGTTTGAACCCTTAAGAGTTTTTGGGAGTAGGGGGTAGAGGGAGGGAAAGGCAGGGGTGTAAGGTCTCAAATGACAAGAGGTAGTAGAGGGTAAACCTAGAACTCCAGATCTCATGTCTGCACAAAGAAACACAACTGCTCGAGAATTATTATATTGAATCAAGGACATCACCAAACATTCAGCCTTGTGGATCCAAGGCTGCAGCTGAGCAGATGCAGTGAATTCCTGTGAAAAGTACTACTTCAAAATTTGCAGATTCAGACTGGTAATGGTTCATATCTGCAGGACGGAGCATCTGTTAGAAAAGCATTCTCCACCATAGGGCCTTCACTGATATTCATGAAAAGTGAACTGAAGTGGAATTAAGTAC
Source organism: Calotriton arnoldi (assembly GCA_963921515.1). NCBI lineage: Eukaryota > Metazoa > Chordata > Amphibia > Caudata > Salamandridae > Calotriton > Calotriton arnoldi. The sequence continues at coordinate 49,982 of CAWUFW010009738.1, read as the reverse complement.
AAGAGTGGAAAAAAGGAGTGCAATATCAGTTAATCTTAACCAAATAGGATAGTAATGAAACTGGGCAACCTGGGTGTCTGGTCTTGAGTCTGAGTCTATACAGTACTGCCTTGAAAATGTATGGGCTGGTCTACAAGCAGCTGCAGCAACAGAAACATTCTTAAGGAGATCTATGTGATCCTATTTTCCTGCTGTAGAATAGAAATGGGGAGTCCTTCTAAGGGATTTGGTTGCCTTTGATTAATAGGAAACCATACAAGATACAATATACTAGAGTGTACCCCATTTGGATACTCGTAAGCTGCTAATGCTATCATGATTAATAAACAATTGTTTAACCTCCTAATTTCTGCAGCTTTGTCCACGTAATAGCAGAGCATCCTCTTCTCAACAAAGGTGAGGACAGACACTTCCAATAGAGGATGCTTACTTGCAAAAATGGTCGGAAGGAATGTACATTTATTTACTTGGAAACCAGTAGTCACTTTAACAAGAGAAAATTGACAGGTTTTAAAGAAAAAACTAAATTCTAAGAAACACTGTTTAAAACTCATTACAACATGGTGTTAGCCTCTCATCAACTGTCTGTGCTGCATTGCGTATGCAACATTCCAGGAAAGAAGCTGCAAGTTTTATCTGTGAAAAAGACCGACGTTTGGGCCTGAATGGTTCGACAAAACATTAGCAAACCCTTAAGGAGGAGAAATTCTTTTGATTGGAGCAAATAATTTTTAAGGCCCTCTAGGAAACATATTATTGGAACCATAAAGAAAGCAGTTTAAAATGCAAAATGGATTTAAAAAAATGAATAAGCTAAAACAACAGTTCTTTTGATTCCATATTATAGACAGATTTTCCTGAATACTAAATACACAAACTCTTCCACTTCCACTTAAGCCGGGTCTGGTGGCTCAGTGGACTAATGCGTCCATTGTAGGAGCCTGTGTTTGACCTCATGGTCACAGGTTCAAATCCCGGCGGGTCCACTCAGCCTTTCATCCATCTGAGGTCGATAAAATGAGTACCATTGAGTTGGGTAACAATGAACATCTGTTATTCAGCGCCAAGAGACCTCTGGGTGAACGTGCGCTTTACAAATACACGTTATGTTATGTTACTAAAATGTATATGATATTCTAGTGGAAGACTATTTTGATAGATTTAGATGCTATGTTGGAGGTATGCAAAAGGCTGCTGAAGTGGTGCAGGAACTGGCATTACGGGTTCTACAAGACACCTAGTTTGCATGTCAAATTCCTATGCGGCTCTTCTTACAGGTAAATCAGACATCTGGGGGCATTCTAAGGCTATCAGGATGGTTTTTGATTGATGTCTTGTAGAGCATATGTTCACCCAGTAGGCAGCTTGGTCCCCACTTGTACTTTATAACCCGAATAAAAATGCTTAAAACTAAAGGGCGGAAACTAACAGAATAAAACATTTTAAATGCTTTCCTGTAGGCAAAATAGGAGTGCATGTTTTGACGTGGAGTAGCAGCTTATTCCACAGTTTTAGGCCCAAGCATATTAAAAGAGCATTCATTCTAGACCAAGTTCATTTAACGTGAAGTTGGACAAGAAGACTTTTTGCATGAGATCAATGATTCCTATGTGAAATGTGGAGAATAAAGCATTCGTGTAGACAGGATTTCTCAAAATCATAGAAAATCTTGTGCATAAGGCAAAGCACCTTAAAGGACATGCTCAGTTTGATGGGCAGCCAATGAAGTTTGATTTTGGCTTATGCGGCACGGTCGTATTTGTGCATTTCTTCAGACGGATTAGTACAGACAGCGAAGTTCTGAATCATCTGTAGTTTAGCTAAACTAGTTTCAGGCAGACATCGACAGAGAATGTTATAGTGATCAGTCCTCGACATAACACAGGCACAGCCTAAATGAGCATGATGGCTATGTGGCAGAAAAGGTAGGACCTCATCTTAAGGGGGAGGCATCTAGTACTATGGACCGATACTGTGAGTATTTCTGAAAAGGAATTGCCATCATCATGTTTACTCTCCGTGTATGTAATGAAAAAGACTTTAAAACTGCTACTGCAAGAGTCGAGCTGTCATCTTCTTTAGAAGAAATAACTTTATTACAATCAACAGGAACTGACTCGAAGTTAAAAAATTAAATTACAGAACTTAACGTTTTGTATAATTTCCAAACAGGCATATTTAAACAGGCAGCTTGTACACAAATCAGTCCAACGTGTAGCACATGCTGGAGAGTAATAACCTGCCTTCTAAAAATGTATTCGAGAAATGTATATAAATTACTCCCCTGGAGATGTCAGAAGAGTTCTGGGAAAACATTTAAGTGGAAGAAACAGCTGTCTTAAACTTCTCTCGAAACTAATATCCAAGAATACTTTAACGAGGATATACTAAACTTGTATCTGATCAGGATTCCCTCTCCAGTCATTTATTTGACAATATGACTAGTGGACTGGCATGTGATGCACGGAGTACGTGGATCCTTTTAAGATGTCTTATTTACACACGTTGGAACCTTCCCAAACGGTGAGGAATGGTCACCCTGTGAAAAAACTGGAAAAACTGATTAATTCTATCTTGAATAAAATGGATAAAAGAAAAAAACATACAAAAAGGTGCTGGATGGTGTAATGGAAGGGTTGACTGCAATTAGCAAAAACAACTAGCACAGGCTGGCATTCAGAGATTCACAAAATGCAAAATATGTGCAATAATCAAAGCATGTTTGCGCTGACGAACGCTGTGGTAAATTAATAATTACATTAAAGAAATAATACTTTAAGATTCTTTTTAAAGTTGGTCTACCTGAAAACATAGGTGATGTTTATTCATTCTGCAACAGTTTTCAAATTATTTTACTTTTTTTTATTTCAAATCTGTTTATTGAATATATTGGAAACAGGGAAAAGCAAACAATTAAGAAACATAGAGCAGAAAGAAACAAAGCCCAATACAAATATCAAAATACAGGGATAGAATCCTTTAAAAAAATAGACATTACACTTTAAACAAAAGCAAAAAGTGGGGGCAAGATAATAAAAAAAGAAGTGAAAAAGAAAAAGAGGGAAGAGGAGGATTGTGCGCTGCGTCCCTAACAGAGGTTACAGCTGTACATTGCATTTGCTAAGAAAGCCTCAGTGCCATAACGGATTAATACAAAAGAGTCATGTGGGCCCACCACTAGTGAAGAAGCAAAATGATTAACGCTCAAGTATGTCTATGTAGTCGTTATACGTGTATTCATCACCAAATATTATTGCTAGTGAACTTAGGGAGAACTAAGCGTATATCTCAAACTTCGAACAATAAAGGGAGAACCAGGACCCCAAATAGAGGGGTCGGGGGAGGGAGGATGCGATCAGAATATCTTGAGGAGGAGGGGGGGTTGAGGCCGGTTGCCGACCCCTAGAGAAGGGCTCAAGAGGGTCGGCAAAAAGCTGTAAAGCTCGTAGGCGAGGGGGAACCAATCGGGAGTGCTCCAACTGGGAGAAATGTTGAATTAATGGCTGCCAGATGCGGGTGAATTTGGTGTCCGTGTAGTTAATGCGGGCGGAGAGTAGCTCACGAGCTAGAACATGCCATAGGCGGAGAAACCACACGGCCAGAGGAGGGGGGATCAGGTTTTTTCCAGAATAAGGCTATGGACTGTCGTGCGACTCCTAACATCTGTAATATTAGGCGCCAGTCCGAATGGGTCATGGCAGTCAATGTCGAGGGTCTAATGCCTAGCAGAGTTACCCTCGGAGAGGAAGGAATAGGGAATCCCACTGTGTCCTTGATATGACTAAGGATTTCTTTCCAGAATATCGTTAAGCTGCGGCAAGACCACCATATGTGGATAAAGTCACCTCTGTCGCCCCGACACCGCCAGCAGGTTGGGGGAAAGTTTGGAACCATCTGCTCTATGCGGGCCGGGGTAAAGTGCCATTGCGTCATTAGCTTATATGCCGATTCGCGCTGAGGGACGCTTTGGTAAGTTTTCGGGATGTCCCGCCACAATCGATTCCAGCCCTCCGAGGGGACCTCTTCGCCAAGGTCCAAGTTCCATTGTGTTTGATATGTGTGGGGTTGAAGCTGTTGCGAATGCTGCAAGACTTTGTAAGTATGGGAGATTAGACCCCTAGAGCCCTCAAAGTTGCGAACTAAGGTCTCAAAGGCAGTAGGCTGTCTAGTTGCTCCTTGTGTGTAGGCAGGAGAGAGTAACCAATGACGGACTTGATAATATTGCATCCGAGCCCCTTCGGTAAGGTGAAATGATTTTTTGCACTGGTCAAAAGTGAGAAATTTGTCACCCTGAAATAAATCTTGTATTATACGACATTCGCCGTCTGTCCATGCACTGAAGGAACGAGGTTGCAAATCAGGGGGAAAAATGGGGTTATGTGCTATGGGCGTGTTAGGAGAAGGGAATGAGGTCAGGCCCAGAGGTATCACCAATTTATCCCATATTTCTAGGACCATTTTTGTGGGAGTGGCTATGTACGCACTACGGGGGCGAGCCTCCCGGGGAGCCAAGCTAGGTCCCATAGGGGTCTACATGCTACCGCCCAGTCCATGTGAAACCAGTGCTTTTCACTCTCCCAGACCACCCATTCAGAAATATAGCGAAGATGGCAGGCCCAGTAATACTCCAGAAGGTTAGGACAAGCAAGCCCCCCTCCCCCCTGGTCTCGCAGCAACATCAATATTTTATTAGAAAAGCGTGGGCGGGACTTACCCCAAATTAAATTAGTAAAGTCACGTTGAAGAGACAGGATGTCACTTTGTGGAATTGGGGTAGGAAGGTATTGAAATAAAAATAATATCTTGGAGAGAAGTGACATTTTGATGGTGTTAATGCATCCTAGCCAAGAGAGGGGAAGGCCCCGCCATCTGCGTAGTTCTTCCCGGATGGCGCATCTATATCTAGACCAGTTAGCTGAAGTCCAGGAGGAGAGCGAGGGGGTCAAATCCAGTCCCAGATAACGTAACGTCTTATCAGACCATTTTAAGGGGATCCATTTTTGTAAGTCTTGTATCTCCGAGGCCGGAAGGGTGATATTGAGGGCATGAGATTTGGCTAGGTTGATCTTAAACTCTGAAGCTCCCTCAAAAGCACGCAAGAGCGTAGCTAGTGCTGGGAGAGAGGAGGACGGGGTGGTTAGGGATAAGAGGAGGTCGTCCGCAAAGAGAGAAACTTTATGTTCGGATCCTCTCAGGGGGATGCCTGAGATGGCTGGCGCGTGGCGATCTTAATTGCCAGAGGCTTTACCATTAAGGCAAATAAAAGAGGGTATAGCGGGCATCCTTGCCTGGTGCCTCGATAAATCGGGATGGGGGCGGTAAAGCGACCATTATTGCAAATGCGTGTGGTAGGTTGCGTATAAGGAGCCATCAGCCTGGATATCATGGCGGGGCCCATCCCCACTCTCCGTAGAACCTCAGTGAGAAAGCGCCAGTCTACCCGATCAAAAGCTTTCTCAGCGTCTAGTGACACCAGGCAGGCAGGAATATTTCTATACTGGGCTTTTTCAATAAGGTGGGCTACCCGGCGAATGTTATCTGCCCCCTGGCGGTGGTGAATAAACCCTACTTGGTCCGGATCTATGATATCTGGGAGATGGGGCTCCAAGCGGTTCGCGAGAATCTTAGTATAGATCTTAGAGTCTGTATTTAGGAGGGCGATGGGACGGTACGAGGTAGGCAGGGAAGAGTCTTTTCCCGGCTTTGGGACAAGCACTATTTCCGCTTCCAACATAGTTGGAGTGAGATCCGTGACATCTGTGAAGCTATTAAAAAGCTGAAGAAGATGATCTTGAAGCTGTGGGTAGAAGGCACGATAAAAGGCTACTGGGAGGACGTCAGGACCAGGCGTCTTCCCCATTGGGAGCTGTTTCAGGGCTTTCGCTATTTCTTCATGTGAAATGGGTTCTTCTAACAGTTTCATGTGATAAGAACTGATAGATTCCCAAGGGCAGGAGTCGAGAAAGTCCTTGATTACCTCAAGGGAGCAGGGTTCATGCACATATGAATCTTTGTAAAAATTTGAGAGAGTTAAGCTCTTGTCCAGCTCCGAGATGGCCCAAGTGCCATCAGGGCGCCGAAGTTTGGAGATATGTGCTCTCACAGTTTGGGCCCGTAGGCGTCGCGCTAGGCATGCCCCAACCTTGTCACCCCCTGTATAGAATTTTTGTTTAAGGGCAAGTAAGAGCCGTTCCACCTTGTTAGTGCGGTGTAGGCGTAATTGGCCCCGCAGTTCAGCGAGTAGCCGTTTATTGTGGAGAGATGGCTGTTGATGGTCCTTACGTTCTAAGCTTTTGATGTCGGCTGAAAGGGAGGACTCTACCAGGCGAGCTTCACGGGATCTGCCTATCGCTATGGAAGATACAACTCCTTGGATGGTTGACTTAAAAGCATCCCATCTGACAGTTTCCGAAGTATCAATGGTGTTGTTTGCAATAAAAAAAGCCTTGATCTCTTTCCGAATATCCGCAAGGTTAACAGGATCCTGGAGGACCTGAGGAGGTAGCCTCCACCTGGGTTGAGTGCTGGTTTGGGGAGTGGGAAGCCTTAATGATATCGAGATATGGGCATGATCGGATAAAGAAATGTCAGATATCTCAGCAGCAGCTAGTGAATGCAGTAGGGGCAAGGAGAGAAAATAATAGTCAATACGAGAGTATGAGCGATGTGCGTGAGAAAAGAATGAGAAGTCAGGAGTCAGGATGCATGTATCTCCAGGCATCGAATAGTCCCAAATCAGTGATAGCGTTTTTGAGAGCTGCGGACATGGCGCCAGTGCTTTGGTATGCCTGCGCAGTACGATCCCATTCCGGATCCCATACCAGATTAAAGTCCCCACCAAGGATAGTCGCTATTGTAACCGGTTTTGAGAGAGCACTTAACTGTGAGCGTTGAAATGCATCTTGGTTTTGATTAGGAGCATGGATATTTACAAGGGTCAGGGGCCGTGTGTCCCAGTGTATTTCTATTTTTAGAAACCTCCCGTCTTTGTCTTTCATAACCTTGGGGGCAGTCCCCACTCGACCTGCTTTAAGTATGGCCACTCCAGCAGTTTTGGTAGAGGAGAAGGCCCAGTATTGAGTAGGATACTTGGGGTGAGACATAAGACGGGTGTCAGAGGGAAGAAGGTGGGTCTCTTGAAGAAATATGACATCAGGGTCTTGAAGGAGGAGATATCGCCAGACCTGGCGTCTCTTATTAGGGGAGTTGAGACCCTCAACATTAAGTGAGGGGAATTAAAAAAAGGTGGTCATAATCAGTCCGGAAAGGTGTTTCGCGCGGCAAGCCCAACAGGAATGACGGCGGGATCCCAACCTCCCACCCCGGCATATCACAACAAGGCACAGTAGATAGAGGCCTATACAAGGCTAGTGGAGAAGCCGGGAAACCCCCAGAGACAGCCAGAGTTCCAAAGCTGAAGATATCCAACCCCATCCCCTCCAACAGCAGCGCATCGCAAAAATAATGACGGGGAAACGGGAAAGGGGGAAGGTAGTAAACCCAAAAGGGGATGGCCAATGAGGCCAGACAAGGTCAAAGTCTACCAGGAACAGCCCATCGTCCAAAGGACGGGCCATTCTGAAGAAGTCACTCTCCAAAGAGACCCTGTGGACAGGGGGGGTGGCAGTCGCAAGTGAGTTCTTAGGTCTCCGCTTCCAACGGCCTGGCATGATGAGAGGCATAGAAGTCGTCATCTGCCGGGTCGCCTCCGGAAAGGCCGGTGTATTAACAGGCAGTGAAGGGATCCAAAGGCCCATCCCCACGTTAGCTATGACCATGGGACGTTTTATTTTCTCAGAAGGAACCATTTCTCCTCAGGACGAAGGGATGACGAGACCAATTGTAGAGAAGTAAGTTCACAGGGGTTTATCCAGACATCAGGTCACAGTGTAAGATATTGGGAGCACAAGGAGTTGGGCACTCCAAGTCTTAATCAGTCCTTGTGTTCTGGAGATCGAGATTGCGGGGAAGATTCACTTAGAGACCGGAGACCGGATGTGGCTGATGATCTCTTGTTTGGCCTGGCAGGAGTCCCGTTCCTGAAGGAGTCTCCAGTAGCCCATTCCGGACGAGAGGGCCCTCCAGAGCGCCCCCGCGGAAGGGGAGGATCACCGCTCTCAGGGTCCAGCGGAAGGTGCAGGAGCTGTTTTGCCTCTCTCAATGAACGAAGGGCGCGTCGCTTGTCTTCCCAGTTGAACAGCAGAGCAAAGGGGTGGCCCCACTGGTACTTAATGTTGAGCTCTTGGAGTCTGTCCATAAAAGGCTTAAAGTCTTTTCTCCTCCGTAGGGTGGCAGGGGCCAGGTCTTGAAAGATTTGAACCGAGAATCCATTATAAGAGAGGGCTTTAACCCCCTGAATCTTTCTCAAGATGGCTTCTTTTTCGGCAAAAAAGTGGAACTGTGTGGGTATGTCCAGGATGAAGTCAGGGCGATTTCTAGGGCTCGGGACCCGATGAGCTCTATCCAGGATGGGTGGGGATGCTTCTTCATTCTCGCGAATGGCCTGGAGGAGGTCTGCCGTAAAGGAGATGATGTCTTTGCCTTCCGCCCCCAGGGGGACTCCTCTGATACGTAGGTTATTACGTCTACTCCGATTCTCAAGGTCCTCCTGTTTAAGCTGTAGGCTAATATTTTGGTCCTCCAGTTCCACCATCCGCCGCCATAGGCTCTCGTAATCCTCGGATCTGGCATCCATGGTGCGCTCAAGATCGTCCACCCGCCCGCCAATTTCTGTGACATGCCGCCGGATGTCCCACAGCCCACCTTTGAAATCTTGCCTAAGAAATCCAATTTCGTCCTTGATCTCTTGGAGAAATGAGGTCATAAAGGCCTGCGTGATCGGTGCATCGGGCTGGGCTCTATCAGTCGCAGGGTCTGACGAGACGGATGTGGCCTTGGGCTGTGAATTGGTTTTGGACCATAAAGAAGCGACCGGGTTGTCCCTGGTCGAGGTAGGATCCAAGTCCTTGTTGGCTTTATTTTTAGGGGGCATAGCTGGTTATTGCTCCTTGACAGTATCACAGCAACATCAAATGAATTACCACCCAGGGCTTGGAGACGGCATGGCCAGAGATTTGATAAGAGCAGGTATAGTTCGAGTTGTAATGTTTAGTCTCAGGGGGAGGCTATGGACGGATCCCCTATGAGGATAGGCAACACTTGCCCAGCTCTAGAGCAGAGTCCCGGGGAGCCACAGTCCAGCTAGGAGAACGAAAAGCCCTGCATTTGCTATAGACTATTAAGGCTCAGCAAGCCAGCGTGTAAAGTCAAAAGGATTAAGGGGTTCCCAGCTGGTAGAGCTCTTCAAGCCCAGTCCATCAAGGCCTTATTCAGTGGGATGCACGCTAACCTCAGCGGTACCTGGTGATCCGTAATGCCACAGCCCTTCCCAGGCCTGTCCAGTCGAGCTCACCCACAGTCGACTGTGACCTGGAACCCCACCGTCTCTTAGCAGCAATCCCAGATCACCTTTGCCCCATGATTCGTAGAGGAGGCCTACCGTTGGTTCGTGGACCGCGTCGCCCTGCTCCCCTCAGCCACGCTGGTCCAACTCTAATAGGGAGCAGGCTCGAGATGTGACCCTGAGCAAGCGGGTCCCGCAGCTGGGCCGCCCCGGCACCGAGCGATACTGGGTGCTTGTGTTTGTATGTCGGAGGGGTGCATCTAGAGGGCAAGACAGCAGGAAGCCCAGTCACCATCCACAGGCCATAGCAGGACGTGGAAGCTCCGCCGCAGGAATCCCGGCGCTAGGGCCTAGCAGCTGAGAGGCAAACAGAGCCCCTGACCCCCTCACCAGCCTGCAGAGGAGTGGCGCTAATAAAGCAGACCCAATGACTAGGCCAAGGAAGGCTGCAGACACAGCTCCTCCAATGTACCAAAGGGGGCAGACAATCTGGATGCAGTTCCCCCCGAAGGCGAATCCCACTCCTCGCCCTCACCGGGGCAGAGTCAGACCCAGTTGCACAGGACACTCACTGCGTCGGGGGTCAGGGGCCGGATCATCTATTCCGCCACTGCAGCACCTCCAGTGCAGGGCGCGGCTCCATGAAAGACTCCGGGCGCTCCACCGACAACAAACGCTCCGGGGACGTCGTGCTCCGGGACCAAGACCGGAGGGGTCAAGGGCCTCCCAGCAGTCCTATCCCACCTCAAGGGTCTCTCCAGTCCCGAAAGCTCAAGCGAGAACCCAGCATCAGCGGGCAGTGAAGTGTTTCTCCAGGCCGCGCCCCAGCTAAAATGGCGGCAACATGCCTCGCCGCAGCTGTTTCCAGCAGGAGTCCGCAGCTTCCCCGGTGAAAGCAGGGCTGCTCCTCCGTCAGCAGGGGCACCTCCAGCCTCTCCCCATCAGGCTTCGCCTTCGATGTTGGCCAGCAAGCCTGGCGACCAGATTTAATAACTTTAGCAGGACGCATGGAGCGGAGACTCGGGAATACATATCTCACTCGCGTCTTGGCCACGCCCCCTTATTTTACTTTTGACATCTTCCCTACACCAAATCGAAGATTATGGTCTATATGACTATGCATAAACTTTTCAAGTCAGGAGTATGTTTTCAGGTGTCAACAATAGTAGGGATTATAAAATGTTAAAATCATACATACCTCACATGTATGTCCACCTTTGTTGAGATCGAGGCGTGACAGCTGTCCTTTGTCTGTCCTTCCATTATCAATCCACACTATTGGTTTATTGCAGCTCACGTTGTCAGCCACCATACACTCTGCTGTATATGTACTAGGCACTTGAACAAATCTCATCAAACAGATGAGCTCTGGTGAGTTTAAAAGTTCATACACCTATAAGAAAAAACAAAGCAATCAGAAAGCTCTCTAGTACCTAAAGATTCAAAAACACAGACCAACATTTATTTTAAGTACATTTGGTAACTATGAGCCTGATTTAGACTTTGGCTGATAGGATACCCTCTCTGCCAAACCCTCGGACCACTCGCCTGATTTACAGACCTTAAGTATGTCAGTGATGGAGTCTACTCCAGTTCTGTTACAAACATACTCCTTTGATGGCCCAACGAAGTTTGGCCCATGGGAGTTTTGGCTATTCAATTTCGAATGGGTGGTCAAATGGCCAGTTTTCACTCTCCCTCATCGCGGCAAAAAAACTGGTAGTAAGAGATAGCAAAAACATTTAGACGACCCCCACACTATGTAAACTCCCATGGTGTGAGGGTCATTAGTTTCTGATTTTTGAAAAGAAAATCCCACTTTGGTATTTTGTTCTTGAGTAATCCAAAACAGGTTACTAGGTTGACGGACAGCCATCATGTTTGACAGAGCTGTCCGTCAAACTCTTAACTCATTGAGATGAACAGCCATGATGGAGCTTTCTGCCAATGACGTGAGATGTTCTCAGGGTCGGTAGACATTTCTAAATGTGAAGGGCAGGTACTTAATAAGGATGATGGAGTATTTTACTCTGTTGCCATGACGGAGTAAAGCTAGTCCTTTGCACTCTAAATCAGGCCATATTTTAAAGCGCAATTATAACTTTAATATATACAGACTGCATTGATTGCTGAGTTCACATAAAAAGGAGACATCCTGTCTGCTTCAAATTTCAAAGCACTACTGTTTCGGAAAAGAGTTCACCCATTTAGCAAATAACCTTAGTGCCCAATCTTTGAACTCAGGAAAATTGAATCCGTCATAACAAGAGTGCAGCTGATGGTTACAGGTCAAATATGTGGGTGTAAATGAGTACGTAATTGGCTCTCTAATGAGCCACACGCTTCAGGAATATCACAACCAATATAATATAAAGAGAAGTTATCTACTGCAAATTACTCACTGGAGAAAGAGCGTCTCGCACACAAGCTGACAAATCTGTGCTTTATTCCTGGGATTAGTGCCAGAATATCTTTTACAGGAATTGTTAAGAAAAGACTGAACTACAGAAAAGTCTGATACCTTAGGGGGTAACTAGGCTTAGCAAAGAATGAGCATAAATATCTTCAGGCACAAACGTGGTTGCCTACTCGTAACACTAGGCAATGGAAGCGACAGGTCAATTTATTAGCTATGCTAACAAGGAAGAGAATAATGTTAGGAACGATTTTATTTGAGTAACAAAAGCTTTTACATGTAGAGATTATTAATCCGTAGGCTCGTTACTGGTGTGTAAAAAGTCTGATCCCATTGACACTGTATTCTAGCAAACTGTTCACTTCCTAAAAGATTTGTATGAAAGTGCCATATAACTACAAGTTAAGTTTTTAAAAATTCTGAACTAACATTAGTCAGTTTAAAAATGTTTCTAAGAAAGAGTGATCAATCACAGCTTCAGGCAGATAGTAATGGTCTGCAAATGTGTGCATAGAATGCTCACTGTGGCCTTGCACAACCCTAGAATTGTGTTCTCTACCTTAAATAGTAGTAGAATTTACAAACAAATCTAGTGGACTGAGCAACCAGGTCTTACTGTACTGGCCCATTCCTAATGATAGGTATTACAACAGGAGACAATGAAAGAAGCAGACTGAGTAGATTTTTATATGTTCAGGTGATTACAAGTTATCACCATTTCCCTGCAGAAAAAGGGTTCCCATCTCATTAACAATTCATGTCAGCTTCTGGCAGAAGGTAACATCAACTGAAGGGTTTCAGCTCTCTTTCTGCAAGGAACAGGCAAGGTAGGCTTTTCTCAGTATATAAGAAGAATATGGAGAAAGAAACCAGAGACACCCATCGATTAATTTAGAGTCTCTATAATGCTAGCAATTAACTTTCTTATTGGTTCTCTTCTCTAAGCTCCGTGTGCCCTCTTTTCCTGATTGATGCCTGGGGAGGGGCTTTACCTTCCTACTCGCTGCATCTTCCAAGTATGGAATAGGCATTTATTGGTTTAGCGTAAGAATTCTGCACCTTTCATGCAGTATGCCATTCTCTCCCTACTACAACAGCATCATCCTTTTTTGCCCACCTTAATCCAGAGGAAATGTGACTTAGAGGCAGGCCTGCACTGCTGATAGGTGTTTGCACCCACTACGCACCATTCACCTGACCGTCCATCCCATACGGTGGGCACACACTACCGTGCCCTCACAGGTTCAATCTAAGGCTCCAAGGCAGCAAAATAAGTTGTAGCACACCCAAAAAAAGGGGATGAGGAGGTGAAATTAAAAACTGAGTCCACACCCTCTATGGGAAACCCCTAGTGGTTTTAAAATTGCCCTCATCCACTAAATAGTGGCATGCTTCATCACTGGGCATGCTACACCACTCCAGCGCAGACCAACGCTTGGAGTGGAGCAACATGTATTTTCGTAGTAAATACCCCAACCTTCCAAGGAATCCACTATGCAGAATAAAATTAAAACTACCTAAAGGGGTATCCTCGCTATTTTATTCTGGGCCCCCCCATGGCAGGGTTAAAAAATGTAACTTGGGGTGTATTGTCTTATCACCCTCTCTGTTATCAACATGTTTCGGCGTGTCTACCACCACTGACAGGACAATAACTACCCTGGTGCACCCCAAGTTACATTTTTTAACCCTTCCAAGGAAAAAAGTGACAGAAATCACAAGGATAAAACTCTCCAAATAAAGGGGCAATGGTCACACCCCAGCAAGAAGGGACCAGAAGTTTTTGTAATAAAGAAAAACAAGAAACAATGAAAGCTAACACAGAGGTTCACTGTTCATGTTAGTTTGGGAAATGCCATATTCAGTCCCATAGAGATGGTATCATCTTGGAATAGGGACAAAAAAAGAAGAATCCCCACAGCCCAAGATATTGCAGCTCATTCTCTAAGCTTGTGTTCTGCTGTGCTGCTTAGCTGCTGCTCTACTGCATGATGCCACTACATGAAACAAACATGGGGGTAGCAGCAGTGACTCTGTCCCAGTGTAAATCCTTTGCCTAAGTACAACAGCAGAGGATTCCCACCAGAGGATAGACTGTATACACAATCTCAGTGTGATTGACAATGCTGGTCAGCCAGGTTGCATTTCCCAACTGCCCTGCACTGTCAATCACAATGATTGTGTGATCGTGAGCCAAGCTGACGAGCCCAGCCCTGCCTTGAAATAGTGACTTAATAATACAGAACCTTTCTGGGCAGGCAGCGGATGCAGTTGGATAGATCCAAGGGAATAAATTAGGATGGGGCAGCCATCATCTTGCCCACCACGGAGGATTTGTCAATGAGCACAGTTTAGCGCTGACAGAGTGAACATACTCTAGGATAGCACCCCAGAGACTGGTGCCTCTGCCTACATCAGTCCCACCCTTGCCAGAGTGATGATGTAGTGTGCAAGTTCTTTAATAACTTGCACACTACAGCGTCACTATGGCAAAAGACACTCACAGTTTCACTGAGAACAGATTCAAAGCATATGTAGCTGCTGCTAGGAGGTTTTGCTTATGTAGCTCAGACTAGAATTTAGAGTGACCGAGAGTCTTGAAAAATGTGGGACGGTACCACAAGGTAGCACTGGAGTCCTACCTCGCACACGGTGCCTGCTGCTGGGCAGTACCTATGAAAACATTGCTTGCATCAGATACCTGACTGACTGACCCCACCAATTCTTGCTGCTCATCCCAAGACAAGCAACAATTGTGCACACGGGCTGAAGCAGCTATCTCCAATCATGGCATACGTGCTCTTGCTGTTGGTTTGAGTCAGGATTTGTGGAGCATTGCAGGCAGAGGGGTTGTGTGACTGGAGTGAATGCTAGCCATTGCTAGGTCCTATAGTCTTTCAAGAGATTTTGTAACACTACTGTGGCCAAGTTGGATTGAGACGGTTTGCATTTGACAAAACGGGATTTATGGTGCTCCTTCATGCTTCTGCGCCAAGTTCCATGAATGATGCTCCATGAGCAACACCACTGTCTCCAGTCTCACTGTCTGCACGAGACACATCAGCACCAGCAGCGGCTGGAGACAGAATCCTTTGCCTCCTGGCTCTTCCCATACTGACTCACCCAGCAAAGGAGCAAAATGCCATTGATGATGATTGGCACGTCCTACAATAAACGGCTGCTCAGCAAGCTGATCTAACAAGTAAATGACACTTCAAAAATGTAATGCCGGAAGGGGCTAATCCCAATATCCTCTCTATGCATATTGTATATTATTTTGTTTCTTCATTTTCAGAGCGCTAGAACATTGGTAAAGTTGTCTTTAAGCCAACCAAAAAAGAACTAAAAATCAGTTTGATGAAGAGGAAACGTTCCACACTTCATAAGTTTCATTGGGTTGCACTCTGTCAGCCATTACCCTCCTTACTCACTGTGCAACTGGTAATACCTCAGAACTTCAAAACCCTTACAGAAATGTTTTTATTACTCAATTAAAATAAAGAGCAGCCAACATTTAAATGGAAACATATG
This sequence comes from Calotriton arnoldi, assembly GCA_963921515.1. Taxonomy (NCBI): domain Eukaryota; kingdom Metazoa; phylum Chordata; class Amphibia; order Caudata; family Salamandridae; genus Calotriton; species Calotriton arnoldi. The sequence continues at coordinate 34,632 of CAWUFW010009738.1, read as the reverse complement.
ACAATTAAGAAAAATGCAATAGGAGGGGTCAGGAAAATAGAAAAGAAGAGATGCAATATAGAGGAAGAAAGGAGAAAAAGCAGGGCTACGGGGAGGTTATGACAGCAAAAAACGTAAAGAAATACAAACCCAAATGAGATGGGGTGAAAAGGAAAAAAAGAAGGAAAGTGAAAAGAATAAAGAATAAAGAGGGTGTATGGAGTGTACTCACATCATCAAAATAGGAAAGTGAAAAATAAAAAGAATGAAGGAAAGGGAACAAGAGAGAGAAACCAAAGTGTGCAAAAAAAAGAAGTAAAGTCACAAATAATTTGAAAAAAATCGAAGTAGTAATGAAGTACGTTCATGCAATTAGCTGCATAGCCACTCATATACGCAGCTAAGCAGTTATTGTACTTTGCAACGAGGGTATGATATTTTCAACACTAGCCTAGGCCAAATAAAGCAATGCTTAATTGTCACAGTAAGAAATTCAAACTTTTTAATTGCTCAGTCATTGAAAACTTAAATTCAAATGATTGAATTTGTCATGAATTACCTATATACCAATTAACCAACCACAAATAAACATATTTTGCAGTTACCTTTGAGGAGGTGGGCCTATCCTCAGGATTTTCTTTCATACAGTAGTTTATCAAATTTTCAACTTCAGGCCAAGGAGCGCAGTTATACTCCTTCACAGGATCTGTAACAATAGAAAGTACGCTGCAGTTGTTAAAAATGTTTAGTTTAGGAGATAGTTAACCCAATGTAATAAAAGTTTTTATTGTTCACCAAAGGAAATATTTGCCTGTGTCATATTATTACAAAAGCGTGAGCAATGCAGTGCGGTATCCGCACCATGTACTCACAATTGCGGAATACAAAAGTTCCAAATTGGTTCGATGCAAGAACCAGAGTTACCTCACCTGTTTTGGCACATGCATATGATCAACATCTAGGTCTGATCTGCAATTGCTCACAGAACTTTAAAGATAACAAACATTACTCGTGACGGATCAAAAGCAGAAAGTAGATGTGGGAACAGTAATTAGACCGGCACAGGCTGTATAAGAACCAACTCTTGGAACAGAAACCCCAGACAAGAGACAGAACAGTCATTAACACAACACTGCATAAGACTTTGACTTGCACTCACATAAGTTGCTGGAAAAGCACAAGACGTTTTTGGGGTGAAAAGCCACCCAACGAGATTTTGGAGACAATCATGCCAGTCAGACCTGCGAAGAGTCACTCCTCACGGGTTAAAGTAATGCATTTCCCTACTTGTACCCGCATTACCACACAGCACAGAAACATTACCTCACACAACGCAGAGTTCCTCTTGAAGTCTCTGATGATGGTTTTAACTTTCCAGTCAGGATATTACTAAAATGCACCCAGGTTCAGCGGAGATTACAGAGCCACCCTTCCTTTGAGCCTGTATCTAGTGAGTTCAATATGTTCCACTTTTGCTGCCCATTGTGGCGGCTTGACTTCCCCTGTCAGGCCAGATATTATCCTGCGTCCACACATAGAGGGTGACCAGGGCCGGCTTTAGGGCAGTGCGACCGGTGCGGCCGCACTGGGGGCTGACCTGTGGAGGGGAAGCTGACCTCACAGGGGGTGCTGTGTTTAGCAATAACAAATGATTGGAGAGATGAGGGGAACTTTTGCCCGGTGTTAGTGAAAGAATCCAAGGAGGTGGTCATGGTGTGTGGGGGCGCCAAACATGATAGTCGCACCGGGCGCCACCAATGCTAAAGCCATCCGTGAGGGTGACGCCTGTTCCAGTTTAATTCCCAATTCCACTGGTTTGGTCATAAGTTACACCAGGCCCATTCCATCACTTCCTCGTGGAGACTGCCATCACACACATGACACCCATGTGCTTTCTTGGAATTTCTGCCTGGATTGTACACGGAGCTTGACCAGACCACTAAATTGCAACTCGCCTTCTTCGCAGGACCATGTGCCAGCTCCCCCTGCAACAGTTCTCCTGTTCAGCTTGCCCGCAGTCCGCTACCCTCTGTTGTCTATCTGCTGCCCTCTGTTTGTTCCTCCTCTGCTTGTTTCGTGCTCTGTTTTGCCATTCAGCTAGTTTTTCTGCCCCCTGCTTTGCCTTTTTCTGCCCTCCGGTTTGTCTTTTTTGCTTGTTTTCCTGCCCTTTGGCCATTTCAGCTCGTTTTTCTGCCCTCTTCTGCTCTGTTTTGCCTTTTCTGCTCGTTTTTCTGCCCTCTGTTTTGCCTTTTTCTGCTTGTTTCTTCCCTCTTTCCGCCATTTCCTGAAGACCTGGCTTTGCAACTGATACCTCACATCCCAGGGGTGACAGTTCCACGCTCTACAAATGCTGATTGAGTGATTCTACAAAGGCTACATTTCAGACACCAGTCCTGTTGATGACCCTGTCAAGTCTTAACTAAAGGATCGAAACATCGACATCCTACAGCATATGGACTGCTTATGTCACTGAGCTACCAAGGCTGGAGGAAATAGGTACCGTCATTCATACTCATAGACTTTTTAACCTGCAGCCATGATCTATGTACTTCATTTTCTCTACACTTTATACCAGTGTGATACACTGTTAGACTTGACATGCTTGAGGTAGTGTTTACCTAAACGTTTTGCTGATGGTCTTTTATTGGTCTTAGGGCTCTGTGCCCTCTCCCACTGTAAATGTTTTTAAACATGTATTAAGCCTGCTATTGCAGGCCTGAGTGTGCGCAAATGCACTTATGTTCAGTTTGGCCTTTCTAAACCACTGGCCAATCCTAAGAGGACCTTTCACTACAACTAGGGCATCCCTGGGGTAAGTCTTACGGGGTGAAGCAAGTGGTAGGTGAAAGGCAGGGCAGGTACACATGTGGGTTCCCTGCCCAGCTAGAGAAGAATACCTATGTGTGTTTTCACTACCTATGAGGTTTGCTCTTCCCATAGGTTAACATGGGGGGATGGTGGAAATTACTTGAAGCTGCAATAGTGGGTTGCAGTGGAGCAGCCTCATAATGTTTCCTATCATTGGATTCACAATGACAAACCCTCTCCTGTGGCAAAGGTGGATTTGTCATTAACAGCTTAGAAATGCCACTTCTAGAAAGTGTTCAATGAAAGGGGCAATCCTCTCATGCCCCACACTGTCGCACTGCAAAAAGTGGGATCTACTCCCCAATAATGTCCATTTCGTCCAGGTACTCCACAGTAAATCAATATAACCAATATGTATTCCATTCCTTGTTGCTCCATATACTTATTTTCTTTCATCACGCCGGAGACAGTCTAATTGCATCTGCAGTCTTTATTTAAACACTTCTTATACCAGCTGCATGTCACTCCAGACTTTTTACAACGGTATGTGCAGATAAATACGATATGAAGTAGGCACATCATTTTAGGTACCCAATGCATTTCGAGCCTCCTTGGGCTCTTCGTCAGGAGTTTCTACAACAAAATAGAATAAACAGCTTAGCTGACCCAGTCATTGTGAAAAAATGCTTAAATTCAAAATGATAAATTAACCATAACCCACAGCCCCATTGCATACCATACCCCTGCCCTCATCCAATACGATTCCTGTGCTGCTAGTGAAATTGAAACACCCTACTCCAGCCCTCCTTACATTCAATACATACTCCCAATGCCTTAATACGTGGTTCTCCCATTTCGCCTAAGACTTGTATCTCTCATCATCCCTCTTCCCCGAACTGCACCACCTCCTTCGCTCTTAGTTCTTAAACCATATGCCACTCTAGAAAGTGGGCATTTCTCTGCTCTAAAACACTTTGTGTGCATTCCCCATCAACAGCTATAAACATTGGGCATGCAAATGGAACAACAGACCTCTGCCATTTGAGGGTCAGGCTGGATAGACTGGAGGGAGAGGTTTTGACACTTGGCATCTGGGAAGCCAGAACATGGCCTTACTAAAGATAAAGAACTGGTGTTGAGTGCATGTGTGTGTGAATGTGCTCCATACGGACCTGCCTGATATCTGAGGCACTGCGTATTGATGCTGCTTGTGTGTGTGGGAGTGACTGCATGAGGTCTGCCTGTTAATGATTACACCGCACAGCGGTGTTGCTTTCCACATTGACTCTTTGCCAAATTAATACTACATTTGACATTGGTTTTTACCCATGTGGCCTTGGCCCACGGTGTTGCTTAAAAGTGTTGCAATTATATATGTGTATACATTTCTGAAATTGCTGTGATTTGGGGTGCACCCTATAACTGTGTGGTATTGAATTATAATAATTGCCAGGGTGAGCCTAGGTCTGACAATGTTTTGCACCGCATAAGTATGCTGGCGGGTAAAGTAGGATCTTTCCCAAGTGTACATATGACTGATGTCATTTTAATACAGTAGGGCCTAGTACTGCTAGTGATAAGTTCCAAGTGTGATATATGCCCAGAAACACATGATGTTCATGTTGTGTTAATTAATGTGTGTGTTGAATTCAAGCCTTATTACATACACCATGTGTGAAGTCTCTTTTGTGACGATCAGTGCATTTATTGTGTGAGAGTTCTGCCTCTGTGATAAGCCTGATTGCTCAGTGCCAAGCTACCCAAGAGTGAGTGCAGGTTATACAGTGAATGTAATCACTCACCGTTGCCTGCAGTGGTAGGTTCTGCCTGGCTAGAGCACCGCCTCAGCCAATCAGAAAGGGCCAGTTCCAACATACACCATAAGCATTACTCCGTTTTTCACTTTTTTGCACTTATCTCACAGCATCCGTTTTCAGAATTATTTGTCAGAATTATTTTTTGATATATGTATATACATATTGCTCAGATAGATCTAGGTGCTAGAAAATTTCAGCACAGACTGATAAACTGTTTTTCTGTGGTGACTGGACTTCTTCCAGGACCGAGAGAACTTCGAGGGATGTCGACCGTGACCATGACTGTCTCACCCCCTTTGTGGACCAAAGAGTAGCCGCAAGATGACCCTCGTCAACTGCATTGCATCCACAGCATCCTTGAGCATCTTCAGCATTTTGTATCCCTTACATACGGGCCACTTCCATAGGAAACCACTACAAAGGATAAAAGTGCCTGGAACTTACTGAAGACTGCTTCACCTGCGGAGGTAACTGTTTCTGAGGACCTTGCTGGTCCTTCCTAACTGGCTCCCTACTGGAGTGGGTTGCCTAACGTGACTCTAAGTGACCGCAATACAACTAGCCCAACTTTTTGCTCAAAAAGTTTCAAACTGTCAAATTCAATGAATTTGCCAATGCGTGCTTGCAGTTGAGTGAAATGCTTTGATTTACTACACCTTGTACATGCTATATCTCCGGAACCCTCCGGTAGATCTTTTTCATTGTTGTGTCTAAAATGAAGTAAATACAATCTATTTTTATAAATTAGTGTCAGATTTCTTGAGTGTCTCGTGTATTTCATCTTCAATTGTTTTGGTGCTTAAGCCTTACTTGTCAGAGCCACAGATTCCCAGGGTTGAGCTAGAGAGTTTAACAAACAAAACCTACTGGTCCTAAAGGGGTTGGTAAGTACATTACACAGTGATGTTGCAACACCACATCATGCAATACAGCACATTTTCTCACAAATGCCTCCTATAAACACTGCAGAACTGGAAATGTCACATACAAGGAAATTGAAAACTTTGCATCTATGATAGCTGGTAAGGCTTGGATAAAAAGCTGCAACACCAAACCCTCGTCCAATGTAAACCACCCAAGAAAGATAGACCAAGACACATTTAACACACATGTTGGTTTGGCTGGAAGTTCACAAAATCTACCCTCATGGTACAAACTGCCTCATCCACACTTACAAAAGAAATTATTTCACCTTCAATTCCACCCTCTAACAGAGACCCTCTATTGGGCAAACAGAATCACAGACAGAGGTCTGCCCAACTGCTGAGAGGCCAACAAATTGGCAAATGCATCATATACAAAATCCATGTAACATAACATACCTTTCCTCAAGCTACCCTCTCTCTAGTCAGACTGGCTGGGAAGGGTGTCAGACCGTTGGAAGAGAAAAACAATAAGCACTGCTTTTCGACTCACCCTTCATCTGTAGCCCCCTCATACCTCCTCACCCTGAAGAGACCTGCACAATATTTGTCATGTTAATCTTAAACCGGTTAAACGTTTTCTTTGGAATCTTTTGTGCAGATTCGTCAAAAGGTGCCAGAGTTATTATTAACTCACAAATGGCTTTTCAATGGAAACTCTGACCTAACCACACAGCCATGTTATCCTGGTTCACCCCCTCCCATACCAACGTCTTTGCCATACAACTGTTTGATCTCAGACATTTAATCCAGCTTTTCAAACTTAATTACCACATTTAGAAGTTTATAAAAAAACATGCACATATGTCCTTTATATATATAGACCTATTTGCTTTTCCAATGCTTGCGCTGGATTAGTTCATTACTTACACTGAACATAGGAAAAACACTGCGTGTATGTGCCTGTTTGGGTGTGCATGCTTGACTTAAGGGTGTATTGTATTTCAGTATTTATTTAGAAATGAATTCCCCATTGTGGGACATTGAAGCACAATTATCGGTCAGGTAGCACAATGCACCATAAGGGAGTGCATGGTTGGCAGTCTTGTATTCGTTGAGATCCTAGGTGGGAAGCATTTTCAATTCATCCATGAGGGACCAGAGGGGTGCTCTTATCTTGGAGCGAGGCACCTAGCAATGTGAGGGAGGAGAAGGCATGAGATATAGGCATGAAAACTATAACTGCAAATAGATGGCTGTTTTAATTTACTATAGCTAACTACATAGCAGTAACCTAGCCAGACATGTACAGGGGTGTTGTGCGAGTGTATCCCAAAGAAGTAAGTAGAGGGGGTAATAAGAGAAGGACCACTAATGCACAAGTTACTTACCTTTGGTAACGATATATCTGTAAGAAACATTAGTTAGTGATAGATTCCTTACCTTAGAATTACCCCCAGGCGTCAGACTGGATCCGGAAAGTTTTCGTCAGCAGTACCCCTGCGCGTCGGAAGGTGGCGTCGTGTGGCTCCTCGTCCAACGTTGGCGTCGTGGTTGCCGAGATGACATCACGGCAGCTACTTAGACGCCGCCCTCGCGCGCTGAAGTCAGTTCTGTACACGACATTCCGCGCCAGGAATGCAGAGCCATGCAAGATACTGACCACTGGTGCATCGAAACTAGGGCCCTGAAAAGGGATGACCTTAACCCTAGAAATCAGTTCGCAGAACGGGGAGGATGGGTGGGGCGGGAAGGAATCTATCACTAACTAATGTTTGTTACAGATATATTGTTACCAAAGGTAAGTAACTTGTGCATCTGAAAGAAACACGTTAGTGATAGATTCCTTACCTTAGAATAGATACCCCAGCAATACCAACCCCGGTGGTGGGTCTGCGAACCAAGATCACACCAGGAAGTCCCGGAGAACAGAACGGCCAAAGAAGCCGTCTCTCCGGACTTCGCTGTCCAGGCAATAATGCTTAGTAAAAGTGTGCAGCGAGGCCCACGTAGCTGCCTGACAGATGTCTTGTAAGGGGACACCACGTCCCAACGCCGTAGTGGCAGCAGTCGCCCTGGTACAATGGGCGCGCAGCCCCAACGGAGGCTCCTTCTTTGCCAGAGAATAACAGGCTTTAATACACAAGACGACCCATCTGGAGATAGTCCGCTTGTGTACGGCCCGACCATTCTTGGCGCCAACGTAGCCAATAAAGAGCTGGTCATCCACCCGGAACTGTTGTGTGCGACTCAGGTTAAAAGAAAGCGCACGTTTTGGGTCCAAACGGTGGAGCCTCTCTTCCTCTCTGGAAGGATGCGGAAAGAAGGTGGGCAAAGTGATGGTCTGCCCGATATGAAAGGCAGTAACAACCTTCGGCAGAAAGGATGGACGTGTCCTGAGCACAACCTTGTCCGGATGGACAGATAGAAAAGGAGGTTTGCAAGAAAGAGCCTGGAGCTCACTCACTCTCCTAGCAGAGGTGATGGCAACCAGGAAAGCAGTCTTCAGAGTCAACAGACGAAGAGGACAGTTGTGAAGAGGCTCAAAGGGAGCACACATTAAGTATGTGAGAACCAGGTTCAAGTCCCACTGTGGCATTACGAAGGGGATAGGAGGAAAAAGATGAGTAATGCCTTTGAGGAATCTGTTAACAAAAGGGGACTTGAAAAGAGAGGGCTGATCAGGGAGCCTGAGAAAGGCTGAAATAGCAGAAAGGTAGCCCTTGATAGTGCCCAGAGCAGAGCCCTGCTGGGCCAAAGAAAGAAGGAATAGTAGGACTTCAGAAAGAGGGGCAGAAAGGGGATCCACAGCCTTTGCTGTGCACCATGCCACAAACTTGTTCCACCTGCAGGCATATACCAACTTAGTGGAGGGACGCCTGGCTGCCAGAATGACATCACAGACTTCAGGAGGCAAGACGAAGGAATCAACTGTCGCCGCTCAATCTCCACGCAAAGAGGTGGAGACTGGACAGGTTCGGGTGGAGGACCGTCCCCTGCTGCTGCGACAGGAGATCCTCCCGAAGAGGCAGTCGGATCGGAGGATCGATAGTCATACTGAGTAGCTCGGGATACCAAACTCTTCGAGCCCAGTCCGGAGCCACAAGAATGACTTGGGCCCGGTCGCGCCTGATCTTCTTCAGCACTCTGGGCAGAAGTGGTATAGGCGGCAAAGCGTACAACAGACCGCAACTCCACTCGCGACGAAAAGCGTCGCCTAGCGAGTGCCGCCTTGGAAATTCCAACGCGCAGAACTGCTGACATTGCGCGTTCTCTTCGGTGGCCAATAGATCTAACCAAGGTTCTCCCCACTGTTGAAAGAGACCTTACGCCACGTCCAAGTGAAGACCCCATTCATGATCTATCATGCACCTGCGGCTGAGTTCGTCCGCCCTGGCGTTCAGTGAACCTGCCAGGTGTTGAACCACCAGGGAAATGCCCTGATATTCCAGCCATGTCCAGAGGCGCAGAGCCTCCTGACATAGGGTCCACGACCCCACCCAACCCTGTTTGTTGCAGTACCACATGGCGGTGGTGTTGTCTGTGAACACCTGCACTACTCTCCCCTTGACAGAGGGAAGGAATGCCTTCAGTACAAGTCGGATCGCCCGAAGCGCCAGAACGTTGATATGGAGCCTGGACTCCGCCGGAGACCAGAGGACTCCGATCTTCGCCTCTCCCATGTGGCCGCCTCATCCCAGGAGGGACGCATCCGTCACCACTGTGTGCTCCGGTTGGGGAAGGGAGAGGGATCTGCCATAGACCCAATGCCGGTTCGTGAGCCACCACTGTAGCTGTTGTGCAGTGCCCTCTCAGATCTGGACGTAATCGGACAGGTTCCCCTGATGCTGCGCCCACTGGAACTTCAGGTCCCACTGCTGCAGAGCCCGCATATGCCATCTGGCATGAGTGACCAGCAGGATGCAGGAGGCCATGAGGCCCAGCAGCCTCAGGGTCATCCTGACTGAAACCCAGGATAGAGGCTGAAAGATCGGAATCAGAGCCTGAATATCCTGGACTCGCCATTCGGGAGGATAGACCCGAAAGTGCGTCGTATCCAGAACCGCTCCGATGAATAGGAGCTTCTGAGAGGAAATCAGGTGCGACTTCGGCACATTGATGGAGAACCCCAGCAAATGCAGGAGGTCGGCCGTAGTCTGGAGGTGGAGACGACTGTCCGGGGCGAGCCCGCCTTCAACAACCAGTCGTCGAGATAGGGGAAGACTGGAACCCCTGATCTGCGCAGATGAGCTGCGACCACCGCCATCACTTTCATGAACACCCGAGGGGCGCTGGTAAGGCCTAAGGGGAGCACGGTAAACTGAAAGTGCTCGTGGCCTACCGTAAACCTCAGGTAACGCCGGTGGGCCGGCAGGACGGGAATGTGGAAATATGCATCCTGCAGGTCCAACGCTACCATCCAGTCTCCAGGATCAAGGGCAGACAAGACCTGAGCCAGAGTTAACATCTTGAACTTCTCCTTCCGGAGGAAGCGATTGACGTCCCTGAGGTCCAAGATAGGACGCAGGCCCTTGTCCTTCTTGGGCACCAGAAAGTAGTGGGAATAACAACCACGTCCTACTTCTGGCGCAGGAACGCGCTCGATGGCCCCCTTGGCCAAGAGGGCCGCGACTTCCTGTTGAAGAAGTGCCAAGTGATCCCCCGACATGCGGTGGTACTGGGGTGGCATGGCTGGAGGGGTAGTCTCGAAGGGGAGGGAGTAGCCCCTTCGGACTATTTGTAAAACCCACCTGTCCAAAGTGATGGTGCGCCAGTGGGGGAGGTGATGGCGAATCCTGCCACCCACTGCCGTTTGATGGGCCTGAAAAACCGGACGAGGAAGGTTTGGAGGCAGTGGTGGTGGGGTGGAGGTGGACTGACCCGCCCGCTGGCCCCCGGACCCGCCGTGGCGGGTCCCACGTCCGCGCTGAGAATGTTGCTGCGCAGGCCTGTGGCTCTGAAACGAACGTGTCGGGGCGCCCCTTCCGTGGCGACGAAAGGAGCGAAAAGCAGAAGGCGGAGGAGGGCGCATGGCAGAAAGGCCCAGGGACTTGGCCATAGCCCGCGAGTCCTTAAAGCGCTCCAACGCACTATCTGCTTTATTGCCAAAAAGGCGAATGCCATCAAAGGGCATGTCCATCAGAGTGTTCCGGACATCCCCAGAAAAACCAGTTGTCCTCAGCCAGGCGTGGCGATGGAGCGCCACTGTCGTGGAAATCGCCCTGCCCAGCGAGTCGGAGGTGTCAAGGCCACATCTAATAGTGAACTTTGCTGCATCCCTCCCTTCAGCAATAGCTTGAGAGAGCACTGTCCGGGCCTCCTCCGGACACTGAGGCAGCATTTGCGCCACCGTATCCCACACAGAGTGGGAATAACGTCCCAAGAGGCATGCGGTGTTCACAGACCGCAGCCCTAAACTGGCAGAAGAAAAAATCTTCTTACCGAACTGCTCCAGTTTCTTGGATTCCCTGTCCGGTGGTGCGGCAGGGAATGCGCTCTGGGACGCAGAGGCTTGGACAACCAAGCTCTCGGGGTTGGGTGTTGGGAAAGGAAAAGGGGGTCGCCCGGTGCCGGGCGATGGCGTCGGGCCACGTTCCTATCCACAGGAGCCCCTGTGGTGGGCCTGGACCAGGTGCCCAAAAGAACGTCCGAAAGTGCATCATTAAAAGGCAGCAGTGGCTCCGCAGAGGTAGCCGCCGGCTGAAGCACTTCTGTCAGGAGGTTAGTCCTAACGGCCACTGTAGGGAGCTCGAGGTGGAGGGCCTCAGCCGCCCTACGCAACACCACTGCGTAACTTGCACCCTCCTCCGTAGCCACGGTAGGAGGAGTGAGCATGCCAAGGTCAGGAGAGGTGTCAAGACCACTGGCTTCCCCCAGCGCCTCTGCCCAGTCCGGGTCAAACTCACATTGTGCTGTGAGAGGGTCCTCAGACCCCTCCCAGTCCTCCCCTTCCTCAGAAGGCTGATGAACAGGCCGAAAATAAGGAGGATGGACATAGGGATAGAAAGGTCCCATCGGCGTCGGAATCGGCGTCGAGCGACGCCATTCCGGCGCCATGTCCACATCGGGGCTGAAACCGGGGATGACATCGTCCGGTGGGACGGGCGACGTCGGAGGTGGTGCCGGAGGAGTCGACGTCGGTGGAGGTGTCACAAGGTCAACCGGTGTCGACCGGGATCCAGGCCTGGATCCATGGGGGCCCTGCGGCGCCGACGGCGATGCCGGAGCTGCCGACAGTAAAGGGTGAGGACCCCCAGTAGGGCCCACGGGGCCCGAAGGCGCACCAGCAGGGCCCGACGGCCCAAAGAAGCGAGCCATGGCTGACAGAAATTCCTGCAGCTGGGCCGGAGTCGCCGACGGACCCGGGAAGGGCGGGTAGGCTGGCGGCGACTGCGTAGGCTCCGCCGGAGCCGCGTGGGGGCACCACCCGCACCCTCAGCCGCATCGCGCGACGGGCGAGGGGAAGTCGGAGAGCGATGGCGCTTCTTCGACTTCTTGGATCGCTTCGTCTTACTTGACCCCGAGTGCGAAGACTTCGATCCCGATGAACGATGGTGGTGGCTCCGCGACCGGTCCCTCGACCTCCCAAGGGACCGGGACCTTGAGCGGTGCGGAGCCGACTGCCAAACTTCAAGCAACTATCGGGACCGCTCCCGCAAAGTCTTCGGCGCCATGGCCCGGCAGTTGGGGCACGACTTGGGGTCGTGGTCGCGCCCCAGGCAGAAAAGACACACGCGGTGCGGGTCCGTCACCGACATCATGCGATGACAGTCCCCGCAGGACTTGAAACCGGGCATCCCTACTGCACCAGGAGTCGATCGACTCGAAAAATAGAGACAAAAAGGCCTCGAAAAACTCAGTCAAAAAGTGACTGGGAGTACCGCTCTCTCCGGATCTGCGCTTGCTGGTGCGGAAAAAGAAAGAACTGACGTCAGCGCGCGAGGGCGGCGTCTAAGTAGCTGCCGCAACGTCATCTCAGCGACCAAGACGCCAACGACGGACGCGGAGCCGCACGACGCCATCTTCCGACGCGCAGGGGTACTGCTGACGAAAACTTTCCGGATCCAGTTTGACGCCTGGGGGTAATTCTAAGGTAAGGAATCTATCACTAACGTGTTTCTTTCAGATCAGTAGAGTAACATGTGCAAAGGAGAGATGATGCTCAATGAGTAAAATGATGCCACATGCTCAAGAATCAAAGTTGGTGACATGAGAAGTAGCCATGTCGTTTTTTACATGCAGGGATATAGTGTAGTGTTGTTCAAATGCACCTCATGAGCGGGAAAAGGAGTGGAAGACCAATCAAGGTTAGCAATCTGAGCAGAAAGTACAGAATCTTTAAAGGCACAGATTTCACCTACTCCTGCTAGGCTGAAGGATGCCAACATTCTGAGCAGGTGTTTGCGCCTCAAGTAGTTCTCCTGCTCCCGAAAGATCACAAGACAGACAAGTATTAGTCAGGTAAGCCTCATTCAGGTCCTGGGTCTAAGCCTAGCCAGACTGGCACCCTGCACATGTGAGGGTGAGAGACAAAGTGCTTTGTAGGTTTTTGCCCTGACAGAATATGAAAGAACTGGTCTATCCCATGGTACTAATCTGTCCTCACCCACTCAGGTGAGACCAATAATGTTTCATAGATCCCAATTTACCTTTCTGTTTCTAGTTTACATGAGGAGGCGTCATCCTGACCTTATAGACTATTTTCCCAGACAACATCCACTGCATATCTATGTAAAAAAGAAACAGTGTGATGAAAGGCAACTTATCTCTCTTCCATTGTTTATAGCTTGGACAGCAGCTTGACAGATTTAGTAGGTTTCATTGGTCCAATCTCTACCCAGCTGTTCTCTGAGCCTTTGGATAAACTGCTTGTACATGGGTATCCACAAATTAACTTTCTTTCTAACCTCATTTGCCTTCCCTTATTCCATTTTCCCACTCTCTCCCTATTTACTCTGCTCTCACCTCTATCTAGCGAGAGGCCTTTGATCCAAACAATAGGAATCAAACAGGTTCATCCAGGCACTCTAGCCTGGTGCTAGGGATCTTGTTTGAACGTTTTAGGGAAAAACCAAGCTATCTCTTATAACTTCAAGGTGGTGGCCAGTTTTACTGATTTCTGGGCACTTAGCCTGACCCTGCTGACCCTTAGAACTGTAGAGCTATCACTCCCAGCCTCCTTTTATCAGCAGTTTACAGCAGAAGCTTCTTCCCAGTCCTGCCAAATAGTAACGTTCCACACCTTAGGTTTCACTAGGGGTGGGCTGTCTTGCTGGCAGAGTTATTAGTTGGTGTTGTCTGCAGGACTATGTAACTCAGGTCGATCCACTACTCTCTCAATACTTGTTTGGCATTCCAGCCATTCATCAAGATAAGGATAAACACATATGGTTTTGCACCTCAAGTACTGCATTTTATTTTTATCCTTTAGGAACCTAGCAACACTACCAACAAGGATATTAGTTCTCAGGTCAATACTATCTTCAGTGCAGGGTGTTGTCACACCCTGCACATAATTTAGTCCCTATTCCCTCCCTCTTTCCCTCCACTCTAACAATCTCACTACTAGTGAGAAACAGGTTCCAGCAGCAGATGCCCCAGTGGCAACTAGATTTTCTCATGGAAAGCCAAGTGACAGGACCTACATAAGCAGACAGAAGACGAGATTATGGATCAAAATATTCAAGATGCAGGGATTATGGCATCGTCAATGATGTTGCGAGCTAGCTTCTAGGATAGTTATGTTCCTGGGCAGGACTTATCAAATATTCCCTTCTTTAACCCCTTAATAAAAGTCAGAAATTGCTGATATTGTGAAGGACAATGCATAACATTTGATTTTTTTATAAGTCGTATTGAAGGCCAAATTAACTCTAATGGAGGAAAGGTTCAATTATTATTAGAGTGGTAGAGCCTCTTTTACACCTATCCTGTCGTCTTTCTCACATGTCCAGACACCAAATACTACATCTCTTCTTTTTGAAAACGAAGTAAGATCTACTTACGGATGCATTTGCCTTTGCTCAGACTGTTCATATGATCCCATTGTACGAATGGGGGAAACAAAACACAAGCTTAGTTATAACAGGCTATAGTGGAGGAACCTAACGCACAAGTTACTAACTTGTGTAACGATATATCTTTAAGAGACAGTAGTTAGTGACAGATTCCTTACCTTAGAATATCCCCAGGCGTCAGGCTGGATCCGGAAAGTTTTTGCGTAGCAGTACCCTTGCTGCGTCGGTAGGCGGCGTCGTGCGGCTCCGCGTCCGTCGTCGGCGTCGTGATCGCCGGGATGACGTCGCGGGCAGTACTCAGACGCCGCCCCTGCGCGCTGACGTCAGTTCTGGTACACGACTTTCCACGCCAGGAACGCAGAGCCATGCAAGAAGGTGACATAGGTGTCTGAAAAATACTAGGGCCCTGAAAGGGATGTCCTTAACCCTAGAAATCAGTTCGCAGAACGGGGAGGATGGGTGGGCGGTAGGAATCTGTCACTAACTACTGTCTCTTACAGATATATCGTTACACAAGTTAGTAACTTGTGCATCTGAAAGAGACACGTTAGTGACAGATTCCTTACCTTAGAATAGATACCCCAGCAATACCAACCCCGGTGGTGGGTCTGCGAACAAAGATCAGACAAGGAAGTCCCGGAGGACAGAACGGCCAAAGAAGCCGTCCCTCCGGACCTGACTGTCAAGGCAGTAATGCTTTGTAAACGTGTGCAGCGAGGCCCACGTAGCGGCCTGACAGATATCCTGCAGCGGAACACCGCGGCCCAAAGCCGTGGTAGCAGCCGTTGCCCTGGTGGAATGGGCACGCAGCCCAACAGGAGGCTCCTTCTTAGCCAAAGAATAGCAGGCCTTGATGCACAAGGTAACCCAGCGGGAGATGGTTCGTTTGTGCACCGCCCGACCTTTTTTGGCGCCCACGTAGCCAACAAAGAGCTGGTCATCCACCCGGAAGTGTTTGGTGCGGT
Source organism: Calotriton arnoldi (assembly GCA_963921515.1). Lineage (NCBI taxonomy): Eukaryota > Metazoa > Chordata > Amphibia > Caudata > Salamandridae > Calotriton > Calotriton arnoldi. The sequence goes on along the minus strand of CAWUFW010009738.1, from coordinate 19,183 downwards.
CGATATAGAAGGAGAGCGCACATTTTGGGTCTAGACGGTGGAGCCTCTCTTCCTCTCTGGAAGGATGCGGAGGCGGAAAGAAGGTAGGCAAAGTGATGGTCTGCCCAATGTGGAAGGCAGTAACCACCTTTGGCAAGAAGGACGGACGCGTCCTAAGAACAACCTTGTCTGGATGGACAGACAGAAAGGGAGGTTTGCATGATAGAGCCTGGAGCTCACTCACCCGCCGAGCGGAGGTGATGGCCACCAGAAAGGCTGTGTTCAGAGTCAGAAGACGAAGAGGACAGTTATGTAGAGGCTCAAAGGGAGCGCACATTAAAAGGTAAGAACCAAGTTCAAGTCCCACTGAGGCATCACAAACGGAACAGGAGGGAAGAGGTGTGTAATGCCTTTTAAGAACCTGTTAACAACAGGGGACTTGAAAAGGGAGGGCTGATCAGGGAGCCTGAGGAAGGCCGAGATAGCACAGAGATAACCCTTGATGGTACCCAGGGCAGAACCCTCTTGGGCCAGAGAAAGAAGGAACAGAAGGACCTCAGAAAGAGGGGCAGAAAGGGGGTTCACAGCCTTTGCTGTGCACCATGCCACAAATTTGTTCCACCTGCAGGCGTATACCACCTTAGTGGAGGGACGCCTGGCTGCCAGAATCACATCACAAACTTCGGGAGGCAAGTCGAAAGGAATCAACTGCCGCCGCTCAATCTCCACGCAAGCAGGTGGAGGCTGGACAGGTTCGGGTGGAGGACCGTCCCCTGCTGCTGCGACAGAAGATCCTCCCGAAGAGGCAGACGGATCGGGGATCTACGCTCATACTGAGTAGCTCGGAATACCAAACTCTTCGAGCCCAGTCCGGAGCCACAAGAATGACTTGGGCCCGGTCGGTGCCGAATCTTCTTCAACACTCTGGGTAGAAGTGGTATAGGCGGAAAGGCGTACAATAGACCGCAACTCCACTCGCGACGAAAAGCGTCGCCGAGCGAGTGCCGCCTTGGAAATTCCAACGCGCAGAACTGATGACATTGCGCGTTCTCTTCGGTGGCGAATAGATCTAACCAAGGCTCTCCCCACTGTAGAAAGAGTCCTTGCGCCACTTCCGAGTGAAGACGCCATTCGTGATCCATCATGCACCTGCGGCTGAGGTTCGTCCGCCCTGGCGTTCAGGGAACCTGCCAGGTGTTGAACCATCAGGAACATGCCCTGATGTTCCAGCCATGTCCAGAGGCGCAGAGCCTCCTGACAAAGGGTCCACGACCCCACCCCGCCTTGTTTGTTGCAGTACCACATGGCGGTGGTGTTGTCTGTGAACACCTGCACTACCTTCCCTTTGACAGAGGGAAGGAATGCCTTGAGTGCAAGTCGGATCGCCCGGAGCTCCAGAAAGTTGATATGGAGCCGGGACTCCGCCGGAGACCAGAGGCCTCTGATCTCCGCCTCTCCCATGTGACCGCCCCATCCCAGAAGGCACGCGTCCGTCACAACTGTGTGCTCTGGCTGGGGAAGGGAGAGGGATCTGCCCATGACCCATTGCCGGTTCGTCAGCCACCACTGCAACTGTTTTGCAGTCCCCTCCGAGATCTGGACGTGATCGGACAGGTTGCCCCGGTGCTGCGCCCACTGGAACTTCAGGTCCCACTGCAGAGCCCGCATATGCCACCTGGCATGATTGACCAGCAGGATGCAGGAGGCCATGAGGCCCAGCAGCCTCAGGGTCATCCGTGACCGAAACCCAGGATAAAGGCTGAAAGATCGGAATCATAGCCTGAATATCCCGGACTCGCCGTTCGGGAGGATAGGCCCGAAACTGCGTCGTGTCCAGAACTGCTCCGATGAAAAGGAGCTGTGGAGAAGGAATCAGGTGCGACTTCGGCACATTGATGGAGAACCCCAGCGAGTGCAGGAGTTCGGCCGTAGTCTGGAGGTGGGAGACGACTGCCTGGGACGAGCCCGCCTTCAGCAGCCAGTCGTCGAGGTAGGGGAAGACTGAAACCCCAGCTCGGGCGCAGATGAGCTGCGACCACCGCCATCACTTTCGTGAACACCCGAGAGGCACTGGTAAGGCCAAAGGGGAGCACGGTGAACTGAAAATGCTCGAGGCCTACCGTGAACCGTAGGTAACGCCGGTGGGCCGGCAGGACGGGGGTGTGGAAATAAGCGTCCTGCAAGTCCAACGCTACCAACCAGTCTCAAGGGTCGAGGGCAGTCAAGACCTGAGCTAGGGTGAGCATCTTGAACTTCTCCTTCCGGAGGAAGCGATTGACGTTCCGAAGGTCCAAGATAGGACGCATGTCCTCTTTGTCCTTTTTGGGCACCAGAAAGTAGTGGGAGTAGCAACCACGTCCTACTTCTGGGGTCGGAACATGTTCGACGGCCCTCTTGGCCAAGAGGGCCGTGACTTCCTTCTGCAGAAGCACCAAGTGATCCCCTGACATGCGGTGGAATTGAGGTGGCATGGCTGGGGGGTGGTCTCGAAGGGAGGGAGTAGCCCCTTCGGACAATGTCCAAGACCCACCTGTCCGAGGTGATGGGACGCCAGTGGTGAAGGTGATGGCGGACCCTGCCCCTACTGGGCGTGCCGTGCACCTGAAAGGAGGGACTAGGAGGGCTTGGTGGCCGCGGACGGGTTGGAGGTGGTGGCCTGACCCGCACGCTGGAGTTGCCCGAACCGCCACGGCGGTATCCACGCTCCTCGGCCACGCGAAGGCGCTGCTGCGCGGGCCGTTGGCCGGGCTGCTGACGTGACTGGGCGCACCTCCCGTGGCCACGAAAGGGGCGAAAAGCAGATGTGAGCGGAGGGCGCACAACAGCAAGGCCCAGGGACTTTGCAGTAGCCCGCGAGTCCTTGAAACGCTCCAGCGCATGGTCTGCCTTTGAACCAAAAAGACCGACTCCATCAAAGGGCATGTCCATGAGAGTATTCTGGACATCACCCGAAAAACCAGTGGTCCTCAGCCAGGCGTGGCGACGCAGCGCCACCGTCGTTGCAAGCGATCTGGCCAGCGAGTCGGCGGTATCAAGGCCACAACGTATGGTGTATTTAGCCGCATCTCGCCCTTCCGCAATGGCGCGGGTAAGCAGTGTCTGGACCTCCTCAGAACACTGCGGCAAAACAGTCGCCACCGAATCCCACAGGGAGTGGGTATATCGGCCCAAGAGGCAAGCGGTGTTGACGGACCGCAAGCCAGCACTGGAGGAAGAGAAAGCCTTCTTCCCAAAGTGGTCCAGGCGCTTGGATTCCCTATCCGGAGGGGCGGTAGGGAAGGCGGTTTGGAAGGCAGAGGCTTGGACAACCAAGCTCTCAGGGGTGGGGTGTTGGGAGAGAAACAGGGGGTCGCCCGGAGCAGGGCGATGGCGTTGGGCCACGTTCCTATCCACAGGAGCCCCTGTGGTGGGCTTGGACCAGGCACCCAAAAGAACATCAGTGAGTGCATCATTGAACGGCAGCACGGTCTCCGAAGAGGAGGCCGCCGGCTGAAGCACTTCTGTCAGGAGGTTAGTCCTGACGGCCACCGTAGGCAACTGGAGATTCAAGGCTCCAGCAGCTCTACGCAACACCGTTGCAAAATTAGCCCCCTCCTCCGTAGCCACGGGAGGAGACAGCATTCCAGAGTCAGGGGAGGTGTCCAGACCACTGGCATCCCCAAGTTCCTCAACCCAGTCCGGGTCAAACTCGCACTGTTGTGTGAGAGGGTCCTCAGACCCCTCCCAGCTCTCCTGGTCCTCCTCAGGTTCATAATATGGAGGAGGAGGGACATTAGGGACCCAAGGTCTCATCGGCGCCGGAACCGGCGTCGGGCGACGTCGGTCCGGCTCCATGTCCGGAGCCGGAGAGAGCCGGGGAATGACGCCGTCCGGAGCCCCGGACAACGTCAGGAACGGCACTGGGGACATCGGGCGTCGGCGGAGGCGTGGTTAGGTCCAACCGGCGTCGATGGGGGTTGCGGCACCACCGGAGCCGGGATCGAGGCCGGGGCCGGAGCCGAGGCCGGGATGAAGGCTGGTGGGACAGGCGACGCCGGGACCGGAGTCGACGGCGACGCCGGAGCAACCCCATCAGGGCCCGCGGGGCCCGAAGGGCGCACCGGAGGGACCTTGAGGCCCGAAGAGGCGGGCCATGGCCGACAGGAACTCCTGTACTTGGGCCGGAGTCGCCCCCGAACCCGGGAAGGACGGGTAATGCGGGGGTGACTCGACAGGCACGTCCGGGGCCGCGGGGACGGTGCCGACAGGGGCTTCAGCCGAGTCGCGAGACCGGCGAGGCGAAGTCTTAGAGCGATGACGCCGCTTAGACTTCTTGTGCTTCGACTTACCGGAGGAGCGCGAAGACTTGGATTCCGACGAACGATGGGGGCTCCGCGACCGGCCCCTCGACCTCTCCCGTGACCGGGGCTTGGTGCGGCGCGGAGCCGACTGCCGGACCTCGAGCAGCTTTCGAGACCGCTCTCGCAAAGCCTTCGGATGAAGTTTCCGGCAGTCAGGGCACGACTTCGTGTCGTGATCTCGGCCGAGACAGAAGAGACACTCGAGATGCGGGTCCGTGATGGACATCATGCGGGCACAGACCTCGCAGGGCTTAAAGCCGGGCATCCCTACGACACCTTAGGAGTCGTGAAGACTCGTAGAAGAAAACAGTGAAAAATTCACAAAAAAGAGTAGTCAAAAAGTGACTAGGGCACTGCTCTTCCCGGATCTGCGCTTACTGGCGCGGAAAAAGAAGAACTGACGTCAGCGCGCAGGGGCGGCGTCTAAGTACTGCCCGCGACGTCATCCCGGCGATCACGACGCCGACGACGGACGCGGAGCCGCACAACGCCGCCTACCGACGCGCAAGGGTACTGCTACGCAAAAAACTTTCCGGATCCAGCCTGACGCCTGGGGATATTCTAAGGTAAGGAATCTGTCACTAACGTGTCTCTTTCAGATACGCATTGCAAAGGAAAGATTCAGCCTCCGCTGTGGCCTTTCTGACAACGGAAGAAGACTCCCATCTCACCAATGTCAGGGCCTTTCCATGGCAATGAGAACACAGGTCTGCAGGAGTTTGATGATAAATCACATATTAAATCAATAATACATTTTTAAAAAACAGTTGTTCAAAAGGCAGATGAGGCAGATGACCTTTCCCAGAGCTACTATTCATCACTAGATGACTCTTGCCACGAGAAGGATAATGAAAGCAGATCAAATGGTAAACTTGAGTTGGTAAATAAAGCAGGGCATAACAGCCAAATTTCTGTATGTCTGTGAAATGTGAAGTGGTAATTTTAAGATGTGGATAGGAGGAGTGAGTGTTTCTAAATCTTAGGAACTAATACAGAGAAGATTCATTCACTCTTCAATGGCCTACTGAATGGCAGGTCTTGCAACAAAATCTGTTGAAACAGTTCAGGGTCATAGAAGGAGTGATTACCCCTAAGAAATGGAGGTGTCTTACCATACGGTACCCTGCAGACAACTCATATGACCTTCAATGTAATACATGCTGAAACCGTCAGTCAATGAAATTAATGTAAAAGAGAAATGGCAGACCGGTAAGCAAAGAGTAACCATGTGTGCTGCTAAATTCGCAATGACCTGAACATGCCTCAGGAGACCGAAGATTAAATAGCTTCTGTAGTCCAAACCCAAGCCAAAGCATACCAGTACGGCATTGCTTTCTAGGAGGAGTCAAACACTGAAGCCTCCCATGGCTGTCTCAGCTGAATACAACATCCACTAGGGACCACCCAAATGTAGGGAGCAAGACCCTTATACCCATAGAAAGAGAATGGGTAAAAAAAAATTCAATATCAGGCACTGGGTATTCAAAGTGCTTGCCTTGATTCTCCTGCTGGTAGCTACAGAAATCAACCTAAAATCAAAGAGGACAAAGCTTGACAAATGAAGAAAGGCATCTTTTATTCTGCGTTGCATTTCCCCACATCTTGTGCTGCACTGATCATTTCATTTCGAGACTTATGCATGAAGGTAATGACGTTCCTGAACCTCTTATTTATCTATTATAATGAAGTTGGTGAACCACTCTATAAAGTGCCAAGAGTACTTCAAATCAGCCAGGCAGGACCGTGGAAATCTCAGGGTAGTGGTTGCCATGTCTTCTTCCCAAAGGCGTAGTGAGGCTCTGCCTTGTAACTTTGCTTTGACCTCTTTATTGAGTTCAATAAGCTCAAGTTTTAAAGTTCTATAATATTTGTTGAATCTATTGAACATCTTCCTTCTTTTCGCTATGAACTCAAATTTCGTGACAAGTGCTTTACTGCTTTGCTTTACTGAGGAACGCTTTGGTTTTGCCTTCAAAGTTTCAACTAAATTAAACTAAAGACTCTCAATCACACTCTACACCTTAATTAAAAAAAAGATTAAAGACTCCTTCCCTAACTAAACTAATAGGAGCCACATTTTCCAAACACTTTAATGAAATAACTCTGACATTAAACAAGGAAAGAGCGAAGGAAAAAAATCATCCCACAAAATCAACACTGAGGTAAATCATATCATCGGAGGTTATGTGTAGCACACACACTCTATGAATAGACAACTGCAGCTGCCCCGCAGTCACATGGAACAGATTTTGAAAAGAGTAATCACTAAAGTCTCCAGAAATTTCTGGTCACAACGCTCTAAATCACTACTTGCGCAGTTTAAAATGCGTGTTTAAAAGGCCTACATTTGATGTAAAATGGTTGCTCTCAAGCACTGGCTGGTTCACTCATTCTTGCTTAAAAATTACTATCAACAATCATTGGCAAAGATAATAGGTCTTGCATCATCCGCCAACCTTTTGGAATGGAATGGGGTATTTATAAAGCGCTAAACTGCCACTCCGAAAGGAGCATCCTGGCGCTGGTTTGGAGGTAAGAGGAAGCCCGGGAGATCCTAAATGAGTGAGAGACAGAATTCCTCTGAGGATCCGAATATCCAAGTTTTCAGTGCCCTCCTAAATTGTGTTTCTGTTTTTAGCAATCTCAGATGAGTTGGCATTAGGTTCCAGGCTTTGGTTCCCAAGGCGGCCACTGTTTTTCCTCCCTTTGTTTTACATCTAAAACTGGGGGGTTTGAGGAGATGGCTGACGAGGACCTAAGGGTCCTGGTTGTAATGTAGGGGGTGAACCTCGCTGAGAGGTACTTTGGTCCCAGTTTAAGTGAGTCGCTAAAGGTGATTAAAAGAATCTTAAAGAGTATTCTCTTATGCAGCAATTCTTGGTTTGTTTTTCCATGGCTTCTGCAAAACGTTATTGTTTGGGAAGCTGCCAGGTGTTTGTCAATCTATTAAAAAAAACTTTAACCAAAAAAAAATGTTTTTTAGTCTCAAAAAAGCACACAATACCATAGTACTCCCTAGCACTGAAAGTTGCTACTTTGTGTGTGGAGGTGCTCCTTAAGCAAGAGCAGCATGCCTTAACTCACAGTGTAGTCAGCCAATGGCTGAAGTGGGTGATGACCTGCCCCTTGATGCATGCTTGAGTGGGGTGGAGAAAAAAAAAAGAAAGAAAGAAAGGGGAGGAAGAAGAAGCAAGGGAAAAAAAAGAAAGAAAGAAATAAGTAGAGAAAGAAAGAACAAAAGAAAGAAAGAAGGAAGGAATGAAAGAAGGAATGAAAGCAAGAAAGAAGGAAAGCAGGAAAGAAAGAAGGCAAGGGGAAAGAAAGCAAGGATGAAGGACAGAAGGATTGAAAGAAAAAGAATGAAGAGAAGTAATGAAATAATGGAAAAGAAACTGAAGCTAAGAAAGAAGAAAAGAAGGGACAAAAGAAACACGGAAAGCAAGAAAGAAGCAAAGAAGGAGTGAAAGAAAGAAGGAAAGCACGAAAGAAAGAATGAAAGGAAAAAAAGCAATAAAGAAGAAACGAAGCAATGAATGCATGAAAGAAAAACAGGAATCAGGATGAAGGAAAGAAAGAAAGAAAAATGGACATGAAGAAAAAGGAAGAAGGAATCAAAGAAAAATAGAAAGGAATGAAAAAATGAAAGAAAGAAGGAATACTAGAATGAAAGAAAAAAGGAAAGCAAGAAAAAAGGAATTCAAGAAAAAGGAAAGCAAGATAGATGGAATTAAAAAATTAAAGAAAAAAGGAAAGCAAGACAGAAGGAATGAAAGGAAAAATTAAAGAATCAAGAAAATGAGCCAAATAAAGAAAATAAGGAATGAAAGAAAAAAGGAAAGAATGAGTGAAGAATAAAAAAAGAAAGGAGGAATGAACAATAAAAGGAAAGAGGAATGAAAGAATGAACAAAAGAAAGAATGAATAAAAATAAGTGTGACAAGTGCTGCAAATTAAACATGACAAAGGCTTTTTTCTAGGCAAAGTTTATTAAAGAACCATTGGTGAAATTGAGTCCAGAATAAACATGTTCTGATGAATTGTCCACATATGAATTCAAATGTATAATATTGACTCTTCCTATAACTTAATACAGAACAGTTTCAAATGGACACAATCTGTTATTCTGTGAAATTCCTTTTGGAGTGTCATTTGTTTATCTGAGAAAGCCAGAAAGCTCGACTTTCCCAAAAGGAATTTACAACAGCAGTGACAAGAGACATGAACTGATAAAGCGTGGAAATAGCCTGTGCTCACATCTGGTATAAAGCATCCTGCTGTCACATCACAACACAAAAGCAACATCAAATAAAAAAATGATAAACAATAACATTGGCCAGAAGGGTACTATAGCTTGTGTGCAGATGTGCTCCTTGTGAAAGAGTACAATGCAATCACTCAAAGTGAAGTTATCCAGTGGCTGAAGTAGGCTGTCCCGCTTTCCCATGCTGTATGCTGTGGTGGGCAGAAGCAAAATGTGACTAACACACCAATAGACCAATGGATGAAGAGAGCTGGTTGAAAGCCCCATTAAATAAGTATATTGTACATATATATTTTGTTTAAATCGTACGGTCTTGGCTAACGCCAGACCTAAGAATATAAACAAAGGTTTCTCACAGCTCTCTTTTCACTCCCTTATACAGCACTGTCGCCCACTGTCATGTATGCCGCACTTAACTGTTTTTTGCCTAACTACTGTTACTCAGCTGATGTCGAAATTCCAATAAGCTAACCTGTCTCATGCCTACCTAACATTGCGACCTTTTTGGGTTGAGCTGTGCAGCGGAAGCAGTGCTCTGATTTTAGCAGCGCCACTTAGTCTGGCTCCTCAGAGCACCTTAACCAAGTTTTTCTTTCAGAGAGTGCAGGCAAATTCTCTTCTCACCAAGCAGTCTACTTCCCTTTCCTGCAGTATTGACAACAGTGGGCTTTTCTTGCTTAATCCTAGATTACCGTTCCAATACTTTCATTGGTCCCTGTATCAGCTCTATACTGATGTATAGAACTCTTTGCAATGGAATTGTGTTCTTTAACATTGGGTGGGAGCTCAGCTATTAGGAAGAAAATCTGGCAAGGAGGTCAAAATAACTACCCAGTCACATTCAAAGTTGCACTCAAACCCTTTGTATGAGATCAGTCAGTACAATGTGCACTACTATATGTGTTGTTCAGCTTCATGGAAACCAGCTTCCCAAATGGTACACATTCATTCTGGCATTCGTGGATATAGATGCATGCCAATTAGGTTTGTTGCTGTGGTCACTTACTTCCCAGAACTGAACATGGAAGGGAGAGACATCCCGACTCCTCTTTAAAAGTGTTTAGCAGTGTCCTTGCGCTTAAACACATTAGCCTTAGCCCACTGGCTTACCTGCTGCATCTGACGTGATCCAGGGAACGTGGATACGAAGAAATCTTCCTGCACCAGGCAAGAGGATCCAACATCGGACACAACACCATGGTTACACCACCTGGTGTTGGGAGCAGTGCAGAAGGATATGTCGAAGAGGTGAGGCTGGACACATGACCCTTTGATCCCCACAGTCCACCAAAGTTAAGAACTCTGCTAAGGAGTAACTCATAAAAAATCACATGAGCTCCTTTCAGTATACTCGAGTCACAGGGCATCTGCACAAGAAAACGGTTGCATGACGGAACCCCGCATGTGTTTACAATGTCGGCTTTAGAACAAACGAAGGCAACGTTACGCCGAATTGACTTAGGGGGGTGCTGGACTTTGGAATAGTATAATTTACTATTCCAACTCCAGTCTGAGAAACAGTAGGGATGGTGTTGGACTTAAAATCCAACAGCACACCACCAATGCGCCCCCTAAAGCAAGTTGTTGTAATGACTTGCGTGCTAAACGAATGCGTGAGAACGACACATTTGTTCTATTGCCAGCGTTGTTATGGCACAGCATGATTCTGGCTTCGTTATAAAGGATGTTCCCCCAAGAAAGCATACTAAGCCTTTCAGAATGGCGGCAAATGTGTATTGGAAAAGGGACTTTTATGCCTACAATTGGTATCTAGATAGCATTCACAGACCTCTAAACTCAGGTACACGAGACAAGCAATTTCGTTGCCACTGCTGATAAATGTGGAAACATGTTTTGTCATCCAGTAGCATTGGTCAAATTTTCAACTAAAGAGTCAGCAACTACGTGAATCCTGGTCACCCTGTATGGGCCTATATCTCCTCAACACTGGAAGACATATAGACATCAAAAATGTCAGCTGGATCCAGAGATCAGCTATGGGATTTTAAAAACATTACCAAAAGCAAGAAAGGGAGACTCACTACAAAGGTCTTAGTGAAGCATGTCACTTACTTTGTCATGAACAGCATCTCATGAGTACCTGGTGGCTTAAACCAAGAGTGCACAAAGCTTTTCTTAAAGTTAAATAATAGCTTTAGTCACTTGGAGTTGTTGGCAATACATTATTTCTTACTCAACATTAACTTAGCCAGCCAGTGCCACAGACCTCAGCAACGGTATCGAAAGCACCATCAGACTAGAAGGACGGACTGTGAAGTCCTCAACTGACACCCGTCATGCCTCCGATAGGCACAGCATCATTGCTTGCCATCAAACTCTTAGATGGAGCAGCACTTTACGTTAACTCTGGTGGAAGTTGCATTAGCTCACAAATGGCAAGCTATGCGAAGTCACACAGCACTTCAACATCTGTGCTACTAAAGACCCAGATGTGTGCTGTGGAACTGAGTTTGGAAGGGTTAAAGATACAACTGCTCCTTCATCTAGGATATCAAGAAGAACATTTTTGCCTTGAATGACATAAGAGAACAAGTTACCTTCTGTAACCCTCTTTCTATAATACAGTATTCCAAAGACTCCTCAGATGAAACTCTGCCCTGGGACCAAACAGGATCGAGAAATGTTTTACAAATCATTAGTCATTGCCACCAGGTGGTGCTGTGTGATGATTATCATTGTTTTGTGAGGCTTCTTTTAAAGTAATGGGGCATGTCTATACAAGGTGCCTCAGGCAATATTATCATAAGGTCTATAGACTTTTTCGTTGATGCCACAAAGGCTAAGAAAGCAAATCATGGAGCAGACTGTGGAGCCAAACAAACAAACAAAAATGTAAACATACCCTTAGGGGGAATGAGGCTCGAGGCCTGTGAGGAATCAGTGGGACACTGAGTATCCAGAGTTAAAACATTGGGAGCTTCATGGAAGATAATGAAGTGGTATAGAACCAATATTGGCTGCTACACACCTTCCGTTCCAACACTGGGTTATACTGGTTGATAAAGGCAATCTTCCTGATCACAGGCCCTCCTCTGCACTCAGGCCTTTACCTCAGAAAGAGGACGTTTAATAACTGTTACAGCCCTTGGGTGCAGGCTGCAATGCTATAATAAGGACGTCACTGAAGGCAATACCGTGTTCTTCCAGTAAATCCTCGTTCCCGCAGAACCTTTATATAAATCAGTCCCAAAGCAGTCTCTAAATGGGGGTGGAGGAGGTCCACAGTTTTAAATCAGAATTCTTTGAAGGCCTGTTTTGTTGAATTTTGATTATACCCAGTCCTCTGTATCTATAGACAGGGTTTTTTAAAAGGAGAACAAATGGGACTAAACAGCCTCTTGATAAACTGTCTAAATTGAATCTCCTCTTAGGAGCACAGAGGTGGCAGGTTATCCACGTCGTCTAAAGCACTAATAGCCCTTTAAGAGAAAGACAGTCTCTTGGAGTTGTTTCCTAGCAGGGTTTTCTAGTTTGTTGACTTCCGAGTTCACAAAAAGATTATCATCTTTCCTAGATTCCTTTGTTCTGTTAATATAGTGTCTGAGAGCTTTTCTGCTGTTTGGAGTGAAGAGTAGAAAGTATGAGGGTAAAAGATATTAATTGTGACAACTGAGAAGTAGAAAGTACCTTAGACAAGAAGGACATTTTGACCATCAATGTCACCTAATCTAAACAATGTTGAAAAGGAAGGAGATGCCAAACAACTTGCAGGTCACAAACCCTGCAAGTGCAGTATGTTGTTGGGAGAGGTAGCACCGTTGAGAACCTCCCAAAAAAAATGGTTAGAGCATGGCACATATTTAACTTTTTCTCAAATTGCATTTATTGATTTTATTAACATACATGAAGCATAATAGCATAACATCCTTTGAACCATATATCAAGACCATGCGATAGTGTTGAACAGCATCAGAAAAAATGGTTGCTACAGAACTCCTACAAAAAGTGCCCATCGGACTACACCATTCTATTGCTGGATTTAACATTATCCTTTTAGAAGAAAAACTTACAAAGTATAATGAAAAAAAATTGAATAGAACATGCACACACAGAGCATTAACAGTATCCACTGATATATCGTAAACTTGAATTGAAGTCGTAAAGCAGTAGGAATAGGTGATCCTAATTGATGTGAGGCAAGGGGTCAACCGGCGGAGGGCTTAAGTCTGGAACAAATGAAGAGCACCGGTATGAGGGTGGCACGAGAACAGCTGTAGACCCACTGAGAGATATCTCAGTAGAGGACCCCATATGTAATCAAACCCTTTTCGGGAGTCTGTGATTTTATCAGTAAAACATTCCATGGTTAGGCCTTGCCATAAACGAACGTGCCACTGCGACAGAGAGGGGGCCAGCGTTTTTTCCCATGTACCCGCCAATGCCATCTTGGCTGTACCCAGGCAAAGCCATATTATGGATCTGCCTCCCATAGTTTGATATTTTAGACAGGGGTCATGAAGTCTCAGCAGGACAAAGTCAGGTGTTAGGGGCAGGGGATAAACCAAAATATCCTTTAATTGGGCCAAGATCTCATTCCAATAAGGTCTAATCATGGGGCAATTCCACCATATATGTCTGAAATCTCCCAAATTACTGCATCCTCTCCAACAGCGATCTGATGTATCCAGATATATCTTGTGAAGCTTTGCGGAGTAGAGATACCAATCGTAGAGAAGTTTGTAGTGTGCCTCTCATAATCCTAATGATCGGTTGTGTTTCGGGATGTCCCTGAAGCACAAGTTACTAACTTGTGTAACGATATATCTGTAAGAGACAGTAGTTAGTGACAGATTCCTTACCTTAGAATATCCCCAGGCGTCAGGCTGGATCCGGAAAGTTTTTTGCGTAGCAGTACCCTTGCGCGTCGGTAGGCGGCGTCGTGCGGCTCCGCGTCCGTCGTCGGCGTCGTGATCGCCGGGATGACGTCGCGGGCAGTACTTAGGCGCCGCCCCTGCGCGCTGACGTCAGTTCTGTACACGACTTTCCGCGCCAGGAACGCAGAGCCATGCAAGAAGCTGACATAGGTGTCTGAAAAATACTAGGGCCCTGAAAGGGATGTCCTTAACCCTAGAAATCAGTTCGCAGAACGGGAGGATGGGTGGGGCGGTAGGGAATCTGTCACTAACTACTGTCTCTTACAGATATATCGTTACACAAGTTAGTAACTTGTGCATCTGAAAGAGACACGTTAGTGACAGATTCCTTACCTTAGAATAGATACCCCAGCAATACCAACCCCGGTGGTGGGTCTGCGAACAAAGATCAGACAAGGAAGTCCTGGAGGACAGAACGGCCAAAGAAGCCGTCCCTCCGGACCTGACTGTCAAGGCAGTAATGCTTTGTAAACGTGTGCAGCGAGGCCCACGTAGCTGCCTGACAGATAACCGGCAGCGGAACACCGCGGCCCAAGGCCGTGGTAGCAGCCGTTGCCCTGGTGGAATGGGCACGCAGCCCAACAGGAGGCTCCTTTTTAGCCAAAGAATAGCAGGTCTTGATGCACAAGGTAACCCAGCGGGAGATGGTCCTCTTGTGCACCGCCCGACCTTTTTGGCGCCCACGTAGCCAATAAAGAGCTGGTCATCCACCCGGAAGTGTTTTGTGCGGTCAATATAGAAGGAGAGCGCACGTTTTGGGTCCAGACGGTGGAGCCTCTCTTCCTCTCTGGAAGGATGCGGAGGCGGAAAGAAGGTGGGCAAAGTGATGGTCTGCCCAATGTGGAAAGCAGTAACCACCTTTGGCAAGAAGGACGGACGCGTCCGAAGAACAACCTTGTCTGGATGAACAGACAGAAAGGGAGGTTTGCAAGATAGAGCCTGGAGCTCACTCACCCGCCGAGCGGAGGTGATGGCCACCAGAAAGGCTGTCTTCAGAGTCAGAAGACGAAGAGGACAGTTATGTAGAGGCTCAAAGGGAGCGCACATTAAAAGGTAAGAACCAAGTTTAAGTCCCACTGAGGCATCACAAACGGAACAGGAGGGAAGAGGTGAGTAATGCCTTTTAAGAACCTGTTAACAACAGGGGACTTGAAAAGGAGGGCTGATCAGGGAGCCTGAGGAAGGCCGAGATAGCACAAAGATAACCCTTGATGGTACCCAGGGCAGAACCCTGTTGGGCCAGAGAGAGAAGGAACAGAAGGACCTCAGAAAGAGGGGCAGAAAGGGGATCCACAGCCTTTGCTGTGCACCATGCCACAAATTTGTTCCACCTGCAGGCGTATACCACCTTAGTGGAGGGACGCCTGGCTGCCAGAATCACATCACAAACTTCGGGAGGCAAGTCGAAAGGAATCAACTGCCGCCGCTCAATCTCCACGCAAGCAGGTGTAGACTGGACAGGTTCGGGTGGAGGACCGTCCCCTGCTGCTGCGACAGAAGATCCTCCCGAAGAGGCAGACGGATCGGGGGATCTACGCTCATATTGAGTAGCTCGGGATACCAAACTCTTCGAGCCCAGTCCGGAGCCACAAGAATGACTTGGGCCCGGTCGTGCCGAATCTTCTTCAACACTCTGGGTAGAAGTGGTATAGGCGGAAAGGCGTACAATAGACCGCAACTCCACTCGTGACGAAAGCGTCGCCGAGCGAGTGCCGCCTTGGAAATTCCAACGCGCAGAACTGATGACATTGCGCGTTCTCTTCGGTGGCGAATAGATCTAACCAAGGCTCTCCCCACTGTAGAAAGAGTCCTTGCGCCACTTCCGAGTGAAGACGCCATTCGTGATCCATCATGCACCTGCGGCTGAGTTCGTCCGCCCTGGCGTTCAGGGAACCTGCCAGGTGTTGAACCACCAGGAACATGCCCTGGTGTTCCAGCCATGTCCAGAGGCGCAGAGCCTCCTGACAAAGGGTCCACGACCCCACCCCGCCTTGTTTGTTGCAGTACCACATGGCAGTGGTGTTGTCTGTGAACACCTGCACTACCTTCCCTTTGACAGAGGGAAGGAATGCCTTGAGTGCAAGTCGGATCGCCCGGAGCTCCAGAAGGTTGATATGGAGCCGGGACTCCGCCGGAGACCAGAGGCCTCTGATCTCCGCCTCTCCCATGTGACCGCCCCATCCCAGAAGGGACGCGTCCGTCACAACTGTGTGCTCTGGCTGGGGAAGGGAGAGGGATCTGCCCATGACCCATTGCCGGTTCGAGAGCCACCACTGCAACTGTTTTGCAGTCCCCTCCGAGATCTGGACGTGATCGGACAGGTCGCCCTGGTGCTGCGCCCACTGGAACTTCAGGTCCCACTGCAGAGCCCGCATATGCCATCTGGCATGAGTGACCAGCAGGATGCAGGAGGCCATGAGGCCCAGCAGCCTCAGGGTCATCCGTACCGAAACCCAGGATAAGGGCTGAAAGATCGGAATCATAGCCTGAATATCCCGGACTCGCCGTTCGGGAGGATAGGCCCGAAACTGCGTCGTGTCCAGAACTGCTCCGATGAAAAGGAGCTGTGGAGAAGGAATCAGATGCGACTTTGGCACATTGATGGAGAACCCCAGCGAGTGCAGGAGTTCGGCCGTAGTCTGGAGGTGGGAGACAACTGCCTGGGACGAGCCCGCCTTCAGCAGCCAGTCGTCGAGGTAGGGGAAGACTGAAACCCCTGCCCGGCGCAGATGAGCTGCGACCACCGCCATCACTTTCGTGAACACCCGAGGGGCACTGGTAAGGCCAAAGGGGAGCACGGTGAACTGAAAATGCTCGAGGCCTACCGTGAACCGAAGGTAACGCCGGTGGGCCGGCAGGACGGGGATGTGGAAATAGGCGTCCTGCAAGTCCAACGCTACCAACCAGTCTCCGGGGTCGAGGGCAGTCAAGACCTGAGCTAGGGTGAGCATCTTGAACTTCTCCTTCCGGAGGAAGCGATTGACGTTCCGGAGGTCCAAGATAGGACGCATGTCCTCCTTGTCCTTTTTGGGCACCAGAAAGTAGTGGGAGTAGCAACCACGCCCTACTTCTGGGGTCGGAACATGCTCGATGGCCCTCTTGGCCAAGAGGGCCGTGACTTCCTTCTGTAGAAGCACCAAGTGATCCCCTGACATGCGGTGGAATTGAGGTGGCATGGCTGGGGGGTGGTCTCGAAGGGGAGGGAGTAGCCCCTTCGGACAATGTCCAAGACCCACTTGTCCGAGGTGATGGGACGCCAGTGGTGAAGGTGATGGCGGACCCTGCCCCCGACTGGCGTGCTGTGCACCTGAAAGGAGGGACTAGGAGGGCTTGGAGGCCGCGGACGGGTTGGAGGTGGTGGCCTGACCCGCACGCTGGTTGCCCGAACCGCCACGGCGGTATCCACGTCCTCGGCCACGCGAAGGCGCTTGCTGCGCCGGGCCGTTGGCCGGGCTGTGGACGTGACTGGGCGCCCTTCCGTGGCCACGAAAGGGGCGAAAAGCAGACGTTTGCGGAGGGCGCACAACAGCAAGGCCCAGGGACTTAGCAGTAGCCCGTGAATCCTTGAAACGCTCCAGCGCATGGTCCGCCTTTGAACCAAAGAGACCGACTCCATCAAAGGGCATGTCCATGAGAGTATTCTGGACATCCCCTGAAAACCAGTGGTTCTCAGCCAGGCGTGGCGACGCAGCGCCACCGTCGTTGCAAGCGATCTGCCCAGCGAGTCGGCGGTATCAAGGCCACAGCGGATGGTATACTTAGCCGCATCACGCCCTTCCGCAATAGCGCGGGTAAGCAGTGTCTGGACCTCCTCAGAACACTGCGGCAAAACATCAGCCACCGAATCCCACAGGGAGTGGGTGTATCGGCCCAAGAGGCAAGCGGTATTAACAGACCGCAAGCCAGCACTGGAGGAAGAGAAAGCCTTCTTCCCAAAGTGATCCAGGCGCTTGGATTCCCTATCCGGAGGGGCGGTAGGGAAGGCTGTTTGGGAGGCAGAGGCTTGGACAACCAAGCTCTCAGGGGTGGGGTGTTGGGAGAGAAACAGGGGTCGCCCGGAGCCGGGCGATGGCGTCGGGCCACGTTCCTATCCACAGGAGCCCCTGTGGTGGGTTTGGACCAGGCACCCAAAAGAACGTCAGTGAGTGCATCGTTGAACGGCAGCACAGGCTCCGAAGAGGAGGCCGCCGGCTGAAGCACTTCAGTCAGGAGGTTAGTCCTGACGGCCACTGTAGGCAACTGGAGATTTAAGGCTCCAGCAGCTCTACGCAACACCGTTGCAAAATTAGCCCCCTCCTCCGTTGCCACGGGAGGAGACAGCATGCCAGAGTCGGGGAGGTATCCAGCCCACTGGCATCCCCAAGTTCCTCAACCCAGTCCGGGTCAAACTCGCACTGTTGTGTGAGAGGGTCGGCCAGACCCTCCCAGCTCTCCTGGTCCTCCTCAGGTTGAAAAGATGGAGGAGGAGGGACATAAGGGACCCAAGGCCTCATCGGCGCCGGAACCGGCGTCGGGCGACGCCGGTCCGGCTCCATGTCCGGACCCGGGAGAACCGGGAACGACGCCGCCCGGAGCCCCGGACGGCGTCGGAAACGGCACCGGGGACATCGGGCGCCGGCGGAGGCGTGGTTAGGTCAACCGGCGCCGATGGAGGTTGCGGCACCACCGGAACCGGGGTCGAGGCCGGGGCCGGAGCCGAGGCCGGGACGAAGGCTGGTGGGACAGGCGACGCCGGGACCGGAGTCGACGGCGACGCCGGAGCAACCCCATCTGGCCCGCGGGGCCCGAAGGCGCACCGGAGGGACCTCGAGGCCCGAAGAGGCGGGCCATGGCCGACAGGAATTTCTGTAGCCGCCGGAGTCGCCCCCGAACCCGGGAAGGACGGGTAATGCGGGGGCAACTCGACAGGCACGTCCGGGGCCGCGGGGCGGGGACGGTGCCGACAGGGACCTCAGCCGAGTCGCGCGACCGGCGAGGCGAAGTCTTAGAGCGATGACGCCGCTTAGACTTCTTGTGCTTCGACTTACCGGAGGAGCGCGAAGACTTGGATTCCGACGAACGGCGGGGACTCCGCGTCCGGCCCCTCGACCTCTCCCGGGACCGGGGCTTGCTGCGGCGCGGAGCCGACTGCCGGACTTCAAGGAGCTTTCGAGACCGCTCTCGCAAAGCCTTCGGATGAAGTTTCCGGCAGTCAGGGCACGACTCGTGTCGTGGCCTCGGCCGAGGCAGAAGAGACACTCGAGGTGGGGTCCGTGATGGACATCATACGACCCACATACCTCGCAGGGCTTAAAGCCGGGCATCCCTACGACACCTTAGGAGTCGTGAAGACTCGTTGAAGAGAACAGTGAAAAATTTCACAAAAAGATAGTCAAAAGTGACTAGGGCACTGCTCTTCCCGGATCTGCGCTTACTGGCGCGGAAAAAGAAGAACTGACGTCAGCGCGCAGGGGCGGCGCCTGAGTACTGCCCGCGACGTCATCCCGGCGATCACGACGCCGACGACGGACGCGGAGCCGCACGACGCCGCCTACCGACGCGCAAGGGTACTGCTACGCAAAAAACTTTCCGGATCCAGCCTGACGCCTGGGGATATTCTAAGGTAAGGAATCTGTCACTAACGTGTCTCTTTCAGATTGCACAAGTTACTAACTTGTGTAACGATATATCTGTAAGAGACAGTAGTTAGTGACAGATTCCTTACCTTA
>CAWUFW010009737.1:0-115000 GCA_963921515.1 Calotriton arnoldi | reverse complement strand
CCTACTCTTCTTGTCCTTGCCCTGCCCTGACCCCTAGGTCACAGGCTGGTCCTTCGGGGGGCTTGTGGGGTTCTGGTTGTCCTCTGTACTTGCTCCGGATGCCTCCATTGTGCTTCGCTGTTGTTTGGCTTTTGTTTGTATGTTTTTTTTCTACTTTTATAGTGCAATTTCCCGCATGACGTGTGGGAATTGTAGGCCTGTGGCTGGTTTTCGCAGATTTTTGTATCGCGATTGGCGTCATCGCTACTATTTTCGCGTTGGGGTTTCGCGTTTTTGCGGCGTTGCATTGATTTTAACGCATTCATTTGACACGTTATCGTGTGACTATCGCATGGTACCGCCGTGTTGGGAATACCACGTTAACACAGCGTTATTTTCCCGCGATAGACTGCGATGTGAAGTGTTGCATTAAGATGAATTTGCGGTAGTTATCACACGTTCTTGAGAATATGCCCCACAGTATTTCACTATCAGGACATGTCACACACCCACTACATGTCCTACCTTTCACATACACTGCACCCTGCCCACAGGGGTACCTTGGGCCTATCTTAGGCGTGACTCACATGTAATAAAAGGGAAGCTTAGGGCCTGGCAAGTAGGTGTATTTGCCAGGACGACATGGCAGTGTAACATGGTGTGCAGACACTGCAGTGGCAGGTCTGAGAAACCTTTGAAAGGCTGCTTGTGTTGGTGGCACAATCAGTGCTGCAAGCCCACTAGCAGCATTTGATTTACAGGCCCTGGGCACATACAGTGCACTGTACTAGGGTCTTAGTAGTAAATCAAATAAGCCAATCATGGAAACGCCAATCCATCAACACAATTTACAGGGAGAGCATATGCACTTTAGCACTGATCAGCAGTGGCAAAGTGCCCAGAGTCATAAAAACCAACTAAAACAGGTCAGAAACGGAAGGCCAAAAAGCAAAATATCTGGGGATAAACCAGCAGAAAAAGCCAGGTCTAACACTAACCATGATGATTCAGGTCAATTCTAACTTCTCCTGCTTCTTCAACCTCCACATAGTTCGCAAATAATTCAAATTGCTTCCTTAAGTCTCAAGACTCACCATCACCCAGGCCCTCTTCTCCAGCCGAATGGACTATGGCAACGCTCTCTATACAGGGATGGCAGCTCACCTACTCCAACAGCTACAGACCATACAGTGCAACCCAGGGAAGAACCGATGATTCGCCTCTGCTGCATGAATTTTCTGGGTGCAGGGACTTTGCATCGCCCTCGCAGCCCACAACCTCATTGAAACTGCGGCTGTGCAATGCATCCTCGGCCCAGGCCCTCGCATCACAAGCCCCTCATCAATGGCAACCTGGCGGACAATGCAGGACTTTGCATCACAAGCCCCACAGCTTCTATGGAACCAGCTGGTGCGTGACGCATCCTCGATGCAGGACTTCACATTGCAGGCACCCTCATTGATGGCCTCCACGACAATGACACAGGATCTTGTGTCACAGCCTTGCAGCTCCCTGGAACCAATGCTGCTCAATGCATCTCTGACCCAGACCTCGCATTGCCTCGGCTACATGACACGCCCTCGACGTGGGACCTCACAATGCTCTGCAACCTGGACTTAAGATACTCTTGTTCAGTGTGCCTAAGTGAGTCCCTGTAACCTGTAGCCAGCCCACTACTTTCACTGAAATCTTTAAAACTGCATATATCAGGTCAGTTCTACTGATGGGAATTGTGTCATTTTGGTCTTGTTTTATTTATCAAAATGTACTCTTTTTTTCTAACCTGATGCGGGATTGTTCTTGTGTTTTGTTTCAGCTTTATGTCTGTTTGTAGTGCTGCACAAATACTTTACAGATTGCCTCTTAGTTAAGCCTGACTGTTCTCTGCCAAACTCCAGAGGGCTGAGCACATGTTAATTTAGGGTTTGATTGTGACTTCACCCTGACAAGGATTGTGGTTCTTGCTTGATTAGGGTTTCACCCCCCCCCCGAACCAGTAACCTAATTTCTTACAATCATATTTATGTGTTGGTTAATTGTTGGGTTCTGAGTTCCTGCTCCCATGCTACCACCCTGAGGAGCCTTTGACAGCTCTCCCTCCCTTTCCTCATAGTCAAGTATGGAAAGGGAGCACTTGGCCCAGTTTGCACAACCTTGGTAGATGAGGCCCAAGGGCACCATGCAATATATTATAAAAAGTCAGGTTGTCTTACTTGAGATTCTAGGTTGATCCCAAGAACATATAATGTACGGGTAAATGTTAATGGCCACTGTCAGTGAGTAACATGTTTAGGATCATGTATTTCAACTTCGATTTTAGAAACGCATATCCAGTTAGGGCCTCATTCCACGCGTTGCGCATTATTAGAAGTGTTATACACCTAGGGCCATATTTATGAAAAAGTGGCGCAGCAAGTCACCTTGCTCTGCTGCACTGCGAAACGGCAGGAATGCACCGTATTTAAGGCAATAAGGCGCATTCCTGTCCTTTCCCCTGTGCTGGTCCACAGTGGGCTGCCTAGCGCCAACGCAGGCACCCTTTCACCACAGTGCAAGGGTGACTGCGTTGCAAGCAGTATTGTTTTTGTTTTCCTGCACAAAAACAATTCTGAGAAGCTTTTTCCTCTTTCTATGTGTGCTGCAGAATGGAACACACCTAGAAAAAGGAAACAACGAGGAGAAATGAAGATATTTCACCTTGTTACGCCTCTCCTGTGAGGCATATCTTTTTAGCACATTCCTAGGTTTACCCGTTCTTGTAAATCTGGGAATGCTTCAAAATCCATGGTTGTTGCATGGGAACACCTACACAACACCCATGGAAATGCCTCCCTTGCACAGAGTAATGCAACGCAGCGATTTGCGCTGCGTTACATTACTTAAGATTTGTGAAGAGACACAGGGCCATGCAAGCGGCCTTGCGTGACTTCATAAATCTCATTTTTCGTTTGCGACGCTCTTTCACCACATCGTGTTGTGCAAGAGCCACTAAGAGGTGCTCATAAATATGCCCCCTAGTGAAACAACATGGTATTTGCAGGGTGAGTAATTACTGCATCATTGTGATATAATGGTACAGCATTAGTTTTAAAACATTCCGAGGTTTGCAAACTCATAGGGGCAGATTTACAAGCCCCGTACGCCACTTTTGCGCCGCCGTGTGACGCAGCGGCGGCGCAAAGCCAGCGCCATGCTGCGGGGTATTTACAACGTGACGCATGTAGGGTGATGCGTCACGTTGTAAAGCCCTGCGTCCATTGTGGGCGTTCCGGCGCAGGGGGGGGCGTTCCGGCGCAGGAACGCCTCGGAAAAGTGGCTGAGTGAAATCTACAAAATTTCACTCAGTCACTTTTCCGACCCCGCTGCGTCAAATCCTTACGCCTGCTTGAAGCAGGTGTAAGGAGTGACGCAGCACAGCTAGTATAGGGCGCCCCCGAGCAGTGCTGGAGTTGCGTCGCGCTTGCGACATGACTCCAGCACTGCGTCACCTTTGCGGCATCAGATGCGTCACGCATCTGTCTATTCTTGCGCCATGGTGCGCCGCATTGTAAATGCGGCGCATCCATGGTGGCGCAAGAGGTGTCTGCCGTGACGCAAAATAACTGGCGCATCCCTGCTGATATGCAGGGATGCGCCAGTTATTGTAAATATGCCCCATAATGCGCACAGTTAGCCCGCAGGATTTGCGCTAGATTTTACCTAGAGAAAATTACTCTTCCAAAATGCCTTGGGGGTGCATTTAGAATGCCACTTAATGCCAGTTTCGAAACGGAATCTTCGAGGGTCCTGGATTGAGGTTTGATGTGGAGGCGGAGGGCAGTGGGATCGTGCCAATTGCAAATGAGTGTGTAAAAAACTGTAAATCAATGTACTTGAATACAAAATATTGAGTTGACCACCTCAATCTGATAACCCTTGGATTGAGGTTTAAATATAGGCACAAAATTAGTTTATTTACGAAGAGTCATTTATGAGAGCTCAATGAAGATGTAGGGCATATTAGCAAGACCGGCGATAAAATTATCGCCGTTTTAGCGACAGGAAACTGCCGCTAAAGCGGCGATAATGGGCTTGCTAATATGCGTTATAGAATTCCAATAGAAGCCCAGGTTAGATGTGCAGGACATCTATCCTGGGCTTCTATTGAATTCTATAACGCATATTATCAAGCCCATTATCGTCGTTTTAGCGGCAGTTTCCTGCCGCTAAAACGGCGATAATTTTATCGCCGGTCTTGCTAATATGCCCCGTAGTTTTAAGAAAATATGATTTATTCCTCTGGTCAGCTCTAATCCTAGCACTTTCTAAGTGCCGTGTCCTTCTTGAGTCATTGATATTCATTGTAATAACACCATCATAATCAATTCATTTGGAAATAATGTGGATGTCACACACACTTTCAAAAGAATTCCATTGTAATTTAGAATTAATTTAATGTGTCATTAGCATAAAGTGTTAGTTCTTAAGCCATTTAATGACAGTACCCTACAGAGCAGTAAAGATTAAAAGAGTTGAAATGCTCTCTGCAGAGGTTTTGTAATCTCCAAAGTGACATTGCTCAGTATTTCTAGGTGAGTTATATTCAGAGCGGCGACAGCCTTACTGCTGTTCGAACTTTCCCTCTGGCCAGCCGTCAAAGGGCTGTTGCCTTGTAATGGCTTGTAACACAGACTTTGAAAACCGACCTCAACCCAGCCTGAAACCATACAAAACCATAACTATAGACACGAGGTGCGTGTAGCTACTGAGACGTTTTTCTTGCGTCCTTTTCTGCTCCCTCTGTTTCGAGTTACTTAAATGGAGCCTTTAAATACGGATTTAGGGACTTCGTCCAGTCAATATTTATATTTCGTGATTGGGCTCGGCAACAATTCAAGATGGCCCCATGAGTTCTGCCTTTCCTCAAACTGAACCGTCTCGTCATGAAATAATTTAATTAGACGGCCAGCCGTGCCTAACGCTCGGGGGGCTTCGGCATCCCAATGGCCTTTGATGGCCCTCCTACTGAGCCAAAAGGGGATAGATAATTCAGGGAGGGAGCAGTAGCCTGAGAATGCAGGAGCAAGGAGTCCCGTTTCATTGCACAGAGGTGTCCGAAGCTGGCCAGTGAGACTCTCACCTTGCGGGCCATCGTAACCAGATTTGGTATATCTTCAACTAGTGCAGAAACATTTGCTGGAGCTGCGAAATGCAGTCCATATTTATAATTTTTTCCTGCTGTCTTCTGTGCTGCCTAGCGCCAATGCTGGCACCTTTGCTCCATTTGGCAAAGGTGCCTGCATTGCAGGCAGGATTGTTTTTGTATAGGAAGGGACACCTTCCTGCACAAGCACAGTCCTCTGAAGCTTTTTCCACTTTCTATGGGGCATATTCTCAAGAACGTGTGATAACCATTTCAAAAGTTACTTAACGCAACCTCCAACATCGCAGTCTATCGCGGGAAATTTACGCCTTGTTAACCAAGAATTCACGACACGGCGGTACCATGCGATAGTCACCAGATAACGTGTCAAATGGCCGCGTAAAAATCAACACCACGCCGCAGAAATGCGAAACACGAACGCAAAAAAAGCTGCGATGAGGCCAATCGCGATACAAAAAGCAGCGAAAACCAGCGGCAGGCCTGCAAATCCCACGCGTCTGGCGGGAAAATGCACAATGAAAGCAATAAAAACAACACACCAGAAACAATCCAAAGTGCGTAGCAACATGGATGCACCCTGACCGACGCAGAGGCCAACGCGAACCCCACAAGCCCCACAGACCACCAGCAAGGACCAACCGGGTCGGGGAAGGCCAAGGAGAAGAGGGAGAGGAAGACGGGGTGCAGTCCGTAGGAAAACAAGACCAGCGTCACGGATGTGACAGAACACTACCAGCAACTGACTCACAATCAGACTACCTTGAATGCAGCTGGTGTGTCAAGGAGGCCAATGGAGGAGGCCAAGAGGCGCTGGCATGACGTGAAAACCTAAACCAGGCCCCAAGCCGCTGCCAACAGGAAGGCAGCAACGGCGACAGGAGGTGGGAGTCCTGCGACACAGGAGGAGCCGGAGGAAATGGAGGCCAGTCATCAGTGTGGAGACGGTGCAAGGAGGTGGGAGTACGGACACAGCTCGAGAGGACCTGACACAACAACAAAAGGGTGAGTAACCAACAGGGACTGGGGGCACGGGGGGAGATGGGCACAATGGCACACATGCACGACGATGTGTAGCACACTGCACACCCACAATTACCCAGGGTCATGTCCCCCATCCCCGTGGCACACTGCAGCACACACACATAGCAATCACAGCACATCCCATGACAATGTGGCACAAAGTGCAACACTGACACTGCAGAACAGGGGACACAACTGGGTACGCCCATGCGCAGAAACAGGCCAATCACATCTGACAGAGCAGGGAACTGTGAGATGCATTTATAAGGGTACAACCTCACATCAGTCATGTAGTCCAAATGTCCACTGTCCCCCCTCAAATTGCCAGCACCGCCCAAACAGTCACAATGTACATTGTCACACAGTCTGCATATGTCTACAAGAACAATGCACCAACATATATGTCAACACAATGTCAACATGCATCTCCCCTTCACATTGCAGAGGGACAAACAACACCTCCAGCAGGTCAGACCAGACAACCCATCAGTGATGCAGGAGACGACCAACACACCTTCGACACCGACGCACTACAACAGCCCATGGACATCCCACGCAACCCACCACCAGGACCAGGGCAGACAAGCTACTCAGAGGAGAACCCAGCCCCTGCAACAGACCACACAGCATGAAGCACCCACAAGCATGGCTGGCTCACAACACTTCACCTACCCACACATGGCACCCCAATGCCAGGTGTCAGAATGCCAAAAGGAGGTGGCCGAACAGGTGCGTGTGTGGTCCGAACCCATGGAAGGCGAACTAGATCACATACGTGGGTGGCAATTACCCTTCAGGGACCACCTACACCCCACAAAGGAGACCCACACTGCCATAGAGACACATGCAGATGCACATTCCCAGTACAGGACCATGCCCAGGGGCAACCACATATCAGTCACACACCCACATTGGCTCTGCGTACGATGGCACAGTCCACTCCCCTTATGAATTGAGTGGGTGACGACAAAGCCACATGTCCAAGCTCTAACCCGCTGCCTGTGGTGACAAGTCTGCGTCCGCTGTACACAGCACAATGTAATGTCGTAGGGCCCAGGGCCCTCATGCATACAACAAGACCACAGGGACACACGCAGATATTATGTTGAACTGGCTACGGGCACGTGCACCCGGCCCCTTTATTGGCAGGGCCACATGTACAGTGACGCCTGTGCTGGATGTGTGTGGGGTGAGCATAAGCCAGCCCGCACGGAGTGCTTGGTGCTGGCAACAACTTGAACAGTGGACACCAGTGCAATGGAAACAGAAAACACCTGCATTACAGAGTCAACTGCTGAGCAACATGGAGGGAGCCGGAGCAAGTACAGAGGTCACCCAACATACAAACAGAAGTGTCCGTGAGTCGCAGTGCACTGAGGTTGGGGCACTAGAGCTGAGCGCGCTCATGTGATGAAAATGACTAGGATTGTGTCCATTCTGGATATTGCTGATGCAGATGCAGTGGGGTGTGTTAGACCAGCATCAACTTCCCCATCAACGTCCCACGTCCCCCACACTGCCTTAGGTGACATTGCTGCGCAACCTCTCCACAGCACAAAACTCAATCAGTAACGGTCCATGGGTTGCGGTGCACTGAGTCAGTGGCACCTGGTGTGCTGAGCAGGGGATCAGGCAGATGATGGCATCCACGACAGCTCTGAGCAACTCCGTTAGTCTGCCAGTACCACTGTTTCGACTCTGGCAGATGGTGGTTGCAGTTGGCCCTGGCGTGGTGGCGTGTGCCTCCTGCGGTGATGCGACATCCGGGCCGGTCAGGACTGGATTTGATGTGTGAGCCCTGGTGGTCTGCAGTTGAGGCCGGAGGCAGCAGACAGCGCAGGGCCACATGCACATGGCGTCGATGACCCCAAGACCACCGTCACAGAGGTCATCCAATATTCATTCAGACAGGGTCCCTGACCTGAGCTGCACAGAGTTGGTGGCCCCGGATGCACAGCGGCAGGCACAGGCACACCGCCACGGGATGGTGACTTGCGGTCCACTGAGATAGGGCCACGCAGACTGAGCGGGTCCTCGTCCATGTCGAAGGTGAATGTGGCGGAGGGTTGCGGGGGACAGTGGAAGGTGTCCTCCAGGGCATGATGCAGAGGGCAGAAGCTATCCGGACGCAGCAAATGGAGGAGTGGAAAGCGACTGCCTCTTTGCCACTACCAATTCGGTATCAGCTGCACGAGGATGAAAACGACCACCTAGTCCATAGACTCAGACGCCACCAATGTACGACCAGAGAGTGTCCATGAATGTCCGGGAACAGACTTAGTGGCACCGGGGCTGAAAGGGGATGAAGTATGCGATGATGCTGGTACACTGATATGTACTCCGGCATTGCCGAATCAAGACTCTGTGACCTACTGGACCGCAGTGTAGGCCGGAGGCAGCAGTCAGCAGTGGGCCACAGCCACGTGTCATAGGCTCGCGATGCACAGAGTTAGTGGCATCAGGGCAGTTGTCGGTAGTGTTCGATCACCTCCGTAACGATGATCCTTTTTTCCTCCCAAATGCAACCCGTAATCCTCTTATGCCTCTCCTTGCGTGCAATGATTCGTACTCTGCCTTTGAATAATCGATGTTCAGTTCCAATACTGTGACGTACTCGAGCGCAGCGTAGGCCGAGAGCAATAGTCCACGTGGGCCCACAGAATCTTGCGGCTGTGATGTAACACTAAGACCTGTTGGCACCACATCGAAGGGTGTATAGTGACATACACTCAGCCATGATTTATGTGCTCTGCCATGGTGTAATCAAGACTCAGTTCCAAATGTGTGACCTACTTGTCCCCTGTGCATGCCGGTGGAGTACGTCAACGTGAATGGAGTACTGCGGGCCTGTGTTGCGGAGGCCGTGATGGTCTGAGGAGGCTGCCAAGGTTGCAGGCCTCGGGCTTGGAGATTGCACCGGCACGTGGTGGGCCCTCTTCGACACACGCCGGTGTTGGGAGGTGGGCATTGAGGCCTGGGTGCGCAGGGGCGGGCAGGACTGGTTCGGGGACCAGCGTCACGGGGTGCAGCAGGCGCACAGGATCGCTGTCAACACCGCTCACGGCGTCGGCCTCGTGGCGTGTTGAGAGGCGCCACCCTGGCAGAGACGTTGGGCATTCGGGAAGACTGAAACATGTTGGCAATAGGGTCTTAGGACCATAATATCCCATACGACCCGGCTTCTATCATTTTAATATCCCTGTCAGATCCAAGAATAAAGGGAAACTGGGATCTGACAGTGGACTTTTAATCTCTATCCTCCCTGGCCAAAACATCTCTCTAAGAGCTCCCTGAAACACGGTCGAGCCCACCCTGACTTCTAGGTGTCAGGGTGTCCCAATGATGAAGCATGACACCACTAGGGTGTGTGAGGGAATATAAAACAAAAGGACGTGCCTCCTTTCCCACCTCCTGGTGGCGCACTATCCGCAGCTTCACATAGGAGCATTCCACCAGAGTCAGTTCAGGATCTATCCTAAACAGCTAACCGGTTTAAACGGTTAAGTAATCAGGGGAGTACTTTTTGTGAAACAGTGTTACAACACGGGAGGGTGCACTCCACTCTTGAGTTCCTCTCGGCCCTTCAAGAAGCGAGAGATTTGTCTCACTTTATTTGTGTATCCCATTCAGGAAGAGGACTACGCCCAGAGTTACATGCCTTTTATTCACACCCCTATGCTAGCCTGGCGTACGCCGGGCCAGCCCACTCCGCTCACGCTTAAGGGGGGGACGTCACAAGCTACATTTCCGTGATCTTCCCCACTGGCTGGGGTGACATGGTTGCGTCCACTGTCCACTACACTCCAAACACCAGTGGGGTGTGTCGACATGGATATGTGTGTGGTCTACATACTGCAGTCTGGCCAGCACAACCACGTCACACTTGGCATTGTGTACATTCTCATTCATCGGTCCCTTGCCTCCTTCGCACATGCCTGGTCCCCACCTCTTCCGACATTCTGCTATTGTGTGTCCGAGGTGCCATGCCGTTGATGGCTCATGTACATGGCTGGCCCAGGGTCCCACAGTGAGTTGTGCTGTCGTATCTGGTGGGTGTGCATGTTGTAGGTGAGCTTGTGACGTGTGAATTTCCTGTGTTGTGTGTTGCATGATTGTGGAGTTGAGGTGTGTGGTGTGTGCATTTGGTATTGGCCAACGAGCAGTGCATTTCCGTGGGTGCCATCCTGGTGGCGCAGGTTGATGATGGACTGTCGGGAGGTGCAGGTATCATGCACACTGCCTGGGTGGTTGGCGGCGGCTTTGGAGGGGATTCCAGGGTGGTCCACTATTGCCTGCATATTGGTGGGATACGTGCGCTTTCTGTTGTCCTTATTGTGTGCAGTGTCGCCAGGGGCCACTAGTAGGACATGTGTGCAGTCAATTGCCCCCTGACATGTGCGGGAAGCCAGCTGTGGCGTACATGCCTTGCTTGGTCTCCGGCTGTTCCTGCGCAGTGTGTGTGAAGTATAGATAGTGGGGTACCAAGCTGATGGTGTCATCCATGACCATTGTGGGGGACTTGGATTGGCCTGGCTGTGTGACTCCTCCGTCTCAGGCGGATGTTGGTTGGAGGGTACCAGAGGCCAACACGTGCAGCATGGCCAGCAGCTTTGTCTGTGGGTGGGATGTTGGTTGTCCGCTGTGTTGGTACCGTCAGCCTGTGGGCAATGGTGGTCAGGATGCGGAGGAGGGTTGTTCCTTTGGGCATATAGTGGGCAATGACATTCTCTGGTGTTGGGTATGTGAGGTTAGTGCATTTTCGGAGGGTCGCTGTCTTTGTCTGCGCTGCCTCAGTGTTGGTCCGGGGGGGGCGGTGGGTGTCCGGGGGGGTGGGGGTGGTCCTGGGGGTGGTGGTGGTGGGTGTTGGGGCCCTCTTGGGTGTCCGGCCCGCATGTTCAGTGGCTCCATGGCATCTGTTGTTCTTCAGGTGTGGCTGTGGGCTGGGCTCCATTTTGTGGTGCAGGCTGTGGTCCGACTTTACACAAGGTCAGAGCAGGTGTTAATTTCCTGCTGCTAACGCGCCTTATCGCATGTTTTGTGATCTTATCGCGGATCTGGCTGGTCGTTGAGAATGTTGAGGAGTGGTGTTGTCGCAGCTTTTTGCACGGGAATGCCTACTCTGCATCTCATTAGTGATAGTTGCCGGGGTCATCTGTGGCGATGTTTTTTGCGGATGCTATCGCGGGTAAACTGGCGTTATGGGCTGTTAACACCAGCTTGTGAATGGTGCGATAAATTTATCGCCACTTTGGCTGCGATAAAGTGCCGCTAACTCGGCGATGAGTCCTTGAGAATATGCCCCTATGTGTGCTGAAGAAAGCAGCACACGTAGAAAGAGGAAAAGCGAGGAGAAATAAATATTTCTTTTCGTTATGCCTCCCCTGAGAAGGCATAGCATTTTGATGCATTCCCCGTTCTACCACTCATGGTAAATTTGGGAATGGGCCAAAATCCATGGGTAGATGCATGGGCACACCCATGCTCCACCCATAGAAAACCTCCCTGGTGCAGAGTAACACAAGGCAGGAACTTGTGCTGTCTTGTGTTACTCCGGATTTACCAAGCCGGACAGTGCCACGCAAGGTGGTGGTGCGTAGCTTGGTAAATCTCATTCTAGGTTTTGTATCGCCCTCTGTCTCCTTGCATTGCGCATGGGTGATGCAAAACCTTTGATAAATCTGGTCCTACATGTCTGGGAAATAAGACAAAGCAAATGTTAAAGCATTTCCTGGTACATCATCAACCAAACATCAATCATGTGTATGTGCTAAGGAAATGATGAAGAGCCGTGTTTTTCATTCTGTCTTAGTATATAGACATTACAGCAAGAGGGCATTCATATTCTCTGGATCATAAGGACAGTTTCACTGGGGGAGCAATATGGTAGTGCGAGAGTGCAGAGCTAAAGCAATGAAAGAACATCCCTGGAACAAGTGAAAATGAACCAATTATTTGATGCTTGGTTATGTGGAAAGTGATGGCAATGAGCATTTATCCAGGGGTGCATGAGTTCTAAACCCAACGCAGAACAAGTATGGTGAAATAGGAGGCCTCTTCCAGATCATGGATATTAATGGATGTAGAGTAGACTGTGTGAATGTTCAGCCAAACTCAAGAGTTCCTGCCTGATTAGAATAGTCACAGTGGAGCGCCTCATGGTGTAGGCGATCACATAACACACATGCATTTTATGGCAGTCTCCTGCTTCAATCTTTAGGAAGCAGTTAGGAGTGTTGATACTAGAGGCCTTCTCCAAAACTCAATCTGTTAAGAAAAAGGAGTGGAGTTTGGATTCTGTAGAGAATCTT
This sequence comes from Calotriton arnoldi, assembly GCA_963921515.1. NCBI lineage: Eukaryota > Metazoa > Chordata > Amphibia > Caudata > Salamandridae > Calotriton > Calotriton arnoldi. The sequence continues at coordinate 102,550 of CAWUFW010009737.1, read as the reverse complement.
CCCTCTGATCATCCTGCAAAGCCCTGATCGCAGCATTGCTGGGCAGAGGAAGTAAACAGGCTAAACCTATAGGCAAATACATAGAAAAGATAAACTTCTATAGATTCCTGAACATATCAGATCATGGACTTATCGGATTGGCAATTACTGGTAGATATCACAAACCAGTATTGAGCAGTTTTACTTACACTCTCAAGGTAGGGTTTTACAATGTGTAGGTATAAGAAATGACCCAATTTTTGTTGTGGTTTCCCAGTGTTTGCCTGTCTGAGTTTGCTGGCTTTAGAAATTGTGCATCTAACAACTGCTAAACAGTTGTAAAGTACACATGCTACCCATCTCAAACATGCTTTATATTGGAACTCCATATATGGCCTATTTAACTCCCTTATATGTTCACTGTATATGGAGGCTAAAGTGCAACTGGGGCAAGGAAAGTTTAATGTCATATGTGGACTGCAGTGTTTATTTACACCACTGACATATATTACAAAAATATATGTCTGTCAAGGGCACCACTGTTTTGTGGCTGGGCTGCAGTTTAAATGCACTACTGTGGCACATGGCAGGTAAAAATGCATTTGTCATGCAGGAAAATCATATTTGATATATTCCTAAGCCTATAATGCCATAAAAAAGGAGCCCCTGCAACTTATATTAGTTCCTAGGGCAGGGAAAATACAATTATGAAAAATAACATCCCCAGGCAACCAAGATCAAGAGAAATGTCAAGGTTTATAACCACATGATCATACTATGAAAGACTCAGTGTACATAGAAAACTACTTAAAAATAAATTCAATTGTGAAAAAAAATATATCAATAAAATTGAATTTATTTTTAAGTAGTTTTCTATGTACACTGAGGGGCCGATTCCGATTCGGGCAGGAAATCTCCCCGACCGAGCCGGACCCGGAGAGATTTCTGACCGAATCGGACCCTAGCAGTCCGACCGAACGAGTACGAGAACGAGTACGATGCGTTCGCATGCTATCGGACTCGATTCGGTCAGACTCCCATTGGAGCCGGTCGTACAATGCGTACGCGGGCTCCCATTGACTCAATGGGTGCGAGGCGAACAAGGGCGCCCCCTATAGCGGGTACGTGTCGAAGCGGGTCGCGCCATACACGCACAGGTAGGGGGGACCCATGGTCCCCCCTGTGTGCGACTCGCGTGACTAGTCGTACAGGGGGGTCCGACAGGGACCCCCAAAGTGCGGCTCCGACTGCTCTCTCGAGCCGGACGGCGCGAGTCGGTCGGACTGCTTGCGGCGCGCATCGTACTTACCCGGCCGGGGAACATCTCCATTGCGCGGTGCGAGTCGTGTCCGTGCGAGTCGGTCGGAGCAGTTGGGTCCCGCGAACGAGTCGGTCGGCGATTTCGCGTACGTTCGCATCGTACTCGCTCGCCCGGACGCACGTCCGACTTGGTCGGAAACAGGGCGTCCGAATCGGATCCGGTAAAGCCGAATCCGATTCAGAGCCCTACCGGCCGAGATCGGAATCGACCCCAGAGTCTTTCATAGTATGATCATGTGGTTATAGACCTTGACATTTCTCTTGATCTTGGTTGCCTGGGGATGTTATTTTTCATAAATATATTCCTAAGCCACCAATAAAGTGTGCTTTGTATGCTCTCAGGGATGAGTGTTAATATGTCAAATATGGCACTCTATATATTGGAGTTAGGGTGCTCTCAGAGTTAAATAAAAGTCAAACACTTTTTCACTGTGTAGGCCTTGGCCTCTACGAAAGCAGAGCATAGATGAAATTATTATCATAATTCTCTTTTTCTATTTAGTGAAAGGCTAAAAAAATAATCACATTTATTTCCTGCAAGTTTTAAAAAACATGGATTTTTTTTTTTAGAGTTTTATATAGCGCGAACTAGAACCGAGACATCGGGTATCAGAGCGCTTTACATGAGCACCAGTTTCGTTACAGATGAACACATTCATTTTTTTGTGTTAGGCACTGGGAGATTAAGTGATATGCCCAGAATCACAAGATGTTGAGTGTCGTTGCCGAAACTTGAACCCGGTTCCCCAGGCCCGAGGTCGACCGCTCTAGCTGTAAGGCTACATCCTCTCCCCATGGATTTCATGGCTGTTAGAAATTGGGTTCCTTGTTGACTAGGGTGTGAGACCTGGCCAAGGTGTACCCACAATCGTTGTTATGGTAAGGCACCAGAAATCCCCAAATTAGCATGTGCTCACCCTTTGGTAGCTTGGCACAGAGCATTAAGGCTTAACTTGAAGGCAATTAGTAAAGTATTTGTGCAACACTTCAAACAGTAAAAACAGTGAAAACACCACACAAAAAGATCCCACACCAGTTTAGAAAAATATTTTAATAAATAAAATAAAACCCAAACAACAAAAATCAATAGGTAGAACTGGAGATACTACTTTTTAAAGATTAAGGTGAAAATATCTCCAAAAAGCACTACGTGCCAGGATAGGAGAGCTGGTCATGCCAGACCGGGGCAAAGTCAAAAGTTCATGCTGACTGCGATAGAGAGTGGGCTGCCTACAGGGACCCAGGTTGGTCCGCTGAACCAAAGTACCTTAATCCTGGATGTCTCAAGGATCAAGTCGATGGGTCTGCAGATGCAAAGCTCTTGGCAGTGGCATTGAAGCTGCCATTGACAGGGATGCGAGGGCCATGCACCAGAAAGTGCATCAGGCAGTGGTGGTTCTGCAGATGATGCTTTGACTCTGATCCATGCTGCAGTGGTGATGGTTCGGTGCCGATCCACACAGCAGCGGTGATGCCTCTGTGTCAATGCACACAACAGCGGTGATGCAGCGGTTCCAATCTGTGCTGCGGCGGTGATGCATTGGTTTTGATCTGTGCAGCAGTGGCGATATGTCGGTTTGACAGCAGAAGCATCGGTTTCAATGAAGGAAACACCTTATGCCCACTTCCAAGGGTCCAGTACTGGGGTGGCACCATTTGACAGGGCAGACTCACAGATGGCAGAGTCCAGGTGTGGAAGTAGGGTGGTTGGAAGTCTTCTATGTCCCTGAGACTTCAGACAGATCAGGAGGCCAGCCAACTGGCCCTTGAAGTTACTCTGGGCTCTGGGGTCAAGTGATGCAGGCCCACTCCTTCTCACCCAGGCAAGGAGGGCAACAGGCATCAGGTCAACACAGCATGGCAACAGTTCTTCTAGAGCAAACGTTGAACAGAGTGATGGGCCTTCAGCAGCACAGCACTCCTTGCTCCTGGCAGAGTGTACACAGTCCCAGAAGCATACTGAAGTGGTGGGATCTGAGCTCAAGTTCTGGTTCTCAGTGGTGCCTTTAAAGTGGGGGAGACGTCAAAGACAGGCTTTTGTAGTGCACAGAGGTCCTCCCTTCCTGCCTGGGCTCTAGACTCACGACAGGAGGCATGCAGTCCTTTGTGTGTGGACAGGACACAGCCTATTCAGGTGTAGTGAGGCTGTGTCCAGCTCCTCCCTTCCATCCTGCCAGGATGGCCCACCAAGTCAAACCTAAACTCCCATTGTGTGTGGCTGTCTAGGGGGAATACACAAAGCCCAGCTGGCACCCAAGCAAGACATGCAATCAGAGACAGGCTGCAGGTACACAGGGATAAGAGCTCGAAAATGCCAACTTTCTAGAAGTGAAATAAAAGTTATATAAAACAGCAACGGTGATGCACTCGAAATTTCAAATGTAAACCTGGTCTACCAATGAATCACAAATATTTCCCAATTAGTGTGCGCCTTCTGAGGTGGTTCCACCCCACCACCTATTCAACAATGAAAGAGCTATTCCAGGACCTGAGTCTTAGACAGAGGGCGCACTACTTGATAAACTCAAAGTGAGTGTATTAGCATAATGTTAATCAATAATTTTAGCATCATTAAAAATGAGGATCAACATAATTGTCCTATGTGCACATAAGTATTACAATGACGAATGTCGGTGACTGTAATTCTTCAAGGGCGTATCTTCAACTTGTTTTATTCACAGCTGAAAACTTCAACATCATTCTTGTGAATCTTTAAATGCAATAGTACATTCTGGCGTGGATATTCATCACTCCCAATGCATTTCGGGTGTGCTACCTCCCTTCGTCAGGGGAAATCTACAAATAAACATGTTTTCCCATCGTTAACAAATAGCCAAACAATATAACAAAAACATTTTTCCTGAACATCCGGGAAGGTTATGGTGATTACGGCTCCTATGTCCTGTGACTTTGGTTATATGTCATGTCACCACAAATTAAAGACAATCACGTCATGTTTTTGGTTTAAAATACGACAGAAATGCTGAAAACAGAGAAGATTCAGTGCAATATTAAGAAAGAGCCAAAGTGCAACTAAGACTAATAAGTGAGACACCCATGTGTATACCAAAGATCCTAAGATTAACAGAAGACAAAAAGTACCTCCACTACTGTACTAAATCTCGATGTAGACAGGTCCGAAGCCCATGACCATGAGCGTCTGAAACCACGTAACAAACTAATCCTACACAAAGCAGAGAATGTATATAAAAGAAATCGTTATTCGTAGTGCGTGACTCGTGAGTGAACCATTACTACACTAAAGCAAACCACAGGGAGTTCAAGTTAAACTGCTTACCAGAGGGTAAAAACACGAATGAACACCAATGCACTCAAGTGCTAATGACCGTACTCCTGTCAATTGGTCGTAATGCTAGAAAATAAACGAACAATAGGTAAAAACCCGTATATTGCTCCAAGAAATAAATCCTACCTACTAAGTGTATTAACCATCTCAGGCTTACCAACAAATCAAATGTTCCCCGTACTCAATCAAACACAGTTCAAAGGACACCGCGTATCTCTCCCTCGAAACCACCTCGCGCTGAAAAAATAATAATAATAACAAAACTCCCATAAGTACTATTCCTAATCGCACCCAAGAACCTAAGCGATTTTACAAAGTTAAGCTCACCTAAAGGACGTGCGTGAAAGTGTCCCGAATAACTTCCTGGATCCCAAAAGTGATCGAAAACCCTCGCTCGGTGTGTAAAACTCCACTGAGTCTTTCAAACTGTTCACGTGGTGACGTATGTATACGTGAAAAAATAGAAATAGAAATAGGACAGCCAAAGCAAAGTAGAAAAACTTGATGAAAAAGCATGCAGCCATCTTATCATTGCATTTTATAAGAACATAAACCCATGATTATTCTTTAAACATATGTAATGTTAAATCTCATGGCAAATACCGTAGTCCTGAACAGTTCCTGCTATTTGCTAAATAGTGCTTTTGTTAAAATGAAACATAAATAAAAAGCACTAACAGCAGTTTGTTGAATGCTTTTAAGGGCTTTCGTGTGGATGCGCGGATCCACCGCAAAGTTAAACGAGGGCCGCTCTGAGTGCCGCTGTGGATCTGGGGATCAGGGAAAAACCTACCAACACGTGGAAAGGGTGAAAAAATTGTGACCATTTAGGAGTGATATGACAAAAATAAAATATGAAAGGGAGTATGTGATTTGAAAATTATAAGAACACGGTGAAAAATAGCAATTTTTAGCTCCTTTTCTACTGAGAGTAGACGAGGATTGCTCTATTTCTGACTTGAGCTGTGCAGTGTAAAACAGATGTTAACAGATATTACAATGAAAGTTGGACAACAGCAAAGAGATTTTACAGGTATGTCAATTAGATTGTAGTGTAAAAAGAACATTTAAAAAAGTGTGAGTGTATATAAGCTGAAAGAAAATGTGCAGCTTCTAGATACTATAGTAAAAGGCAAAATAGAAGGGAGCTTAGATAAGAATATTAACTAAAAACAAACTGAGCAGCAAAATCAATCAATCAATCAAGGATTTTTAGAGCACACTACTCATCCATGAGGGTCTCAGGGCGCTGGGTGGGGGGGGGATCGGGCAGCTCTGTCATTTGAAAAGCCAGGTCTTGAGGCTCTTCCTGAATGCTTGCAATGTGGGGCTTCGTCTGATGCTGAGGGGGAGTTTGTTGCAGGTCTTGGCCGCGATGTAGGAGAAGGATCTGCCTTCCATTCTGGCTCTGTGGAATGCGGGTGATTTCGGCCAGGGCTAGGTCAGCGGAGCGGAGGTTTGTCTTGGGGGTGTAGAATGAGATTCTTTCATTGAGGTATTGGGGTCCGGTGTTGTTTAGTGCTTTGTAGCTGTGTGTGAGCAGCTTGAAGGTCAGGTAAAAGAGAAAGAGGTACTAGTATACATAAAATATAGGTATTTTATTAAGCCAGTATGAATGAATGTGTTAGACATTAGATGTAGGGGCTTGCTTATGGTATGCAATTTAATAGTATGTAATTTGCACCCACTCAGACAGTCAGGCACATATACATCCAGTTATACTTCGACAAAAGCACTTATGTTCCCACCACTGATATAGCCAGAGAGTGACTGACAGACTCAGTCACACATCCATAAAACCGTTCCTATACCCATTTACTCTCCTATATATCGACTTACAATTTCATTCAAACACTCATAAGGCACTGTCACGCTCACTCACTCAGCTATACAGTCATTCGTGTACTTAATACTCAAACGATCAGTTTCGCACACACTTATACACCCATTCATCTAGTTATACACTCAGTCACCCACCCATATAATGACTCACATACCTTTTTATAAAACCATACAGCCACTAACACACCAAGTTAGACAATGACAGGCACCTACACATACATTCACACACCCACACAGCACTTATGTATCCACTACTCTAGAGTTACTTGCACACACAGTAACTCACCCAAACACTCACTAACAAAGCCAGTTACCAATACATACAGCCACCTACACACCCATTTAGACACCATTTATGTAGCTAGTCACTTGCTTATAGTATGTAGTCTAATAGTATGTAATCTGAAGTTAATTGTATTCTAAATTTGCTTTTCAGATATCTACTTATGGTTAAAAAGTAATGGAAGATAGAAGGATGAGGTGAAAACAAATAGGAATTATGCTTCTTGACAGCATCCAAAAAGTGGAGAACAGATGATATATTTAGTTTCAATGGCATATGATGTTTGCCACAATGAGCCACCATATCTTGCAGTTTTGGTGAAACAGTGAGAATGGTAAGTATCTAGTCAAGTGTTAAGGGTCCCACAGATGGTCCTACTGCTGCTGATGATGCACCACCTACTGCCTCTCTTATCATCCTCTGATGCGTCGCTGTATGTATGGCTTTCAGGTGTTTTAGAAACGGATGGTGTGCCGTGTTAACACTTCTTCAAAGTATCTCTTGACAGTGTATTGCTGCATTTATTGGTTTGGAAACAAGTGGTAAGTGTTCTTCCTCTTCGTCCCGCTCTTTACTAAGCCCAGATGTAAAACTCCACTCCGTTTGCAGAGTTTGCGGAATTCGGCAATTCCGCGTTCCACGGGGAACACGGAGTTACTGTTAAACCCCACATTCTACAACGGAGCAGAGTTTTTTTGGTATGCATGCTTGAAATGCAATTTCACCCGCGTGGGAGCATCTTGCCAGGTGCTTGCAATCGCCTACGAGATTTTCAGGGCCGTTCGCGGGCACCACAAGATTTGCTAGTGGGCTGCATGCTCCCACAAGATTTTGCATTCGCCAACAAGTCATTCGGGCGCGCCAGCGACTTCCGGCGGAACTTTTCTGCTGTAAGCGATCCTGAATGTGCAGGATCTACCGCAGCTGCAATTTGGGGAAGATTCTCTCCTCGAGCAGCATCAACATCTTCCCAAACTGACGATTTGGAGTTAAAAACCTCCTCAAATAAAAAAAAAAACAGGGTTGCTTTCCCTTCCCACCCGTAACAACGGGTTGGACTTATTTCATTTGTTTCTCTCGTGAACTGTGTTCTGGAGAGGATCACCACCACACACTTAGGAACCCCCATCCTATATTGATCATTCTTTTGTTGCTTGTACTAACTGAAGAGAAAGCAACAAGTAAACTACAGAAGGGACATTCTAGTGGTAAAAAGTATATAAAATAGGGAGGACGTGTCCTTTCTATCCTCTTGGTTGAGGGCCTCTCTATCCGCCCGGGCCCTGTTGGTCCCAGGATTTGTGTAACAGGCCGTTTTGTGTAGGCAGCCAGTGTGCTTTTGCCATAGGACTGCATGAGTTCTTTGATTAGGCCTCCAGCTTCTTGTTGTGACCAACTGACCATGTGACTGGTGGCCATTTTGTGTAGGCAGCCAGTGCGCTTTTGCCATAGTCCTGCATGCGTTCTTTGTTCTAGGCCTCCACTTCTTGTTGTGACCATGTGGCTGGTGGCCATTTTGTGGATCCAGCCAGTGTACTTTCCCTATAGGCTTGTATGTCTTTTTCTCCTTGTTCTCAATGAATACCTTCCTGTTCATTCTTGTTCTTGATGACAATGTGGCACTGGTTGGCAGCCATTTTGTGCGTCCAAACAAATTCAACCCTTTTTGCCATAGGCTGCATTTTCCCATTTTTTTTATTATAATTTATTTGTAAGTTATTTTTTCAATTTTTTTACAATTTTCTGTATAATTAAAAAACTTTTTTTATTTGTTTATACCATTACCCACTACATCTTGCTTCAATCATATCAACCCCAGATCTGCTAGTATACAGATGCACAATAGCATTCATTGTCTAGGTATTGTTATTTGTCAGGTGTACCTCCCTTAGAGTCAGTGCCACATCACATGTCGTGACTCGTGAGTGACGTGACGTCACATGCCGCACATAAAGCAAACAGTTTCATCTGTATGTTGTTGTTGTTTTTGTTCTCTCCTTTTCTTTTTCTTTTTCTAGTGGTCAGTCACTATGAAAGTAATTATATGTTGGTGTGGTTTTCTGTTTTACGAACGAGTAGATATATTTACACTATATTGTTAATTAAGGGAGTAACAGCAGCAGTGACCACACAATAAATGATATTTTTTTGTTTGTGCTACTAATTGAACAACAACAAGAGACAACAACACATCACTCACACAGTACTGCTAGAAAGAAGGCCTGTACATGGGGTGACGCGTGAGTGACCTACACATCAGACATCTCTTCAATTTGTGAAGCTAAGTGCCACTGCTATCTACCAACTTATAGATGGCCCCAAAAAAAGGTGCCACTGCTAAGCCTAAAACTGCTACCAAGAAAGTAGCCAGTAAGAAGAAGAAGGAGCTTACCACAACCACCACTAGTATGTCACCCAGATGTTTTTTGGAAAACAAAAAACTTAGCCTGCCGCACTGGCCTCTGGGGAGCAAGCAGCACCCCCAAATCAGTAGACCCACCCCAATCTAGGCCCAAGCGCATGCTCGTCACAGAGGCAGCCAGTCTAATCACGGCAACGCCAACGAGCAGTGATGTTGACATTGACTTCTCTCTATCGCAAAGTAGTATCTAATCATTGCAGGAAACTCAGATAAGTAGACAACAACAAGAACAGCCACAACCGCCAACAGTAGTTCCTCTCGAGGTAGGACCAATTTATGAGATTGAGCTTCATGCTGCGGAAGTAGAGCAATCAGCTTCAGAAGATCCATTGTCTTCTAGATCTCCAGCTAGAAAAAGAAGAATTAGTGGTGCATCATCTTCTTCTTCAAGCCCCCCTTCTGATGACCTAGACGCCATTTGGATCCCACCTCAGTCTGAGAGTGAGACACGCCACAAGACAATTCAGACAAGGCTAGGGAAAAGGAAGGTTCAAAAATGCCTCAGAGTTATGGAGGCAGATTTAGAAGAAGAGGATGACGACGACGAGCCAGTCATCATGGATGTTAGCGCAACCCCAGTAGAGACCGACTTTGCCAAATTCCAACTTGCCGTGGGGATGTGGCAGTGGCACCACAGATCCAACCACTGCCAGCTGCCATATTTGCAAAATCCCGGCAGCAACCTTCATCCACAACCACCACATTAGAAGTAGGTACTGCAGAGCCAGAGAGTCAAACATCAAAACTCCCACCTACCGCCAGTTTATCTGACATTGACAGTGACACCAGCAGAGTCAGAAAGTTGAGCTCCCCAGTTTGGGATTTCTTTTTGGTTAGCCAGAAGGAGGTGAACATTGCCATATGCTCCGTTTGCGGAGCAAGTGTTAGTCGGGGTAAGCTTGGTACAAACTATGGTACCGGCGGCCAAACGACCCATTTGAGAAAGCACCACATGATCTGTTGCGAGGCACACGTTATCGGCCAAAAAACTGCAAGTGTTGTTGGAGAAGGGGGTGAAAGCCGGCTGAGCAGGGAATCCGAATTCAATCATGGTGGAAGGAGAAGAAAAGGAAGACATCTTCATTACGAAAAGCTGCCTTCTCCCAGCAGTGCAGTAGTATCGCCCACATCAGCAACATAGCAATGGCACAAGACTCAGGTCAAGACACCAAGGCAACACTGTCCCACTGAAAAGCACATTGAGCCTACCACTGCCTGGTCTCAGAAGTCACCTGCATCAGTGGCATCAGGAAAGAAAATAATTCAGGCTACTATCCCTGCCATGGTTAGGCCAGAGGGGCGGTATGAACGCACCCGCCCAACGGCCCGTTTGTACAATGCAAAACTGGCTAAAATGTTTGCGCTGGACCTCTTTCCGTTTTCTTTTGTTGAAGGGGTGGGTTTTCTTGAATTTGTGGCAGCCATCTGCCCAAAATGGAAGGTTCCCAGCCAGTCCAATTTTGCCAGTGTTACTGTTCCAGCGCTACATCACGATGTGCTTGAATTGCTTGGAACAGCTTTGCAGCAGAGTGCTGTCCACACTATCCACCTGACAACAGACATGTGGACCAGTTGCCAAGCAACTAATTACATCTGCATCACTGCACACTGGAGCATATGTAATTAGTGGGGGCTAGAGAAAAATATCTGCAGGTGTTGACACTGCTGAGATTTTTAATGCTACTCGGAAGCATGCCACAGCAGCGATGTTTGCAATGGAGAAATCACATACAGTTGCAAACATTTTGGAAGACTTTAACAACAAAGGTCTTTGAATGGCTGCGACCAAGAAGTCTTAAGATTAGATTTGTTGCTGCGGACAATGGCAGTGATATAGTTAAGGCCATGGCTGATGGTGGTTATTTCAGGGTCCTGTGTTTGGGTGCACTGCATCAACATCATTATACAGGACTTTTTCAAAAAAGAAGACCAAGTAAGCAACTTACTGTCCACCTGCAGAAGAATCTGCACTCATTTCAGCCATTCATTTAAAGCCCGGAAACAGCTGAGGGTCAATCAGCATGATAATAGAATGCCTGTTAAAGCACTCATACAGGAGGTGCCAACACGCTGAAACTCCACTTATTACATGCTTGAGCACCTGTTTAAGCAGTACATGTAGGAGAGTAGGATCTGCTTCACATGGGTACCCCCACTTTTTGCTGATGCTTCACTGTTTTTCGACTTTAGTCTGGCTGGGGCCCTGCTAATCAGAACCCCAGCCTAGCTGCTTCCTCTCTAAAATGGTTTCCATGTGCCTTAGGCACATCTCTGATTGGAATCTGGAGTGCCCTTATAAGTCCCTAGTATATGGTATACTATGTACCCAGGGCATAGGTACCTCAGAGACCTACCAGGGGCTGCAGCATGTATTGTGCCACCCCTGGAAGGCCATCCAAAATGACACCACAGGTCTGCTACTGTAACCTGGGTAAGGTGGTGCATGCACCCCTTACTGTGATATAGGTTACCTATATCACTACATATGTACACACATATAAACCTATAAGTCACTCCTATGGCAGGCCTTATCAATCCTGAAGGCAGAGTGCTTGGTTCTTATGTGATAGGGTGCCCCTGCATGAGCAGAGCCCCTCTGCAGCGTTCAGAGACCCTTCTCTGATGCTGTTTGTAGTGCAGCCTGACCATATACTCTTAAGTGCATTATATCCTGGCTGCACCAAAACATGTCGTGTTTGGTGTCAAACATCTTGGAATACTACCCCCCTCGCCAGTTCTGGCAGCGGGGGTAGCATTCCACCCTTCTAGAGGGAGAGACATGTACACACCGGCCTGCCCGGTAACTTCTTTCCAGAGCCCTGGCATCACAAAATGGATGCCGCTGCCACAGACACGGGTCTGGCCTCCTGCTGCTGACTGAAACTCCGGCAGGGGAGGCCTGGACAATAGGTTTCCTGTCGCAGGGAGGTGTAACCACCTCCCCAGACAGGATAATGTGTATTGGGGCTGGGCGGGAGCACTCTCTGGTGCTCAGAAGTCCTGCACTGGAGGCACACTTGGTGTCCCTGTGCATACCCCAGTTCAAACCGGTTCAGGGGCTTCCAGCCCCTGCTCTGGCGCGAAACTGGACAAAGGGAAATGGGTGTAACCACCCCACTGCCCTGACCCTCCCATAGGTGGGTCCCCAGAGTATGTCCAACCCCCTAACTTGGTATAAGTATGGGACCCCAGTCCTTAGGACTTTAGATTTACCTGGACGAAACTCTGATACAGAATCCTGGACCTTCGATGCTCTACTTTAAGATTAGAGGACTGAAGAATCTCCCTTGGGGTCAAGGAGTGACTCCCCTGCTTGGCAGGCACCTAAGAAGCAATTGTCCGGTCTGCATCGCTGAAGCTCCCGCCGGACGCCAAAGTCTTTGCATCACCAGAGGTGGATTTCCAGACTTCCCCGAGGCTGCCCTGAGTCTCCAGCAAAGCTGAGGCCCGTAGCTGTCGTGGGTAACGTGGAACCTTGACCCCTGGACACCGAGTACTTTTGCAAGTGCATCCTTTTCTGGGTCTTCCACGAAGTTGTGCTTTGGGCTCCAAGTAGCCCCCGCCTCCAGCACCAACTGCACTGAAGATCACTGGCCTCCACTCCACGAGTGTCCTGTAAGCCAGCTCCAAGTGCGTCCACTCGAGGCTCCTTCGCGGTCGCTATTCCGTTGGCTAGTGGGCCCTCCCAAAGGCAACTCTTCTTTTGCTTGAGCTTTCCTGGTTGCTCCAGATGTGCCCTGACTTACCTTTGCTGGGTGAGTCCTTCAGACCTTGCTGGTCTGTACCACCGTCCTTCTTCTATTTCCACGTGACTTGCCATTGACAAGGCTTGTTGGGTCCAATCCGGTCGCCGACACCCCTGCAATCGACAGACGTCGTGGGGCAGCTCGAATCCAGCTCCTGGTTGTCATCAACGCCTCCTGGACCTCGTGGCTGAAGAGTCAAGATGACCGTCAACCTACCTGAAGCACCCGACATCGGTGGGCATCTGCTCATCGCCTTCCTGGTCACTGGCTAGTGACCCAGACTCTGTCCCCTCTGCTTTCAGGTTCTTCAAATCTTCGATCCACCTTTGGATCCACCCGAACACTTTCGACTTGGTCGCCAGCAGCACTTTGCAGCAGATCGCCATTGAAAACGACGACGAAACCCGACCCCGAAAGACACCTATGCACCCGGCTTCCCTGGGTGAGGTAACTCGAGTACTCCGGTGCTCCCGTGGGTATAGACTCTAGAACAACCTAGTTCTAAAGGGGTTTGCTCCAAGTCCTCCTCTAAGTGTCCTTTTCTTTAAAACTCCAACCGCGACATTCCCCATAGAAGTCAACGGCGGCTCGCGGCTGTGTTCTCACACTGCACGCGTCCCCCGTGGGTCCCCTGTGTCACTACCTTGGGTGGTTCCTTGAGGGCCAAGCACTTCTACAGGCTCTAGGCCTTGTGTCTAGCTCAGTCGTGGTTCTTATACCACTTTATTGGTATATGGTTTGGTACGCCCCTAGGGCTCAAACGTGTATTTGTGCTATTACTGTTGATAACTGACTTGTAACTTATGTACTTCAAACTCTAGCCTCATAAAGAGACTAGAGGGGTGTGTTTAAGACTAAATACATATATTTTAAATATATACCTGGTGTGGTCCTCTTTCATTTGGTCACTCAAGAGATTATAGACTGGTAAAACAAGCTGCTTTACATTCCTTCAAGACTTAGCCTGAAGGCTGCTCTCCATAGCTACCACTAGGACAGCTTTCAATAAAGGTTGTCTTTAACCTATCTCCAATAAGGGGTCGTTTGGACTGGTGCAAGGTGCCCACTATAATTAGTGGACAGCATATACCAGGCCAACTTCTCACATTGGTGTGCAGCGTGGGGGATTCCAGCTTGCTATTGTTTTACCAGATAATCTCAATTGAATTGATCAACTGAAAACCACTAAGGGTACCTTAGGTACATATAAAACCAGCTTAGGATACAGTAAGTTCTACTGAACTTAGAGTTGTGTGTTAAGGGATAGCACACCCTTTCTACAACTCAAGAGAGTTTAGTAGGCCACACTAGAGTAGGTAGTGCATACACCACACCACACTAGTAATGTATTTAGGGCCAGGAACCAGTGGGTCCCAGCCAGAAGCCAATGGGCTTCTTCCCTCCAAGTATGATAATCTCCCATTCTTGGAATTGAGAGCATTAAGCACTGCTAGGAAACTAAAGACAGGCAAAAGTGCCAACACCCAACGCCTCATAGAGGTACTCCTGCTGGATGATCTCAGAAGACTACCAGGGTCTGAAGGGGTAGGCAGACAGGGTGGGGCAGAAGATGAGGAAGGGGCCAGGGGTGAAATCACCCAGGACCCCCCTCTGAAACTGGCCAGGAAGGTGAAAATGACCTTGACCTGGAAAACCCAGCTCCTCCTGTGGATGAGGAGGAGGATCAGAATGACCTCCCCTTTGTCCCCCAGGAAGAGTTGTGAGTGTGCCCAGAAGGCCTAGATCTCCTTCTCAGGAGTCTAACCACTCTGACACCTCAATAGGGACCTCTGTTTCCTCTCATAGGAGGGAATCCTCTCATGAAAGGAAAGTGAGACTGCTCAAGTATGGAGAAGCTCAGTTGAGACTCAGAAGAGAGCAGTTGGCTATAGACAGGGAGTCCCTAGAGCTTGAAAAGCAAAGAAAAAGATGGGACTAGAGTCCCATGGTGGCAGCAATTTCCCCAGAGATAGGGAAAGGTCTTATGACCATAGAAACCTGAGCAAGATTGTCCCTCCCTACCAGAGTGGGGATGACATCCACAAATGGATAACTGCACTGGAGAGGGCCTGTAAAGTACAGAGGGTCCCTCAGGAGCAGTGGGCAGCAATCTTGTGGCTCTCCTTTGCAGACAAAGGTAGAGACAAGCTCCTCACTGTTAGAGAAGAGGATGCTGACAATTACAAAGTCTTGAAGAGTGCTCTGATTGATGGGTTTGGCCTAACAACTGAACAATACAGGTTAAAGTTCAGAGATACCCAAAAAGCACAGACTCAAGACTGGGTGGACTATGTGGATTGTTCTGCTAAGGCTCTGGAAGGTTGGTTGATGGGCAGTAAGGTATGTGACTTCACAGGATTGTACAATCTTATCATGAGGGAGCAGATTCTTAATAACTGTCAAAATCAGCTGTTGCATCAGTACCTGGTGGACTCTGATCTGACCTCTCCCCAAGAATTGGGAAAGAAGGCAGACAAATGGGTCAGAACCAGGGTGAGGCAGAAGGTACAGAACCAAGGTGGTGACCCAAAGAAGCAAGATTCTAAGAACTCTGATAAGGGTGGGGAGAAGGGTAAAGACCAGAAGTCTTCACAAGGCCCCCAAAAATCTTCTTCAGGTGGGGATTCACAGTCTAACAAAGGGAAAGGCCAAAAGAAACCATGGTGCAAAGTCTGTAAGCAAAAGACACACTGGACCAGTGATTGCACCAAGTCCAAAGACTCTATTCCAGCCCCCACCAATGCCCCTAAGGCACCTGTTCCCCCTAGTGCAGTTACAAATGGTGGTGGGAGTACACAGGCCAAGGGTAGGGTTGACCCTGGGTAAGGAGATGAGCTCTGACCTAGTCAGAGAACTCACTCAGGCTGTCCTAGTCTGTGATGGAGGCATGGATGTGACCTCCTCTGTGAGTCCCAGTAATCTGGGCAAGTACAGGCAACAGCCCTTAATCAATGGAAAAGAGGCTTTGGCATTTAGGGACACAGGGGCAAGTGTCACCATGGTGACACAAGACCTTGTGGATCCTGGGCAGATTATACTTGGTGAAATGTACCAAGTGACCAATGCTAGCAATGTCAGAACAGACCATACTCTGGCAGTTGTTAACTTCTCCTGGGGAGGGGTAACTGGCCTTAAGAAGGTTGTGGTGAGGGCAAACCTACCAGTGGAATGCTTGCTTGGCAATGATCTTGAAACTTCAGCTTGGGCAGAAGTGGAGCTCAGGACCCATGTAGAAATGCTGGGGATCCCCGCAGATGTGTTTGCTGTGACCAGGTCACAGAGCAAAATGTCTAACACTGAACAGGCCTTGGATTCTGAAATAATGGACCAAGTGCCATCCAAGAGGAGGAGGAGTAGGGTAAAGGCAGTGCCTTCCCCCTTGGCTCAGAAGGAAGATCAGTCTTTTCAGGGAGATGATCTCAGTCCTGAGGAAGGAACTGTCCCAGAGGAGCTTGAGCCTGATCAGGTTGAGTTCTTAGGGACAGGGGGCCCTTCCAGGGCAGATCTGAGCCAGGGGCAGCAGAGCTGCCCCTCTCTTGAACCCCTCAGACAGCAAGCTGCTGCTGAGGCTGCTGGGAATGCTAGTGGTCCCCATAAAGTATATTGAGATGATCGACTCTTGTACTCAGAGTGTAGAGACCCCAAGCCTGGTGCCACCAGGAGGTTGGTTATACCTCTGAAGTTCAGGGGCTTCCTATTGACCCTAGCCCATGACATTCCCCTAGCAGGTCACCTGGGCCAGAACAAGACTTGGGACAGACTTGTCCCTCACTTTCACTGGCCCCACATGTCTGAAGACACCAAGGAGTTTTGTCGCTCCTGTGTAACCTGCCAAACCAGTGGGAAGGCAGGTGGCACCACAAAGGCCCCCCTGATACCACTACCTGTGGTGGGGGTTCCCTTTGAGAGAGTGGGGATTGATATTGTTGGTCCCATGGATCCCAAAACATCATCTGGGCACAGGTTTATCCTGGTGGTGGTGGACCATGCCACTAGATACCCAGAGGCTATTCCCCTTAGGACCACTACAGCACCTGTGGGGGCAAGAGCCCTCCTGGGAAATTTCTCAAGAGTGGGCTTCCCTAAGGAGGTTGTATCAGACAGGGGTGCAAACTTTATGTCTGGATACTTGAAGGCAATGTGGAAGGAGAGTGGAGTGACTTACAAGTTCACCACACCCTATCACCCACAATGCAATGGTTTAGTTGAGAGATTCAACAAAACCTTAAAGGGCATGATTAAAGGGCTCCCAGAAAAGCTTAGGCGAAGATGGGACATACTCTTGCCCTGCCTTTTATTTGCATACAGGGAGGTGCCTCAAAAGGGGGTTGGCTACAGCCCTTTTGAACTTTTGTTTGGTCACCCTGTCAGGGGTCCATTGTGCTTGGTAAAGGAAGGATGGGAGTTACCTCTCAAGCCCCCAAAGCATGACATAGTGGACTATGTACTTGGTCTCCGCTCCAGGATGGCTGAATACATGAAAAAGGCAACTAAAAACCTTGAGGCTAGCCAGGATCTACAAAAAGCCTGGCATGACCAAAAGGCTGTGCTGACTGTTTACCGGCCAGGACAGAAGGTGTGGGTGCTTGAGCCAGTGGCCCCAGCAGCTCTCCAAGACAAGTGGAGTGGACCCCATACCATTGTTGAACAGAAGGGTGAGGTCACCTATTTAGTAGACCTAGGAACACCCAGGAGTCCCCACAGGGTTCTCCATGTCAACAGACTGAAACCATATGTGGACAGGGCAGACATGGGGTTGCTCATGGCTACTGATGAGGGACAGGAGGAAGAGAGTGACCCACTCCCTGACCTGCTCTCACAGAACCCTGATGATGGGTCAGTGGATGGTGTAGCCTTGGCAGGCAGCCTCACTGCTCAGCAGCAAACTGATTGTAGACAAGTGCTCAATCAGTACAGACATATGTTCTCTCTGACTCCAAGTCAGACCACCTGGTGCACTCATGAAGTGGACACTGGGGACAGTCTGCCTATTAAAAATAAGATGTATAGGCAACCTGACCATGTCAGGGACTGTATCGGGACAGAAGTCCAGAAAATGTTGGATTTGGGAGTTATTGAACCCTCAGATAGCCCTTGGCCTAGTCCAGTGGTCCTTGTGCCAAAACCTCACACCAGTGGTGGGAAAAGAGAGATGAGGTTTTGTGTGGACTACAGGGGTCTCAATGCAGTCACTAGGACTGATGCCCATCCAATACCAAGGGCAGATGAGCTAATAGACACTTTGGCCTCAGCCAAGTATCTAAGCACATTTGACCTAACAGCTGGCTACTGGCAGATCAGGCTAGCTGATGATGCAAAGCCAAAGACAGCATTCTCAACCCCTAGTGGGCATTATCAATTTGTGGTAATGCCCTTTGGTCTGAAGAATGCACCTGCCACTTTTCAGAGGTTGGTTAATACAGTCCTTACAGGTCTGGAAGCCTATAGTGCAGCATATCTAGATGATATTGCTGTCTTTAGCTCCACCTGGGAGGATCACCTGGTCCACCTCAGAAATGTTTTGCAGGCCCTGCAGAAAGCAGGCCTAACTATCAAGGCCACAAAGTGCCAGATAGGGCAGAGTCAGGTTGTGTACCTGGGCCACCTTGTGGGTGGAGGCCAGGTTCAACCATTGCAGAGCAAGATCCAGACCATCATGGACTGGACTGCTCCAACTACCCAGACTCAGGTGAGAGCCTTTTTAGGCCTGACTGGATACTATAGGAGATTTGTCAAGGGGTATGGATCAATAGTGACACCCCTGAATGACTTAACTTCCAAGAAAATGCCCCAAAAGGTTCAGTGGACAGTTAGCTGTCAAAAGGCATTTGATGACCTGAAGCAGGCCATGTGCACTGCTCCCATTCTACAGAGTCCTGATTACTCCAAGAAGTTCATTGTCCAAACAGATGCATCTGAATTGGGGGTAGGGGCTGTACTGTCACAATTGAATGATGAAGGTCAGGATCAGCCAGTAGCTTTTATTAGCAGAAGGCTGACCCCTAGAGAGAAACGTTGGTCAGCCATAGAGAGGAGGCCTTTGCTGTGGTTTGGGCTCTGAAGAAGTTGAGGCCATACTTGTTTGGTACTCACTTCCTTGTTCAAACAGACCACAAGCCCCTCCTATGGCTAAAACAAATGAAGGGTGAAAACCCCAAACTGCTTAGGTGGTCCATTTCCCTACAGGGGATGGACTTTACAGTGGAACATAGACCTGGGAGTAACCATGCCAATGCAGATGGACTCTCTAGGTACTTCCACTTAGAACATGAAGACTCAACTGGTCAAGGTTAGTTTAATGTCCCTACGTTTGGGGGGGTTGTGTAGGAGAGTAGGATCTGCTTCACATGGGTACCCCCACTTTTTGCTGATGCTTCACTGTTTTTCGACTTTAGTCTGGCTGGGGCCCTGCTAATCAGAACCACAGCCTAGCTGCTTCCTCTCTAAAATGGTTTCCATGTGCCTTAGGCACATCTCTGATTGGAATCTGGAGTGCCCTTATAAGTCCCTAGTATATGGTATACTATGTACCCAGGGCATAGGTACCTCAGAGACCTACCAGGGGCTGCAGCATGTATTGTGCCACCCCTGGAAGGCCATCCAAAATGACACCACAGGTCTGCTACTGCAGCCTGGGTAAGGTGTTGCATGCACCCCTTACTGTGATATAGGTTACCTATATCACTACATATGTACACACATATAAACCTATAAGTCACTCCTACGGCAGGCCTTATCGATCCTGAAGGCAGAGTGCTTGGTTCTTATGTGAGAGGGTGCCCCTGCATGAGCAGAGCACCTCTGCAGCATTCGGAGACCATTCTCTGATGCTGTTTGTAGTGCAGCCTGACCATATACTCTTAAGTGCATTATATCCTCGCGGTACAATGCTAACTTTGGACTGGCTGCACCAAAACATGTCGTGTTTTGGTGTCAAACATCTTGGAATACCTTCCCCCCCGCCAGTTCTGGTGGCGGGGGTAGCATTCCACCCTTCTAGAGGGAGAGACATGTACACACCGGCCTGCCCGGTAACTTCTTTCCAGAGCCCTGGCATCACAAAATGGATGCCGCTGCCACAGACACGGGTCTGGCCTCCTGCTGTTGACTGAAACTCCGGCAGGGGAGGCCTGGACAATAGGTTTCCTGTCGCAGGGAGGTGTAACCACCTCCCCAGACAGGATAATGTGTATTGGGGCTGGGCGGGAGCACTCTCTGGTGCTCAGAAGTCCTGCACTGGGGGCACACTTGGTGTCCCTGTGCATACCCCAGTTCAAACCGGTTCAGGGGCTTCCAGCCCCTGCTCTGGCGCAAAACTGGACAAAGGGAAATGGGTGTAACCACCCCTCTGCCCTGACCCTCCCATAGGTGGGTCCCCAGAGTATGTCCAACCCCCTAACTTGGTATAAGTATGGGACCCCAGTCCTTAGGACTTTAGATTTACCTGGATGAAACTCTGATACAGAATCCTGGACCTTCGACGCTCTACTTTAAGATTAGAGGACTGAAGAATCTCCCTTGGGGTCTAGGAGTGACTCCCCTGCTTGGCAGGCACCTAAGAAGCAATTGTCCGGTCTGCATCGCTGAAGCTCCCGCCGGATGCCGAAGTCTTTGCATCACCAGAGGTAGATTTCCTCACTTCCCTGAGGCTGCCCTGAGTCCCCAGCAAAGCTGAGGCCCGTAGCTGTCGTGGGTAACGTGGAACCTTGACCCCTGGACACCAAGTACTTTTGCAAGTGCATCCTTTTCTGGGTCTCCCACGAAGTTGTGCTTTGGGCTCCGAGTATCCCCCGCCTCCAGCACTAACTGCACCGAAGATCACTTGCCTCCACTCCACGAGTGTCCTGTAAGCCAGCTCCAAGTGCGTCCACTCGAGGCTCCTTCAGGGTCGCTAGTCCGTTGGCTAGTGGGCCCTCCCCAAGGCAACTCTTCTTTTGCTTGGGCTTTCCTGGTTGCTCCAGACGTGCCCTGACTTACCCTTGCTGGGTGAGTCTCTCAGACCTTGCTGGTCTGTACCACCATCCTTCTTCTATTTCCACGTGACTTGCCGTTGCCAAGGCTTGTTGGGTCCAATCCGGTCGCCGATACCCCTGTAATCGACAGACGTTGTGGGATAGCTCGAGTCCAGCTCCTGGTCATTGTCGACGCCTCCTGGACCTCGTGGCTGAAGAGTCAAGATGACCGTCAACCTACCTGAAGCACCCGACATCGGTGGGCATCTGCTCATCGCCTTCCTGGTCACTGGCTAGTGACCCAGACTCTGTCCCCTCTGCTTTCAGGTTCTTCAAATCTTCGATCCACCTTTGGATCCACCCGAACACTTTCGACTTGGTCGCCAGCAGCACTTTGCAGCAGATCGCCATTGAAAACGACGACGAAACCCGACCCCGAAAGACACCTATGCACCCGGCTTCCCTGGGTGAGGTAACTCGAGTACTCTGGTGCTCCCGTGGGTATAGACTCTAGAACAACCTAGTTCTAAAGGGGTTTGCTCCAAGTCCTCCTCTAAGTGTCCTTTTTCTTTAAAACTCCAACCGCGACATTCCCCATAGAAGTCAACGGCGGCTCGCGGCTGTGTTCTCACACTGCACGCGTCCCCGTGGGTCCCCTGTGTCACTACCTTGGGTGGTTCCTTGAGGGCCAAGCACTTCTACAGGCTCTAGGCCTTGTGTCTAGCTCAGTCGTGGTTCTTATACCACTTTATTGGTATATGGTTTGGTACGCCCCTAGGGCTCAAACGTGTATTTGTGCTATTACTGTTGATAACTGACTTGTAACTTATGTACTTCAAACTCTAGCCTCATAAAGAGACTAGAGGGGTGCGTTTAAGACTAAATACATATATTTTAAATATATACCTGGTGTGGTCCTCTTTCATTTGGTCACTCAAGAGATTATAGACTGGTAAAACAAGCTGCTTTACATTCCTTCAAGACTTAGCCTGAAGGCTGCTCTCCATAGCTACCACTAGGATAGCTTTCAATAAAAGTTGTCTTTAACCTATCTCCAATAAGGGGTTGTTTGGACTGGTGCAAGGTGCCCACTATAATTAGTGGACAGCATATACCAGGCCAACTTCTCACAGTACAGACCTATTAATGAATATTTCATGCAAAGAGGAGATGCAACTGTAAAAGGCATGGTCATTGAGATGGACCAATGGGGCCTAGTCAAATGCCTGACAGAGATGTTGCTTCCTTTTAAGGTGTTCACACGCGAAGTCAGGAAAGAGACCATGGGCCAAGCTATCCTATTGTTGCACATGCTACAGCAACAGCTAAAGGAGGTGTCTGCAATGTATGCAGGTGTAGAGGAATAAAAGATGCATATGACTTGGTGGAGAGCTTAATCTTTCGCTTGTCTGCTAATGCAAGGGTGCCAAGAGACATTGTGTCCTCCAAACATTATATCTCTGCCACAATTCTTGATCCACGGTACAAACCATTACTGTCCACTATCATTCCTTTTTCAGACAGGGATGTTAGAAAATACAAAACATGGATAGCTGAGCAAGGCAGTGAGCTAGAAAAAGAACAGCAGGGCATTAGAGGCCCACTGGTCCTGGGCACAAGTCCTGTGGTGCAGCCTTCAAGTTCAGAGCCTGAGGGCAGTGCTGTTGGCTCACAGCAGCCAAAACCAACAACAAGAACACGATCAACAACACCAAGACCAGGAGCATCAGCCCACAAATCTGCAACTGAGTGGTTTCTAATGGCAGGGCTTAAGTCTAGTGCAGAGTCGAAGGTAAAAGAGGTCGAGCAAAGTGGAGCTCCAGCAATGAACATTAAGCAAATGGTCCAGGCTATCTGTATGACGCAACAGAGGTCTACCTTGATCAAAACCCATTGGTGTATTGGTAGAGGCGCCAATGGCCTGTGCTCAGCAGTCTGGCAATAAACTATCTGGCTTGCCCTGTAGCCAGTGCTGAGTGTGTTTTCAGTGCTGCTGGTGCCGTTATCCCAGTCAGAAGGACCAGTCTCTTGCCCCAAAGCATGAAGAGATTAACCATGATCAAAATGAATCAGAACTTTATACCACCGGATTACACCATACATGAAGTACCAACAGGAGGAAGATGACAGAGACTCAGGTCATGGAAGTAGTGTGTTAGATGACCAACTTCTGGGCGAACCCCCAGAGTTTGAGGACGAGCTCTACTTCCTGGACTACTAGGCTTTCTTTCTTTGACATCCAAAAACAAAAAAACATTTAGCTAGGGAACATTATTTACTTTATTATTTGTGTGTGTCTGACTGTCTGGTTGACCAATTCATCCCCACTGACTTACTCTTAGACACATTTTTATTGCCGGATGGGAGTTGCAACTGCGTGCAGTCCGTGAAGAAGTTCAACTACAGGCCCTCCAAAGCCATTTCCCCAAAGCCAGACATTGGACGGAGAATACAAAAAAATGTGTGCCTGCCTCCAACCCTGGGTCGTGACTACCTATGCTTTCCTACCCTAGAAGGACTGCCCCACCCACATGTGACATTTATAATTTGATTTACACAGGCAATTCTCTGCTTCGTGAACAAATGGAGGATCTGCATCATGTAATGGACCACCAATCGATCACGGTGAGCACACCAGAAGATCAGGTAAATCCTGGCATGCATTGCATGCTGAGTGATTATTGTTTGTTGTTGTGATGTGTGAGCTTGTTGTGAAAGATATATCATCATCAATGTGTTGAGATTGAGAATAGATTGAGAAGAGAAGAGATGATTCATGTGTTGGCAGGCAGTGTGAGACTGGGTGTCTTTTTTTGTAAGTGTTACGCTTAATGTGTAAGTGATAAATGTGAGATTCCCAAAATGTTGGTGGCCTGGCCTGCCGGCGGATGATCAATAATTTTACATTTATCCCTGAAGGTTTTTTTTTCCTTCCCCTTTCAAAGATAAGATAGCGAGATTCCTTCACCGGGTTGAACTCCACTCCACACAGTCCACACTTCACACTGCTTTGTTTTGCTTTTGTATTGTTTTATGCTTTATATTTATACTCCTCAAAGACTCAGACCTGACCAGTCCCTTAGATAATGCAAACCTTGCAAACACAAATCTAGTCTACACAAAAAGTGACTCAATCTTTCCCTTCTTGTTGTTAAGTAACAAAATTGTACTACTACAGGCTGATCTATTGCATTTTGAGTCAGGAGTGGGATACTGTTGGTACGAAGTTGGATGGACACCATACTCAGGGTCAGACTCAGGAGGATCATAGATGATGGAATGTCTCAGGGCGTGGGCGTGAGTGTGACTACTGCAAGAACTGCCACCAGAAGATGGAAGTTTTCAAATTCACTGAAACTAACGGATGTGGATGATGATGATGACTTTGAAGTGGCCTAATGGTAAACAACAGCACCAGACCTACACAAGTCTGTGTAGTGGTGGTGGTGAGTGATGTGACTGACAGCACTGCATTGATTTTCCAATTGATTGGGAAAGTGCTATGTTGCTGTGTGTGTGTGCTCACTGCTCAGTGCTGTCTGGCTCCAATTTGTCATTTAATCCGAAGCTAAATGGTGGTTGGGTGGGGGCATGTTGTTGAGGTAACTGCTGGAACAGACATTTAGCCATGCTGCCTCTGAGTCTTCTCTTCTTGTTGTGCACTCCTCCTTAAGCAGTTTAGCTTTTCTCCTTGACTCTTCAAGGCTGGGGGCCAGGGCATTGGAGGCTGCAGCTGCAGCTGCTGCCTCCGCCTCCACCTCCTCCTTGTCCACCAGCCACTGAAAATCGGCCCTGATGGCCTCCAGCTTCCTTTTGCTGGGTCCTGGCTGCTCTCTCCTCCCTGTTAGATGGTGGATTGGCAGGAGTAATTATATCAAGAAAGAGAAAAGACAAATTGTAACCAATAATCTTAGCAAAACAGTAACACATAAAATGACATAGTGGCACAGTAGCACTAGCAGTACATACAATTTGGTGGTATCCTTGATTCCTTGGCCCATTCGATTTTCATGTGATTACAGTTCCAGGCATTAAGCACTATAGAGTATACAAGTATTCTTCTTCTCTCTTGTTTAGCTAAATTAATGTAGGCATGCCAGCTCAGCTTGCGCCCTAGACATACATACTTGTGTCGCATTATACTATGCTACTGTCTGCAGGTGGGGCAGCTGTACTACACAACTATCTCTTTTCCTCTCATGGTCATGCTCTGTTAAATCAAATGCTCACTTTCACTTTCACCCTGACTACAACAAGGCAGATGAATAGTTACTAATATATGAATGATATAAGGCGCAACATGAAGTACTACTATTGTAATCATGCAGCCGATAGGCCACCCATGGCCGACACTGGAGAAATACCATGGGCAGGGAGTGGGCCTCGGAGGGAGGCGATTGATGATGATGGGTGGGTAGGGGTACAAAATATATATTGTGCTTGAAAACTACTGAGTCAAGGGAGTAGTCTGAAATACAACCTCGCTCTAACCTTTGAATCAAAAACCTTGATAAAAAAAAATCCTTGTTTACTCTTCTTCCCAGGAATTTTTCCATTTTTCACTGAATTTTTCTTCTAGCATTATTTTAATTCTATACCCTTGGATTTGCTACTCAATCAACGTTTAAGTTTTACATTCCCTTCATCCAGTCTTCACTATGATTACTAGTACCATCAATCCATCCATCCAAACATGGCTATCATTCTCAACAAACCTTTCACCAACATAAAATTGTCATTTTAACCACCCATGCGTCCTTGCTTTGACCCATCAAACCACCCGGAAGATTCCTTTCACCCTTAAACTTTCACACACACAGGCAGGCATCATTTCTTTCACCTTTCACCCATCCTTCACCCACCCACCCATGCATGCATCCTATCAGCCACCTATATCCATCCTTTCACCCACGCATCCTTCTCTGCAAGTCATATTACATTTCACCCGTCCTTCCTCCTTCTATCCTTCTTTTCCATCAACCCATCAAGGTCTGACTCTTCTACATGAAACTTTGTGCTCTGAGTTGAAGATACAAGAGGGCATTAGTTACTCAACTCCTGCTGCATATGCTATTGGTAAGTAAAGAGGGGCGTCTTCAACTGTTCACAACTTAGGGGCCGATTATGATGTCGGTCGGAAAGGCTCCAAATGGCATTCGGTTTGTCCGAATCAAATTCGGAACCCGTGTTTCCGACTGACTCAGAAACACATCCGAGCAACCAATTATGATAGTCGTAAACTGTTTGGTCCTTCCGACTCGGTTCCGATTGGCATTCGGAGAAACCGAGTCAGTTGGAGCTGAATTGTACAGGTCTATGGACCGCGATTCCGACTGAAGCACTACGATGTCGGATTCGGACAGCCTGTCCGAATCGGTATGTCCGACACGGATCGGCTGTCGGAATCTGACTTTGGGGGCCTGTAGCATGCCCCCCTTTACCCAGAGACCTCCGGTTGGTGCCCGTGGTGGTACCCATTGGTCCCCTCTTTCCAACCATGCATGGTGTGGCAGGCACCAAGGGGTGCCCGCCACAGGGTGCAAGGTTTTCCGTGACCACACCTTTTTTCAATGGGAGCCTGTGTTGTTGGTCGGAACACAGGCTCCCATTGAAGTCATTGGGAGTCTGACCGAATTGTGTTCAGACACATCGTAATCGTCAGTTGGACTCCCCAAATCTGATTTGGTCAGAAACCATTCTGACACCGAGTCGGTTGGAATGCTTTCCGACCAACATTGTAATGAGGCCCTTAGTCTCACTCTCAACAGTACAATGTACACCATTGCAGCGAGCATATAAATTGTCAATAAGCAAGCAATATGACTTACCGCCACCCACCACTGCCGCTAGTTCACCCCCGACAGCTGCCGCATCTGCTCCATGGATGGCGCCACCATCCCCGCTGGCCCCGGCACTGGTGGTCGGTGCGGCTAGAAAAAACATTAAACATTTTTTAGATGCCATATGCTCCTCGCCCTATTGACTTTTTCTCCGTAGCAAAACTGAAAATACATACACCACACACATTACTAGCAATTCGGGTACAATCACAGTATGTCCTATGAAAAATTATAAAAATATCCGGTTGGCATTTTGATTTTGTTGGTGGCAATTTTTTAAAAACTTCTCAAGAAGACAACCTGTGTAGGACTGAACTGAGTGGCAAGAGCTAATGGTGAATCTGAAATAAGTGTGGCCAACTGGCCGGACAAACGGACATAAAATCTTCTTGGTTGACAAATGTAATGGTGCCGTCTTCCTCCTCATACTTCCTTCCAGGCATGGTGCACGGTAATCAGTTCACCTCACCATCAACTGGTGCTAATAACACTAGGACTAGATAAACAGAAGACACAACTTTGGGGTGTCCAACGTGACCATGGCCACTCTCTCGTTTTACTGATTGAGCATGAAAAAGAGGAAGAAAACCATCTCATCTCAACAAACATGCGTAGAATACCTAACTCGGGCATGCATTCTGTAAGGCAGAGTATTAGTATTAGTATTAGTACTAGTAGAGTAGTGAGGACCAATGGGTTCTCTGAGTCTTACAGTACCATCACTAGGTGGTCCACAAAATATATATGGGGAGAGGGGAAGCTGACTGAAAAACCAGAAGAAAGGAAGCTACAGACAGAGGCAGTTTGAGGTGAAATACAGACACTAGAAATATAAAATAACTTAGTAAATAATAGGATAATGCAGGGATAACAAGATTTTTTAAACAGATAGATCAAAGAGGATTTGGGAAAAAAATAAAACTAGTAAACAGGTAGAAAATTGTTCAAATTAAGGAGCAGTAAAAGTTAGGGAAATATATATTAATATTAACAACAGGAGGACTTACTGGGGCCAGCAGAGCCATCAGCCGAAGAGGAGCATTCTTCCTGCAGGGACAGGGAGGCACCTCCAGCTCCCTCACCCGCCGCTGACGATCCCTTGCCCCTGGATGCTGATGCAGGTAAGACATAATTAAAGGGACAAGAAATAATTGGTGGTAAATAAATAATGACTACAAAACAATTTTTGGACAGGAAACGGCAATTGCAATAACATTGAACTTTCCTAAATCATATCGACTAGTAGTAGACTAGTATCACTGACCATCCTATCGATTCCACATTTCCTAAGCCTACCTAAACCCGCCTATTCCAAAGACTTTGTAATAAATTGCAACAAATGATATTTGCTTTGCAAGTTCTCAGCCCCCTTTGACGTCGGGCCAATTCACTAAGTCTGCATTCTATCTTTAAATGCACGGATAAACGCATGCATACACCAAATTGGTTGTTTACTTGTCACTGTACAAGCTACAAAAAGGTTCTAAGAACTGAAGTGAGAGGACGTGTGCCGCTAAATTACTAATACTTACTATCTTAGTAGTGACAGGACAAAGGAAAGGAGTCTCTCTCTAGTCTGCATTACTTAACTTCAGTTTTTACATAATCACCCGAAGCGAGCGCAAAGTTGCAAACAAGTACATAGGTAGCGCCGAGCACCTTCATAGAATAACAATCACATAATATAAGATTTGTAAATGTTACGTAACTTACCAGAATGTGAGAAACATGCTTGCTATTTGGAAAAAAATATTAGCAATAACATAGAACACACAATAATAATAATAATTAGCTACTCACCAAGCTCCGTGACCTCAACCCCTAGCAGATCCAGCAGCTCCTGCTCTTGGTCCAGCATGTCGGACCACCAGTGCGTCAGCTGGTTGTGGGTGCGCCAGACCCCAGAGCAGCGATACACTGCCCGGCGCACCCACGCCCACCACTGGTGGTGCTCCCGGAGCCGTACCCGGACCCAGGCCTGCCGCCTGCTGCCAGGGAGGAGGGGAGGTGGCGCTGTACAAAAAAAACAAGCACCGCCACCTTGGGAAACAAGGCATGGGGCTGCACCCCTTCCGGGTGCCGCCTTCGGCAAGGAAGGCGTCTCTTCTTTGCACGGGTCAGACTCTTTGCCATGATGCTGGGGGGGCAGAAAAGAAAATGTAGAAAGTAAAAAATGAAGGGAGAAAAAGAAAGGAAGTAAAAAACTCACAAAAAATTACACAAATAGTAGGAAAACACACAAAATATACACTTAAGAAGATAGAGGGAAAGATAATAAATAAAAAAGATCAGAAAAAAAGTTTTGAGAAAGAAGGATTGAAAAGATTAAGGCAGGATTAAAAAGTTGGCCCCAGCACCATATAACAGAGAAGAAAACAAGATGGCTGCGCTAATGTGCGACCACATGGTGCAGTTTGTGCGATATTTCCCCCCTGAACACGCAATCGGCATTGCTGTAAGGCAGAAACGTCATGCAAACAGGTGGGACAAGCAACTCCGCCCGTTCGCGGAACTCCACATAGCGCGGCAGAGATTTTTACTGCTTCTCGGAGTTCCACATAGCACGGCTACACGAACTCCGTCCAGGGTTACTCTTTCCAATGTTTTCTATATTCAGCAGAAGAGATCTTAACTTTGATACTCTTGTCTTTTGAAGGAAAGGGAATTATGCAATGGAGCTGTGCTGCAGAGACTGTCGCCAGAGAGATGTGACCCTGAAATAACTGATTCAGTGTATTGTTTTCAATGTGGATGGGTGGCCAGATATGTGGTGGCATCGCAGTGTATCTGCGGATCCATGAAACAAATTGAAAACAGTGTTTGTATTTATTAAGAGTTAAATAAGTTGTGTTATTTGTTAATTATTTGTTTTAAATTGTATAATGTGTTAATAAAATGTATTTATAAACTTATAAACTTATAAAAATGTACATTACTGAATTGAACTTATGGAGCTGCAGAGACTGTCTCCAGAGAGATGTGACACTGAAATAACTGATCTAGTGTATTGTTTTCAATGTGGATGGGTGGCCAGTTATGTGGTGGCATCCCAGTGGATCTGCGGATCCATAAAACAAATTGAAAAACAGTGTTTGTATTTGTTAAAAGTTAAATACGCTTTGTTATCTTTATTTGTTAATTGTTTGTTTTAAATTGTATAATGTGTTAATAAAATGCATTTATAAACTTACAAAAATTTATATTACTGAATTGAACTTATGGGTAAAATAGTAGTATAATTCATATTTTGAAAAACCAATGAAATGTACTAAAAGACCAAAGGTTACAAGGACATTATGGTTAGGAAATAGAATTAAAACACTGTAGAATTTCACTGACAAAAACAAAGGTTACAGGTATGTGATAGTCAGGCTCGGATTTTCCAATCACAAACTCATGCAAACAGAAGGGACTGAAAGCAGACAAGAAGACTACTAAACTGGATCTCCAGGTAGCCCTCAGGACTTTTGGGGAAGTAAAGAGATGCCAGGCCACCTCAGAGGAGGATGAGGTGGATGACAATGAGGAGGGGGAAGCATAGACATAGGAGGAGGAGAGGGAAGATCCAGCCCAGGGTGCCGAGCTGGCAGGAGGGTCCAACTTGTTCCCAGCAGAAATGGATGCCGTATATGACCAGGATGGTGTATGGAGCAGTGTGTCTGCCAGGGGCATGACCCCACAGGAGATCGAGGACAGAAAAGAGGAGAGAAAGCTCAAAATGGAGCTAACCAAATTGAAACTAGAGAAGAAGGAAGGTGAGGCTGAGAGAGTCTTAGAGGAGAAGAGACTGGCCATGGAGGAGAGAAGAGTGGCCCATGAGCTCAGTCTCAGAGAGCTGGATTTGAGAGCTTAGCAGGTTGATTCCAGTAGTAATGGTGGCAACAAATCTGCAGTGTTCAGTGGAGAAGGAAGGGTCACATCCCCAAGGGTTTGGTGTCCAGCTATGTTATGGGAAATGACATTGACAAGTGGTTCTCAGTATATGAAGTGGCTCTAAGGGAACACAAGGTTCCTGAGGAGTACTGGGGAGGTAGCTTGTAGGAGCTACATGTGGGGAGGGACACACTCCTGACAACAGAGGTAGAAGACCAGACAAAATACACTCCCATGAAGGCCATTCTTGTTAATAAATATGGGGTGAGCACTGAGAAATGCAGGCAGAAGTTCAGGGACAGCCACAAATGTCTCCCACTCAGATCTGGGTAAACATTCTAGATTATTTCAGTTAGGCACTGAAGGGCTGGTTGAGGGGCAGCAAAGTAGGAGAATATACTGGGCTCTATAACCTAATTCTGACGGAGCACATGCTTGATGTTTGTTTCACAAAGCTGCGCCAGCAACTAGATGATAGCAAGCTGACATATCTCCAGGAAGCTTTCTGAGGAGGCTTACCTCTGGCTCAGCACCAGCGTGCAGAAGGTGACCTCCAAAGGGGAGTTCAGGGTTCCCACCAGAATAAGGAGGAGATAAAAAGAAAGACTTCTCTAAAGGTCCCCAAAATGGTTCCCAAGCTGGAGGGGCCCAATCCCAAACTGGACAATAGAAGCAGAGCTTCCCTGATAAATATCAGAACAAGACTCCAAAGTGCTATGCGTGCTATGAGTATGGGCATTACAAGGGTAATCTCAAGTGCCCTAAGATGGTACAGTCTCCACTGGAGGACAGACCCCAGGGTTGGCTAGTGTAGAGCTTGGGGAGGAGTTTGGCTCAGTCAATGGTGGTAAGTCAATAACATTACCCTAGTGTCCCTGGGTAACTTGAAGATGGTGCCCAATGCCCACATTCCTTCCAATACTGCAAAGAATAGACAGTGGGTCACCACCAATGGACAAGCAGTGAAGGCTCTAAGTTACACAGGAGCCAGTATGACTACAGTAAGGAGTCAGCTGGTGGCCCCAGATCAGATCATACCCAATACATTTCACTAGGTTGAAGTAGCAGACAACCTTGAGGGTTACTACCCAGTGGCTCTTGTTCCATTTGAGTGGGGGGAGGGGTCTCAGGTCTTCTGATAGTTGCTGTGAGCCCTGCCATGCCTGTGGATCGTTTGCTAGGGAATGATCTTGAGCACACTATCTGGAAGGTAATGGAGTTCAGATCACACCTGGATATGTTGGGGTTGCCTCAGTGGATGTGTGCAACCACCAGGTCCTTGACTGGCCAGGAAGAGGGCCAAGGAAGTCTGGAGCCAGGAAAAATGGCCCAGACAGCTGCCAAAAAGGGAAGGGCAAGGGGCGTGGGAAACCAGCCCCTGAATGTCTCCCAGCTGAGGTAGATGAGGAGCCAGAGGAGGTTGCCCTGGAGCCCACTGGAGAGTACACTGCTTCCCTTGGTGATTGTTTGTTTTAAATTGTATAATGTGTTAATAAAATGTATTTATAAACTTATAAAAATGTATATTACTGAATTGAACTTATGGGTCAAATAGTAGTACAATTTATTACACTGCCTCCCTTGGTAATTGTTTGTTTTAAATTGTATAATGTGCTAATCAAATGTATTTATAAACTTATAAAAATGTATATTACTGAATTGAACTTATGGGTCAAATAGTAGTACAATTTATATTTTGAAAAACCAATGCCTGAACTTACTGGATGGCAAGCAGAAGAAGGACTCAACAAAGATTGGAGTGATGCACTCCCCAAAGGATCTTTTCAATAAATCAGGTTGACTTGTTTCTTTACGTCAAATAATCCTTTATTTTCAATGTCATCGGACAACATGAGTTCCAGCCAACGCGTTTCGTTCATTAAGGAATTAACTTCTTCAGGGCATTGGTGAATATATAGTCGATGGGGAGAGACGATCCTTGAATCCCCAAGTCTTATGATATGTGGGATGAGGAGCTTGCATCAATAATGCTCGTAGTGGTCGTCCCAGAATACATCTGTGCTGTATGTGCAAATTAATGAATCATGTGAGGCCTCCCTGCTAAGGGCCTGGAACCGTAGTTCTGAAATGCAGACTGCCTAGGCCCGTCCTTCTCGGGTCATCAGATCGGTGAAAAAGTTCCTTAATGAACGAAACGCGTTGGCTGGAACTCATGTTGTCGGATGACATTGAAAATAAAGGATTATTTGACGTAAAGAAACAAGTCAACCTCATTTATTGAAAAGATCCTTTGGGGAGTGCACCCCTACAATCTTTGTTCAGTTCCTATTCTGCTTGGCAGTTGGCACCCAACAACGGCAGGAGTTGTATGTGCACACCGACTCTCATCACTTTCTGATAACTTATAAGAGGAGTACAGCAGGGAAGTGTGGCTACTGCGGTCCGCCGTTGCACGCCTCTTTTCACAGAAGGAGGACTCACCAGGCAGGAGTCCTGTGAGGCACAAAAGGAGTGCCCAACTTTGGACAGCATGAGACAACAAACTGAATCTCAGACAGCTGGTGATGACTCAGGAAATCACTGCATCTTGGAGGATGGCCTGCTATATAGTGAGCCTAAGGAACAGTGCATGGGGCAACGTGGGCACTGGTAGTTCCCCAATGCTACAGGGCCTTCCTACTGGAGCTGACTCATGAAATAGCCCTGACATGAAATCTGGGGCAGGACAAGACCTTTGCCAGGCGTGACCCCTACATTTACTGGCCCTGGATGAAGATTTCCTCAAATACATTCTGTAGCATTTGCTTGACCTGCCAGGACGGTGGGAAGACAGGGCAGAAACTGAAAGTTCCCCTGAATCCCTTGCCTGTCATTGACATCCCCTTTGAAAGGGTGGCATTAACATTGTAGGGCCCATTGATCCCCAGACAGCTTCTGACAACAGGTTTATCCTGGTACTAGTGGACCATGCCACAAGACACCCAGAGGCCATACCTCTGAGGACTGCATATGCACCTGCAGTGGCTAGGACCCTAATGGGGATTTTTACCAGAGTGGATTTCCCCAAGTAAATGGTGTCTGACAGGGGCCCCAGCTTCATGTCTGCTTATATGCAGTCAATATGGAAGGAGTGTGGAGTTACTTATAAGTTCTCCACACTCTATCATCCACAAACCAATGGGCTTGTTGAGAGATTCAACAAGACCCCTAAGGGCATGATCAAGGGTCTGCCTGAGCCCATGAGCAATAAGTGAGACATCCTCCTACCATGCCTGCTCTTTGCTTACAGAGAGGTACCACAGAAGGGGGTTGGATTTAGCCCCATTGAGCTTCTGCATGGTCATCCTGTAAAGGGACCGCTCAGTTTGGTTAGAGAGAGGTGGGAGCAAGCTCTCAAGAACCCCCCCCAGGATGTAGTTAGCAACATGCTAGCCCTCCTGATCCAGATGGTCAGAAGTTTTTGAAGAAAGCTTCTGAAATCTTTGATGCTAGCCAGAAGGTAATGAAGCAGCGGTGTGACCAGACGGCTACCTCTGCAGATTTCCAGCCTGGACAAAAAGTGTGGGTGATGGAGCCCAGGGCCCTCCACGACCATTGGATAGGGCCTTATGAGATTGTTGAGAGGAAGGATGAGGCCACCTACTTGGGTTCTTCATATCAACCGTCTCAAACCACACTTTGAGAGGCCTGAGGCCTCCATGTTGTTGGCAACAGATGGTGGGGAGGAAGAGGAGAGTGAACCTTCCCCTGACCACCTAGCCTCAAAAGAGAAAGATGGGTCAGGGCAAGGTGTGAACTTCCCCCGTACCCTGACTTCAGACCAGCAGAGGGACTGTCACCACTTGCTGGGACAGTTCATCCTCTCTGTTTTCTCTCACTCCCAGGATACCCCTTTGTGTTCCCATCATGTAGGCACAGGAGCAGCCTCCCTGTCAAAAACAAGATATACAAAGTGTCTGACAAGGTGGGGGCCAGCATCAAGGAAGAGGTCTCTAAGATGTTGGAGTTGGGGGTGATTGTGCCCTACAGTCACCCCATGTCCAGCCCAGTGGTGCTGGCCTGCCCCACCGGGCACAACCACTGAACTTTCATTCTGTGTGATTACAGGGGGCTCAACTAACTCAGTCACCAAAACTGATGCTCATCCCATTCCCTGGGCTGATGAGCTGATTGATATGTTAGGGGCTGCCCAGTTCCTTATTACCTTTGATCTGGCTTCAGGGTACTTGCAGATTGCCCTAACTGAAGGAGCCAAGGAGAGGTCAGCCTTCTCCACTTCAGAGGGCCACTACCAATTCAAATTGATGTCCTTTGGATTAAAGAATGCCCCTGCCACCTTCTAGAGGCTGGTGAACCAGGATTTGACTGATATGGAGGCCTTCAGTGCTGTTTACTTGAATGGCACAGATGTCTTCGGGAGCAGCTGGAAGAACCCTCTTTTTCACCGGCAGGGCGTGCTTCAGGCCCAGCAGAATGTAGTCCTGACTATCAAGGCCTGTAAGTGCCAGATAGGACAAGGGTTTGTGATGTACTTAGGACATTTAGTGGGCGGGGACAGCAGCTGCTGTGCAGGTAAGAGCGGTGGGGCTGGGAGGGGAGGATTTTGTCAGAAGATGACAAGGGAAAACGTATTATTTATTTAATTATCCCTCGTGGTCATACATCAAAATCCCCCCCCCCCACCCAGCCCCACTGCCATACCTGCATGGGCATCTGCTTAGCGGGGGTAAAGTGTAGCCCTTCTGGCCAAGCTAGAAACCTACATGGCCTAGGAGCCTCCTAAGCTAGAAACCATCATGGCCTGGGAGCCCCCAAAAACTCAAACTGAAGTGAGGGCCTTCCTGGGCTTCACAGGTTACTACTGGAGGTTTGTCACAGGATTGTTGCCCCCTTGACTGAGCTGACTTCCAAGAAGCAGCCCAGAATGGTGATCTGGACAGAGGCAAGTCAGAAAGCCTTTGACTCCCTAAAGCAGGCCATGTGCAAAGCCTCTATGCTCAAGGCCCCTGACCTTTCTAGGGAATTCATCATACAAACTGATGCCTCAGAGCATGGCATAGGGGAAGTTCTTTCACAGCTTAATGATGAGGGCCGAGACCATTCTGTAGCTTTCATCTCTAGGAGGTTACTTCCCAGGGAACAGAGGTGGAGTGTTATTGAAAGGGAAGCCTTTTCTTTGGTCTAAGCACTGAAGAAGCTGAGACTATACCTGTTTGGGACACACTTCCAGATTCAGACCAACCACAGGCCCCTTAGTTGGCTAATGCAACTGAGGGGTGAGAATACAAAATTGTTGAGGTGGTCCATCTCCCTACAGAGAATGGACTTTACAGTGGAATACAGACCTGGGGCAGACCATGCAAATGCTGGTGGTCTGTCCAGGTTCTTTCCCCTCAGTGATGAGGACTCCCAGGAGGTTGGGTAGTTTTCAGCTGGGGGGACATGTGTTAGACCTGTCAGCCTTAGAGTGGTCTTCCCCCAATCTTTTTGTCTGCTTGCCTCCAATTTGCTCAATTCATTTGTGTTGGCCTTAGGACTCTATGCACTTCCCCACTGCTAACCATTGCTAAAGTGCCTGTGCTCACTCCCCTAAACATGGTTTGATTGGCACATTTACTTTACCTATAAGTCCCTTGTAGAGTGATATACCATATACCTAAGGCTGTAAAATTAAATGCTACTAGTCCTCCTGCAGCACTAGTTGTGACACCCACCTAAGTAGCCCTGTAAAACTTGTCCCAGGCCTGCTATTGTAGCCCGAAGGCAGTGTCACACTGCCATGTACACTTGGCCTTTTAAACCCCTTGGCAATCCTTAAACTCCCCTTTTATTACTGAAAAGTAACCCCTAAGGTAGGCTCTACATTGCTCTTAGGGCAGGGTGCTGTGTAAGTAAAAGGTAGGACATGTACTTTTAAGTTTTACATATCCTGGTAGTGAAGAACTCCTCAATTAGTTTTACGCTACATTGAAGTATATACCTCTTATAGGATAACATTGGGGATTCATTACTACATTTAATAAGCTGTAATTCCTAATCGAGAGGCGGTAGATCGGTCATGTTTATTACCTATGTAATTGTAATGATTAATCCTCTCTAATGGCAAAGACGAATTTCATGTTATAATTTGGAAAATGCCACTTTTAGAATGTTAAAATATACAAAAGTGATGGATGGAATGCTTGAATTAATCTCAGCCACTGGTATTTACTCAGGCCTCATCCAATTCCACCTGTATTTTGCAGACCATGCCACCCAAGTTTGGACCCAGATATATTCAAATCAGTCTTGACCCTGCTCCAATAGGAACAGTCCCTCCCGAACTGCCCAGCCAGGTCCTCTCTGAACCGGAACACAAGCAATACAGTCGCGGTTTTGCCCTTGTTATGGGCTCATCAGTGGGATATAGCTTGGTTCCAGTGACAGTGTGCATGGGGCACACGTCTGGGCATACCCGTCCCTCTTACAGCGACATGCTAAAGTATACAAAATTGATGGATGGAATGCTTGAATTAATCTCAGCCAATGGTAATTACTCGAGCTGCATCCCATTCCATCATTATTTTGTACACCATGCCACCTCAGTTTGGACCCAGCTATATGCAAAACAGTCTTGACCCTGCTCAAATAGGAACAGTCCAGCCCGAACTGCCAAGCCATCTCTTCCCTGAACTGGAGCATAAGCAATCCAGGACTGGTTTCGCCCTTATTATGGGCACATCACCTGATATAGCTGGGTTCCAGTGACACAGTGTGCACAGAACCCAAGTCTTGAACCTGCTTCTATAAGAATAGTCCAGCGAGAACTGCCAAGCCATGTCCTCCCTAAACTGGAACATAAGCAATACAGGACAGGTTTCGCCCTTATTATGGTCTCATCAGCCGGATATAGCTTGGCTACAGTGACACAGTGTGCATGGCACCGTGTCTGAAAAAACTTCACTCTATATTTTTATTTGTAAAACAAAACTGTTCCTTTAAACGTAAAATTAACAGAGAGTGTTTTGGACACAAAAAAGTGAACAAACAACCATAACGCTGTGCTTTGAATGGAGACTGCTTAGCAGTTAACAAAAAGGTAATTAATATAAGTAACTGATGAATTAACATAATTTTTAAAATCTTTCTGACACAACACAATAAATAGGATCTTATATTCTTGATTCTGCCCTACTGGTTATTCACCTTGTGATATCCAGAGAAGCACATTTATTATCAGTGCTATTGTCACACCTGGGCTAATTATTAGTTGAAAAAGAATGTGAACAAATGTATTTGAATGAATGAAATATTATGTACAAAGATAAGTACTTTTAAGTCATCAATGATGGTCATCCCACCTGTAGGGTCAGGAGATGTTGTCATCTTCTGTCACCTGAAGAATCATCTCAATGCATACTGTCTCTCATTTTTGCATAGCCAAAAGGGAACAGTATCTTGTGATTATGTTATTTTGAGTTACTTGAGCCTCACAGCAATTGTGAAGGGGTTACTCTGTGCACATTTGTGAGAAATTGGGATACTGGTTGGGGGGTTAAACCCTTCTCAAGCAGCAGTCACAATTCTTCTCAGGGTGAAGTCCCAAGCAATCCCTAAATTAACCTATGCTCAATCCTCGGGTAGCTTGGCACAAAGCAATCAGGCTTAACTCAGAGGCATTGTGCAAAGTAAATGTGCAACACTTCAAACAGTAATACAGTGACAACACACAACAAAAGGAGCCCACAACAGATTTAGGGCCAGATGTACGACCCTATTTTGCATGGGCAAACGGGTTTGCGACCCGTTTGCGCATGCAAAATCTAATAGAGCCATGCATGAGGCATGCAATTTGCGACCCCATTAGGAATCGCTATCAGTGTCTCAGACACTGTTGTACATGTCATTTAGCGACTCGCAAATTGCAACTCGCAATTGAGCGCAATTTGCGAGTCGCTAAATGACATGGTCATACATCTGGCCCTTGGAAACACAGAGTACGTTCTAATGAATGAAACAAGACCAAAATGGAAAACATCAAATCAGTAGAACCGGAGATATTCAATTTGAAATATTTTAGTAAAATAGCGCCAAAAGGTGTAAAGTGCCACCTGTGGATATCTGGTCACTCTAGACTGGGAATAAAGTCACAAAATCAGGCTGACCACAATGAAACATAGGCCG
Organism: Calotriton arnoldi; assembly: GCA_963921515.1. NCBI lineage: Eukaryota > Metazoa > Chordata > Amphibia > Caudata > Salamandridae > Calotriton > Calotriton arnoldi. The sequence goes on along the minus strand of CAWUFW010009737.1, from coordinate 63,862 downwards.
GCTACAGTAACCCAATTAGGCCTGCTAAACAGAATACCTTAAATTCTGGTTTGACGAGCGTTGAGAGGATTTAGGTCGAAGATGCATGTGCAGCCAAAGCGTCTGTTCTGGGATGTGGTAAAGCGGTGGTGCGAGGTCCTGCTCTGTTCTCAAAAATCCCGTCGACGAGGGCTTGCATTGTGAAGTCTGGAGTCGAGGATGGCTCATGCAGTCAGGCTGATGTTTCGGTTCTGAGGAGTTGGAGGCTGCAATGCAGAGTCCGGCGTCAGCTTTGAGGCTGCCGTTGACAAGAGATAAGAGAGTCTGCGCCAAGGATGTGTCACGCCTCCGTAGTTCCGATGCGGCGATGGGCTGCGATGTGATGCACGTCTTTGCAGCAGTTTCCATACACAAAGCCTTGGTTATGCATCAGTTCTGATCCAGGTTTCATCATGCAGTAGAGGAGATGTATCAGTTCGGCTGGATCCACAGAAACTGGCAGAGCACCTTAGGCCCACTTCCAAGGGTCGAGGACTGGGGTTGCATCAGTTGGCAGAGGAGATTCACAGATGGCAGAGTCCAGTTGCAGGAACAAGGTTGTTGGAGCCTTTTGTTCCTGAGGGTCACATCAGGAGGTCAGCCAACTTGCCCGTGGAGTCAGTTTGGGGTTCTGGGTTCAAGAGATGCAGGTCCAGTCTTTCTCACCCAGGCATGAGGGAGGCCGATAGCAGTTCAGCCCAACAAGGCAGCAGCACAACAAGGCAGAAGTCCACCAGGGCAGCAATCTGGCAGAGAGAAAGTCCTTCAGCAGCTCAGCAGTCCTTCTTCCTGGCAGAGCATACAAAGGTCCAGAAGTGTACTGAAGAGTTGGTGTCTGATGTCCAGTATTTATAGCTAGTTGTGCCTTTGAAGTGGGGAGAAGTTTCTAGAGGCATGCTTTTGGAGTGCACAGGTGCCCTGCCTTCCTGGTTCCAGACTAACTACAGGGGGTATGCAACCCTTTGTGTTGTTGGTATCATTTAATTTACATTTCCTGGGAAAATGTAATACTACTCTACTAGAGACTTATAAGTAAATTAAATATGGCAATTGGGTGTAAGCCAATTCCACTGCTGTGATTTTAAGGAGTGAGCTCAAGCACTATAACACTAGTGTCCAGAGGTAAAGTGCACAGAGTCATAAGGCCAGCAAAAACGAATTCAGCAAAAAGTGGAAGGTGAGAGCAAAAGGTCTGTGGGTGGCCTTGCTGAGAAGGCCAGGTCCAACAACATTTAATCTACATAACTCGATAAGACAAATAAGAATTCATAAAGAAGGAAAAGTTAGGGTTTCTGCGGTGATTTTGTGTAAGGGATTAAAGGAATCAACCAGTGGTGCAGGGTGAGGTGATGTGCTCTGTGTGAAGACAGAGAGGACAACAGCTTTACTGAATATGCATAATAAATGAGCAACATGTACAGGTAGTGTTTGATACACTGGGAGACGGACTACCTGATCTTTGTAGGCAGAGGTGGGCTTTCGAAGGATATGTTGATAATCCAACTCAAATGCTGTTAGGAAGGGCCACCTCACAGGAAAGGGAAAATTCCGGGCTCAAATAATCAGTCAAGAACATTAAGGAAAAATATACACAATTAGGCTTTTTCCAGTTCTCTGTTTATAGATTTATTTAAATGTCAATTTAATTTGATCCAGAAAACACAATCTCACAAGCAAACCTTCCTCTCACTTTGCTGACCCCAACATGCCAAAATTGTCAAAAATATTGCCATATCACTCAACTCCTCCCTCACCCAAGTATTCAACTGTCCTCCCTCAGCCAAGGTGACAAGTCCTCATTGCCTGATTACCTGCAACTCACAACTGCATGGACTTGGTGATTGATTGGTCTTTAGGGTGGAATTTCATGTGTCAGGCCTGCCAGGCTGAAGATTGCTTGCTGCCACTGACCAGCAGTGTTATTTTGGGAAGGCCCTAGAACTAATTAAGCTGGCATTGCTCTTGGAGATTCTGCTGCCCTGCTCTATATATATCCCTATTGACAAGATCCTTTTCTTCTCATTCGTATCTGGATGCACCTGCATCCCCTTAACAGAGATTACTTTATATACTCTATTAGGATTTCACTCTACACTGTCTCGGGTAGACTTGTGATTCAAATCCTGATGATGATGCGTTTACGTATGTGGTTTGAAACATTGTCGCTAACTAAGCAGACGTATTTTAATAATTAGATTTAATATAGAGACTGCTTACAGAATGTGTAAATTGTGACACAGTTATTGCGTATTTGTAACACTTTCGCCTGAGAACCGAGCAAGTTTTTTGCACCCCACCGTCACAGCAAATTGTTTCTTTCATTGTCCTTACTAAAGCATTGTTTTTGGAAAACGTTTTCTATTTATGAGCTGTTGTTTAACTAATGTACGTTAGGGACCATAGTTTCTTGAAAACATTACGTAGAAAGGCAGCACTAAAATGTCACTTGCTCAGCAAACCAACAAGATTGTTAATTTAGAAAACACCTACTCACAAACCATTTTCTTTGGGCAGGGACATGAGAAAAGCAACCTAATGAAATGAGCTGGTCAGCATTATGGACATAGCAATTGTAGATTTAGCACATTATCCTGTAAGGCCTGATTCACAAAGGGCCTCGCTCGTTCCTCATAGAGGTCGGCTGCTCCGGCCCCCTGGTATAATGATCTTCTTAGAGCCAGTAAAAGGAACTGTAGGAAAAAGGAACGAAAATGGCGTAAGTTCTACCTGCCTGAGGACAGGAAAGTGTATAAAGATATCCTTAAAACTTATTACTCTATGGTAAAAGCAGCCAAATCTAATTTCTTTCAATCTAAGATTGATTCGGCCAAAAATAAAAGCAAAGACATTTTTGGCATAGTGAAATCCTTCACTTCTCTGAAGGTGGGCTTAAACTAAGGGCCCCTTACAGAAGCTTGGTCCAAGCAGGTTGCAGAATTCTTCTATAATAAAATCTTCGTGATTCAACAAACTTTTACTAACATCTCGGAAGAGAAGATGTCTTTCTATCATAAGGTCAACAGTAAATTCCATAATTTGGATCCTCCATCTCTACATGCCTTCCCCGAGCTCCAGCCGGACGAGTCTATGGCCCTTTTCCATAGCATTAAGTCAGGATCTCCATCCGATCCTTGCCCAGCTAACATCTTGACTTTACTGGCTCCCACTATTCACTCTTCAGTTCATCAGCTTTTTAATGCCTCCCTTTCCACAGGCATTATGCCAAAATTATGGAAGCACGCAAAGATTCTTCCTCTGATAAAAAAGGCAAATGCTAACCCAACGGATCCAGCGAATTATAGGCCAATCTCTCTGCTTCCGGCTCTCTCAAAGGCATTGGCGAAGCATGTAAATAAATCCTTGCAAACACATATTGAAGAGGGGAGGCAATCCCAATCTGGTTTTAGGGCAAATTTCAGCACGGAGTCCGCCCTGCTGGAAGTGACAGACTTCATCAGGGACATACTGGGCCAGGGAGGAAAGGCCGTTCTGATACTGTTAGATCTGTTGGCGGCCTTTGATACGGTCCCACATGAAAGGCTTTTAACTAGGCTTAAAGACATCGGCCTATGTGGGACCGCCGTAACCTGGATGTCCTCTTTTTTGGGAAACAGATCTCGGGATATCTGGCTCCCTCCATTCACATCTCCGGGTGCCTGCCTCTGATGTGGGTATCCCCCAGGGCTCCCCTCTCAGTCCTACCCTTTTCAATATTTATCTATCCCCTCTTGCATCCATGGTAGAGGATGAGGGCGCAAAAATGATCTCCTATGCTGATGACACTCAGCTGATCTTTTCCTGTGATATAGGCTCCGACCTTGATGGGGTTAGGATCAGGGCCTGTCTCACGAAGGTGTTCAACTGGTTTAAGATTAATCAGCTAAAGTGCAATCCGGACAAAACAGAAGTGGTTTTCTTTGGAAATCCGGTAATTTCTGACTGGCGCTCCTGGTGGCCGGCTGATTTATCACCTCCACCCGAAGAAAAGGAGAAAGCAAAAAACTTAGGAATCATGATAGACAGAACGCTCTCTATGAGGCCCCAGATTCAAAATCTTACTGGCACTACTTCCGCTTGATAGTAGGAAGATCGTGGTACAGGCCATGGTGACTTCGAAATTGGACTATGTCAACAGCCTGTACCTCGGTCTGCCCAAATCTTTGATCCAGCGCCTACAAGTGGTTCAAAATGCGGCAGCCAGAGCCATTTGCAAACCCAAACTCAGGTCTAACATAACCCCGACTCTTACATCATTACACTGGCTCCGCATCAAAGACCGGATAGACTTTAAAGTCCTGACCATATTCTTTAAAGCATTCCACAATGTAGGAGCTGGTTACTTAATGAAACAGGTTAATTACCACACTACTTTGAGACAGCTACGTTAATCCAATGCCAACCTGGCCAGCGTGCCTAAGATACATGCGGCGGCAGATCCTTCGGTTTCCTGGGCGCGAAATTGTGGAACAGCCGTCATTGAGGCTTAATTCCGACCTACTTTCCTTGAGGAAAAATTTGAAAACTTGGCTGTTTAATCACTAGGCTGGGGCTTTCTCACTTTTTCCTTCCGATGGCCAGGCGCAAGGACACTCTAGCTTGAGTAGCTGTGCGCCCTAACAAATACCCTATTTAATTTCATTTCACTCATGGTGGAGACTCCGCACTCGGGGTGGAAGGAAGCGCAGTGACTGCCCCACAAGTGCGGGGCCTCTGCCACGAGTGCGGAGGCCTTTTGGGAATCAGTTCCATAATGTACCAAAAGGACATCCCTTCAACTGAGGGTGCTAATGAAAATGATTACTTCAAATACAGAGACAGACTGCAGCTGTAGTTGACTTTCAAATACTTTTTGGAAAGCTAAATTAAAACAATGCTTGTGCACAACATATAAACAGGCACTATTCGTAATGTGGCCTAGTGCGGCCTGGTAATGCTAAATGATCCAAATCTATGTTAAGCATTTATTTTTCGGATGCCAATTAATTCTCACAGATTAATAATGCAGCAGGAAAAAGAAAAACCTGTTCGAGTGTTTTTCAATGTATTATCATCTATAAATGAGTAGTTCTTTGAGCTGTATTGGACTGAGGGGAATGAGAATAGGTTTTAAGAAAATACTACTCTACATTTTTTTCCAGAGGTTGAGCTGTAGCATTCAATTAAAGGAATATGTTTCATATATATTCTTTGCTTTGAAGCACAATATTAAGTTTGACCTCATGAAGGAATACTGTGCAGATATCATCACTAGCAGCCAGGAAGTTCAACTGAAGGCTAAGCCAATATTATAAGGAAAAACCACAGGAAAGTACTTAAGTATAGGCAAGGCAAAATGAGCTATTATTTGGGTAATATTTACTACCTCAATTGATGATAAGTACAAGGTTGCCACTTTTTATGGCTCCTTTACTGACAATTCAATAATTCCAAATCTTCATGGATGAACTACTAGACTATCCTTCTCCCCCATGATTCTACTTTAATAATCAAGTCCTGTTTTAAATTAAAAGCTTGTGAAAAGAAAACACACATTATCTACCAAAGGCAAGTCTTGTCAATATACAGGGGAAGCGGGGTGGAGGAGAAAGGGCCAATAACTTACTCATCAAGACACATTTTTGACTGCGGCCAATAGATGTTCTTGGTGGTAAGGAAGTCAGTGTTTGAAGTGAACAACTTTTACCATCATGTTGATGAAAGCAAATGTGTTGAGGTGATAATGTGTGACCAGAATGTTAGTGCATATTTGTTATTTTCATTTTGTTGTGGTGGTAGTATTGTAAGTTGTTTTTGTGTTGTTATGTTTTTGTGTCATGTTGGTGTTGTGCTTCACTCTGGTTGGTGTATTGAATTTTGTTTTGACTGTTTTGTGGTGGTTCTCTGTTTGTTGTGTTGGAGTCTGTTTTGACTGTTTTGTTATGTTGGGCCCTTTTATATTTTACAATTAACAATATTGTTATTCTGCTTTGTTCTATGCCATTGTGTTGTGCTCTGTTGTTTACTTTAGAGAAGTCAAGAAATGCTGCTACATTTACAGTCACAGGTGACACATTCCTTTAAAGGCCCAGTGATAAACAAACATTTGCCATTGCCCAGTAGGAGGTAGATCTGTCATGTTTAGTACCTATGTAATTGTAATGATAAATCTACTGCTGTAGAAGCCTTCAACTGTTTCAACCATTACTCAGCCCACAACTGTGATGGGGGCTGTGTAAAACCCAAATTATTGGGGGTACACCCACTAGATTCCCTTGGCCTCAAAAGGAAATTATGACCTTTTTGAAGAAAATGATTCTAGACAGGTTGCTTATAATGGGAGAAGTGTTAGGAGTCATGCAAACAAACATCAGAGAGTCTCCTATCTACGGAGAGTATAGTAGTATAACACCAAGACCCCAGAAATCAGTACACACATACATATAGATATTTTAGACTACAGGATTATTTATAAATAAACATTTGTGTGCACATAATGTTTACAATAATAATTGCACATATTGAACAGCTCAGCAAGTAATATACAGATTTGGGCAAACGTTAGAAACAACCCAATCATATTTCATCACACATGCCAAATCAACTACTCTAATCCCCACCTAAGTTAACACTAGCTTTCTAACAGGATGGTTGAATGGGTTTATAAGAATATTCTAAGCTTCCTAGAGTTTCCTTGATTACCTTTTTGTGCCTTCAGGCTTACTTTTGGATCTCCAAAATTCAACATCCCTCCAGCAACTGATCAGTATGTCTAACCCTGCCTCACAGTCTGGTATCTTATCTGCCTTTCTTATAGATGATAGTCTACGGATACAGGAGAGGGGCTCAGTGACAGAATATCCAAAACACAAATATCGCGCGTACAGAATATCATATCAAAATATTGAGGACAAGAATATCGAGAAAGTAAGTACGTTCTTAACTCCAGATTTACGTACCTTGACGATATATATAAGTCCAGATATGTAGTTATATATAGTAAAACTTTACTTGCCCACAGAAAATGACTTGCATGATATTCTTGTCATCGACATTTTTGACAAAATCTTCTGTCCCCTGTCCCACGATATTTGTGTTTCTGATATTTTGTCCAAATACCAGGAGGGATCAGGTCTGTTTGGCTTCTGTGTTGTTACACAGGATACACTGAACAATGCCCTTGTTCGAGTTATAGTCACTACACAGAAGATTACTATGTCTCATCTTCTCCTTCCAGGTGGAGCTTTCACAGTTGTCTTCCTGCATTTATTATACCATTTTTAAAGAGCTTTCCAAGAATGGACATTTTCCCCTTTTCTGGTCTGTTAGTGTGAGCCACACAAAACATGACAATTAAGCAGTTGTTTTATTAGTAGCACAAACTGAGTTGCTCTTGTCAGAAAAATAAGCAGGCTTCCTTTTTGGGCCTCACACTATCATTACGAGCTCCAAAGTATACAGTGCACAAATAGGTTAGCATGTTAACATACACGGCCTGTGTTGCATGTATCATGAAATAAACATGAAAAATCTATGCCACACGTGGTAGACCTGTCTTAAATTAACACATTTATTGCACGCTTTAAATTTAGATATTTCCCACAGTGACATTTTCTCAATTAATAGTTATTTGTAGGCCACAAGTTATACAAAAATTAAAGCTAGGAGCTTTTCAGTTGCTTAGTGGGGAATGAGCAGCTCACAGCCTCAGAGAAAAGACATAAGCATATACATCAGGTTCTGAAAATATGTGGTGAATGGAACAGATGCTAAAATCTATAAATATGATAGTAGACTTTGACATATGGAATACATAATAGGATCTAGAATCCTTTAGTAGAGACCCAAGATGGCTGGGAAAGTCTTGGAGAGGTCCTTCCAAGATCCTGGGACTGTCATAGAGTGGCCTTGAAAAACACCTTTAATAGTTATACTTAAGGGAATGGAGGTGGTGAGATTTGGAAGCTTCTCATGAAATGTTTTAGGAATTCAGGTCTCATGTTTTATGGCAGTGGCTCTTAAACCTTAGACTTCTGTGTATCCCCCACTATATCATTACTGGAACCCAGGGACCCCCACTGACTCATTATTGGAGTCTGGGCACACCCAATGAGTAATCACAGGGAACCGGGGACCCTGGCCTAAGCGTTTGTGATGATCTGAACCACAAAACAATACACAAAATATACAGAAACTAGCATTCCTCAAACAAATACACAAATGATGAAAAACTGTATTTAATTCACAAAAATATTTTTAAAAATCAAAACGTTAATTTTAATGGAACGGTTTGAGCTTTTGCAAATTCAATTAAGGTGACTCATCACCCATACTATATTCTGTATGATGTTCTTGCAGTGCTCTTGCATTTCCGATCCATAGAACATTTTAAAGTTTTACATATTGCTTCTTTATTTATATACAGTTTATTCTTCTGTTAATATTATTTAATTTTCTAAGCAGTTGTGGACACCCTGAGTAGGCATTGTGGACCCCAGGGGTCCTTGGACCACAGGTTAAGAACCATTGGTTTATGGCAGTGGTTCCCAAACTTTTTTGACCCCCGGCTCCCTTGACCTGTTGGCCGTTGGCCACGGCTCCCCATTATGTTACTTTTTTTGGGCGGGTGGGGGGATGTAAGCCCAGCCTCGGGAGTACTTCCATTTTTCTCCCTGAAAATATTTGGGATGAAGCGGATGAATGTATTATAATCATGGAGTCTGGCAAAGTGTGTCGATGGTAGGCTTTGATGTGTGTGACAGGTCATGGTAAGAGCTTTAGGTCAGTACTTCCATGTAGTCATTTCAATCACAAATTAGTTTTGAAGAACTATTGCTTTAACACCAGACTTTGAATGTATGCCTGCTTGTGCACGCGGTGCTCTGTCATTAACATATGTTGCTTTATGCAACAAACTGCATTGTTTGCATAGATGGGGAAATGTGGCATTCCGGCTGCATAGTCTGAAGGTTGCATGATGAAGCGTGTGAAATTCTGGAAGCATGGAATGGAGTGGTGGCAATCACAAAACTAGGCTAATGTAGCATATGGCCCTTGATACTGTCACCCACCCCCTCTCTCTCTCTCAGAGAGCCTTGCTAGTCTAGTAGGGAAGGAAACCACTTCACTGGTAGAGATATGCCTCCTTCCATTCACCCTCAACTTGCAGATATAGGGACACCTGGTATGTGCAACACTAAAAAACATGAAATGCCAAAACTGAAGTAGCACGTGTTACAATTTACTATGTGCAGCATATTTCACTGTGTGTTATTGTAAAGCTTCAGATACGATAACAGCCAATACGGAAAGGCACTGTCCAGTGCAGTGCATTACTCACTTTACCAGGATGCTGCCAGGACATAGTCTCCGTAGTTTTCTTTGTTATCTGGGTCAAGTCACTCACTGCCCTGTGGTGTTACTACAAGAGGATTGGTAAGACCAATACAGGGGCAAGGTGGCCCCTACAGCAGAGAGAAGAAAAAGCAGTGAACCAGACACACACAAAAAGTGATCCCCCGCAGAAACTGCTCAGGTGATAACGCAGAGCCTCAGCTCTAAGTAGGTTGAGCACAATACAGGCACAAGTTTGGACCACAAATGAATGAGCATGCAATTACCAAATGTGACAGTAAGCAGTACAGTTTTTTAAAGTATAAGATTCTGAACGTATTCGTTTTAAAGGGAAAACTCTTGTTTATAGTGCTGGTACGAATACAGCTTTTTTGTTAAATGGTGGGCATTTGTATGATCTGTATGTAACTGCTGCAACATAATTGGCAACAAGAACATGTGGTAGTAAATATGTTCTCGCATGTTTACATGTTGCAAATGGGCTGCAATTTAAAATAACATGAGGTTAAGGTGCCTGCAACCAAGATCTTTGTGTACCCAACAAGTTCTGTGGAGGGGGAACGGACGTACCTGTGTGTCCTCTTTGAATCTGTGGAAGTACTTTAGTCAGTGTGTTATTCCACTTTTTATTGTCCTTAATACTTTGTGCTTATGTTATTTAATCTTGAAGCTTCACAGAATTCTTACCTCACAAAACACAGGTCAAGAGTGCGCTGCTGTACACTGAAGGCTTCTTTAAAGGCAGGGTCTATTTGCCAGACACACTATTCAGTCTCCATCTCTACCATAGCAGCCATCACTGTGTTCCCAACATGTAATCAACACTTCAGTAAAGGCTTCCACTGGTGGCGTTTGCGCCTCCTCCCTGCTCCCCTTGTAAAGCCCCTCCTGTCAGCTCCTCTCTCCACCAGGCTTATTTCTGCCCCGTCTCGGCCTGCTCTTTTAGCTCCGGCTTGCCAGGTGTAGTCCAGATCTCTGCACAGCAGCTGCCACTGGAGCTTTATTTAAAAAACCTAGGAGTGACTTTGGCCCGACCCCGGCGGCCGGTGTAGGTACTGCGCCCCTCGGCAGTATTTCCCTGTTTGTGTGCAGGCGTGCATTGCTACTGTGGATTGCGGACTTTCTCTACAAGTAAATTTGCATTTGTTAATCGATTTTTGTATTTAACGGCAATTCTGCACCGTTCATACCACATACTGTCTTGAACTATTGATACACTGGGATTAACAAATTAATTTGGTTCCCTAACTGTGCGTTTGGTGTGCGGCGCCCTAGATAGTTTTTACGGCGCACTGGGGTGCTGCGGCGCACAGATTGGGAATCACTGGTTTATGGCATCAACAAAGGTAGCATGAAAAGGCTTGTCACATCATACAGCACTGCCTCTTTCACCCGTGCTGGCTCCTGCAGGAGTACAGTGGCACTTTCAAACATAAATTAAAAAATACAGATGCTCCTGTGGGCACAATAGATGGAAATCCTACTCCCTTTAGATACCTAAGCCCATTAGGTGGCCAAGCCCCTACTACACACAGCCTTTGCCCTGTCTCAAACCTCTTGTTGGCAATCAATCAGATGTGAGTGGCCAAGCCCCTGCTTTGGGCAGCCTATGCCCTGTGTACAACTATACATGTAGAGCCCACTCTCTCCCGACACCAAAGCCCCATTAGGCGGCCAAGCCCCCACTACGCACAGCCATTGCCATGTGCACAACTCTTCATAGAGAGTGCAATCTCTCCAGACACCGAAACCCCCTTAGGTGGTCCTTCCCCTACTATGCAGAGCCTTCGCCCTGTGCACAAGTCTTCATAGAGAGGCCACTCCCTGCAGCCAACCAAGCCCACATAGGTGGCCAAGTCCTTACTATGCAGCCTTTACCCTGTGTATAACTGTTCTCGGAGAGTCCACTCCTTACAGACACTAAAGCCCCCTAAGATGGGCAAGCCCCTGCTATGTACAGCCTTTTTCCTGTGCATAAATGTTCAAAGAGAGTCCACTTCCTCCAGACAATAAAGCCCTCTTGGATGGTCAAACTCCTATTACACACATCGTTTGACCTGCACACAATGATTTACAGAGAGTCCACTCCCTCCAACCATTCAAGTCAACTTATAAGGTAAAAAGAACTCTATGACATAACAAAGAAACACTCTGGCAGATACAGCAAACCAAAAAGACCTGTTAAAGAAAAAGCGCAGAAGACAATTGTGGGTAACGAAGGCCAACAACGAAGATGGGTGGAGCACTTTGAAGAACTACTGAACCAGCCTGTGCTGCAGCCTCGACCAGTCATACAGCCAGCTGACCAGGATTTGTCAATCGACTGCAGAAGACCAACCAAGAAAGAAATATGTCAAGCTATCAAACATCTAAGAAATGGGAAGGCAGCAGGACCTGAAAACATTCCTGCAGAGTCACAGAAGGCAGACATTGAAAAACATCATTAGACATGCTATACCCCATGTTTTGAATGATCTGGAAAGAGGAAAAGATGCCAAACTGGAAGGAGGGATATCTCATCAAGATCCTCAAGAAATGTGACCCAAGTAACTGCGCAAACCTTAGAGTAATAACTCTTCTATCAACCCCAGGAAAAGTGTTCAACAGAATACTCCTGAACAGAATGAAGGAACAAGTTGAGTTGCGAGACCAGCAAGCTGGCTCCCTCAAAGATAGATCCTGCACAGACTAAATTGCAACATTGCACAGCATCATTGAGCAGCCGATGGAATGGAACTCCCCCTTCTATGTCCATTTCATCGACAATGAGAAGGCTTCTGACAGCTTGGACAGAGAGACCCTTTGTAAACTCCTCCGCCACTATGGTGTGCCAGATAAACTCATAGGAATCATCAGGAACTCTTATGAGGGAATGACCTGCAAGATAGTCTATGGAGGACAGCTCACAGAAACCTCCCAAGTGAAGACTAGAGTTCACTAGGATTGTTTGCTCTCACCTTTTCTCTTTCTGCTGGCCATAGACTGAAGCATGAAGGCATCCACAGCAAGAGAAGAAATGGGATCCAGTGGACTAGTTGGACACCTTGGATGCAGCTCGATGACCTGGACTTTGCAGACGACCTGCCCCTACTCTCCCATACCTATCTGCAGATGCAAGAGTAGACCAGCAATGTGGCAGCTACATCAGCACAACTTGGCCTCAACACCCACAGGGGAAAACCAAGATCCTAACGGCTAACACGGTAAGCACAACTGCAGTCTCTCTTGCAGGCAATGCAGTTTAAGAGGGTGAGGCCTTTACCTACCTGGGCAGTGTCATAGGCAAGCAGGGACAGACGCTGACATTAAGGCAAGAATCGGCAAAGCAAGGGCTCCCTTCATTCAGCTAAAAAAGATCTGGCACTCCAAGGACCTAACGCTGCAAACCAAGATCATGCTTTTTAACACCAGATCACGTGATGGGGGAACATGGCGGCTGGTTGACGCTGGTCGCGGGGGCTCCCGAGCGAAGGAGTGAGGGAATTCAACTTCGGAAAAATGTGAAGTAAAGATTTGGTTTGCGGTGGTGAGGTATTGTGGCAAGCGCAATTAAACTTGGCTGATTGATCTGCTTCAGAGGCGCATATGGGCACAGACACGGTAACGGGCTCCATCCGCGCCTTACAGGGGAATTGGTGCTGGGCGACGGCGTTGCTGCGGAGATCCCGCGCGGCGACGGCGTTGGCCGGGTTCCGGTCCAGGAGTGGTAGAGTTAGCACAGTCTGCACAGGATTAGCGCATTCCGAGGGAAACCACAGCAGTGCGGCTCGCAGGGATCCATCAGCAAGTCACATTGCCTCGACGCTGAGTGTGCCCGAAGAAGCGACAACACGGCTACAGCAACAGCAGCAGCATTGGAGGAGTGAGGTCACAGTAAAGTGGGGGTGGATGGAACACGACCTCCCCTCTCAGGTACTCTCTCCCCCTATGAGCTCGGTGAATGAGGAGTTGGGGGGTGAAAGTATTAGAGGAGTTCCCACACAGGCTTCTATAGGTGGAGAAGAGGCTACTAAGCTCCTTCCTGTTAGAGAGGCTCAAATTCCACATGTAAGGAACAGGTATCTTTTACGCTCAGCGCCAGAGAGGAAAGGTGTTGCTGGGAGAGAAATGGATTCTATAGCCAGAGAGCCCTTGGCAGTATCCCCCGTTAAAAAAGTGACTAAAGGGACTGTGAGAACTAATAGGTGCGGGCCAAAGGAAGGGCATTTACCTCCTAAACCTCCCCTCCCTTAGGTCCTATTTCAAAATTATGGAGCAAGTTGCTGCTTCCACTGAGGGGGTGGGAAGCAAGGTTGTGGAGTTGCTACCCCAGGCTGAACCACTGTTGTTGGAAAATCGTTTTTCCTTACTGGCAGAAAATCAAGGCGGCACTCAAGCCGATGCCCAAGAAACCCAAGATGGTATAAAGGGTGGGGGGACTGTGGGTAACAGTCCTAGCCTGACACAGGACAATGGTGGGACCCCTGGGTTGGATCACCGCTCCCAAGAGGAGTCTCCCTCAGGAAACCAGATAGAGAATCTACTCTTCACTTTGAGACGAGATATCCTGGTAAAATTTGAGATCTCTGAACATAATCAAAGGGCATCCAAGAAAAATGCGGGATACTTGAAGAGAAAATAGATGGAATTGCCAAACGTACCTCAGTCCTGGAAGGTGAGGTAAAGTCTCCGTCAGCTGCCTTGGCTGGAAACACCAGTGATATTGTAGGTCTTAAAACCCAAAATACGTTGTTGCAGGAGGACCTGGAGAGGCTTGAATTACATGCTAGGCATAATAATGTGAGACTCCTTAATATTCCCGAAAACTCTGAAAATAATGACATCAAAGGCTTTATCTGTAAGCTTCTGGGGAAGGCTTACTTCAGGATAGGCCTGATATCGACTGGGACAGAGAAATTCAAAGGGTGCATAGGCACCCTTTTAGGTTAAACTCTGCGAGGAAGACACCAAGAAAAATATTGATAAATTTCCTCTCCTACACGGTTAAGGAGTTAGTCTTGGGACGTACCCTGAAGGAACACTTCTTGAAGTTTGGGGACCTTAGCTACCAAATACGATCGGATGTTGGTAAGAGAACAGCGCAGAGGCAATGGGAGCTGGGCACAAAAATCAATGATCTACGTAGTAAGGGAGCCCAGGTACAGATGAAGTTCCCTTCAATGCTGAGGATAATGTGGCGGAACAAAATGTATAATATGAGAGATCCAGAAGAGGTGGATTCCCTTCTGGCGCAGATGGAAGGGCCAGAATAGTGGAGTAGAGGACACAACTATGCATTAATATAACTTTGACCCTTAGCCACGCTTTCCTTTTCTAGTATTTATTATTTTTATTTTTTTTGGATTCCCTCCCCAAGCTCGGGGGGTCGCGAAAAGCGATCACTTCGCCTAGGGATAGGAAGGGGGGGTTCCCCAAGATGGGTGGGTGGTGGGGTGCACTGGGTGGTGGGAGCCTGGGGGAAAAATAGAAAAAATTGTCCTTGTTCTGTCATATGCCCGTATGGTTCTAGTTTTGGTGAGTCTTTTGACCCTTTTTAGGGGGGTAGCCGACTATGAGGATAGATTAAGGTGGGCTTACGGGAGCCGGGGGCCGAAATCCAAAGATGAGTAGATCAAACATGGTTTATTTCATATCCTGGAATGTGAACGGCTTGAGGTCCAGGAAGAAGTTGGCCCGGGTCTCTGAATTTCTCAAGAATAGTGAGGTGAGTGTTATCTTGCTCCAGGAAACATTTGGAATGGGAGGAGTGCAGGACTTCTTTTAAAAAATTGGGCTGGGTCCAGGAAGCAGTTTGTTCGGACCAGAGAGGCAACTCAAGAGGTCTGGCGGTTATTATTAGAAACAATTCAGGCATAAAATTAGAAGGATATGAATCGGATTCCTCCGGCAGATGGTTGGTTGCCAACTTGATGATACAGGGGACGCCAGTAGTCTGTGCTAATTATTATGGCCCGAATGATGATGCTCCAGATGCTCTAATTAAGCTTGAATTATGCCTTTTACAGGCTACCACTCCGGTAATAATCGGAGGAGACTTTAACATAGTGCAAAATAAGGACTTGGATAGAACTTCTAAAGTTAAATATGTTAGTCTCCCTAGAACGTCGGCAGTGGTGAAGACCATGATCCGTGAGCTTAATCTGGTAGATATTTGGCGGAGTAAGATGAGGAAGACAAGGGACTTTACTTTCTACAGCAAAAAATATGGCCACCACTCTCGCATTGACTATTTCTTGGTAGATCAGGAGCTATTAGCATTAGTTGATGAGGTTAAACATCTGCCCGCTATTCTTTCAGACCATTCGGCAGTTCTCCTGTCCCTTAGGCATCATTATAAACCCGGTATGAAAAGGTGGACCCTAGATAGGACTATACTGTTAGACGAAGGGGTGGTATCAAGTATAAGGGATAAGGCCTCGGTTTTTTTCCAAGCTAATATGGGTTCAGCTATAATCCAAGTCATCTGGGATGCCTTCAAAGCTTTCTTAAGGGCAATAGGTAGTTCTATAATGGTGGGAAAGAGGCAGGCCATGAAGCGGCAAGAGGAGGAACAGATTAAAGAGATCAAGTGTAAGGAACGTGACCTCCAAAAGGCATCATTGGAAGGTTCCAGTAGAGTTTCTTTTCTTGGCAAAGAGTTAGAACATCTCCAGGCGGAATATCAAGGGCAACTTGACAAAAGGCTACTGGATAGGTGGAGGGTAAGCAAGTTGCAGCATTTCTCGTATGGAGCGAGGAGTAATTTGCTTCTGGCTTGGAAAGTAAAAACTGATAAATCTAGAAATTTAATCCAAAACCTAAGGGATGCTGAAACAGGAGCTTTACTAGATACCAATTCGGAAATAGGTACAGAGGCCCGTAGGTATATGTGTAGTCTATATAATGATGATATTTCACCTGGGAGGGAGAGTATAGAGGCCTGGCTGGGGAAGATTGATCTTCCGAGTTTAAACGATGACCGAAAGAGGCTCTTGAAGGCAGAGATAACGGAGGACGAGGTCCGGGTACAGATCAGGAAGATGGCGGGGGGAAGGCGGCTGGCCCTGATGGCCTCCCTGTTGAGATTTACTCTAAAGTCCTTGATATTATTGTACCAGTGCTGAAATGCCTATTTAACTCTATATTTTTGGAAGGGGAAAAAGCTCCACTGTCTGGGGCTGAGGCCACGGTAACTTTAATCCTGATACCAAACAAAGACCCTCTGGTAGTGGATTCTTATAGGCCAATATCGCTTTTGAATTCCGATTATAAGGTTTTCTCGGGGATATTGGCCTCTAGGGCCGCCCAGGTCGTCAAACGGGTTATCCATCAGGACCAAAGAGGTTTTATTCCCGGGAGGCAGCTCAATGAGCTTACCTTTTTGATGCTTGGGGTTGTGGATTTGGCGGACACTCAGAACTTACCTGTCACAGCGGTAGCCGTAGACGCTGCAAAGGCATTCGACCAAGTCCATTGGCCCTACTTGTGGGATGCTTTAAAGATCTTTGGGTTCCGCGGAATATAGTAAGGGCTGTCCAAAATTTGTACCATCTACCTAGAGCCAGGGTTTTGGTCAATGGGGAGCTATCAGACTGGTTTAATATTACACGAGGAACTAGGCAGGGGTGTCCTCTGTCTCTGCTTCTATTTAATCTTTATATAGAGCCGTTTGCCTCCTTGATTAGAGCGGACTCTACCATTCTTACGTTTAAATTTGCGAGCCTGGTGACAAAGTTGACTTTGTACGCGGATGATCTTATACTTTATACTATCAGTCCAGAGGTGGCTATCCCAAACCTAATGGATAAGGCGGAATCTTTTGGGAAGATATCAGGCTATAAGGTAAATAGAGGGAAGACCGAAATTATGGAGTGGAACCAGCTTAGGCAAAGCCCGGGGGCTAAGTCTCAAAAGCGTTATTTGGGCATTATAATAACGCAGAAGTTGGATGATGTCCCTAGAGTTAATTGGAAGAAAGCGAGTCAAGAGATCGGGAGGCTCTTGGTAAGGTGGGCGAATCTACCTCTAAACATATATGGTAGGGTTAACCTTATTAAAATGATTGTCCTCCCTAAGATCACTTTCCTTTTTAATTCTATACCCTTACCTTTTGATAAAGGAGAGGTAGCTAAACTGCAGGGGAAGATTGGCAGCTTTATTTGGTCCTCCAAGGGATCAAGGATATCCTGGAAAAACTGAGGAGGAGGCTGGAGAAGGGGGGCTGGCTCTTCCCGATCTTATGGCATATTGCTATGCGTTTCACTTCAAGAATTTTCGTATGCTGTTAAATAAAGCAGACAGGTCCCCCTTAGGATTACTCTTTGGGGCAATGCTAAGTGTTCTGAGGGATGGGCAGAGTAATTTTCTCTTTAAATATGGAGATCCGTAGTACTTTAAAAAGGTGAGGCTGAAGATCTTGCAGGGGCCTTAAGAACCTGGGTGTTTTTTCGAAAAAAACTAGGAGTTCCCTACTACTCTGTAGAAATAAAAACCTTCTTAGGGGTTCACTGATACACCTGGTCCTTTAAAACCAACAAAGAAGAGATTGGCACGGAAGCTGTAATATAAAAAACGTTTTTATTAACCTCATATGAGGGAGACTGTGTCAAATACAATACCCTCAGGCCACTGTATGAGACAGTCTAAGGAGTGCAGAGAACAGGGTCCTTATATATGCATTTGTTACATAGTCGGCATAAAATCAAGGGGAGGTCCTGGCACATACAAGCATGCTTATTGACTAATATGGCTATACAAAATTTGCTTGCTCCACAAAGTGGGAGGGGAGACTAAACTGCTTACATCAGTAAGAATAGATTGACAGTTCTATACTAGGAGCAGGTGCATTCTACCAGCTAGGCCTTTCTGAGCATGTGCAAGACTCTGGAAGAGGGAGAAAGCACATGGCGAGCACATGGCTAACTAAAATGGCTGCCAAGAACAAAATGGCTTTCAGCTCATGCTAACAGTGATTCCTGTAATCTTTAACAGATGGTCCTTTTAGCATGAGCTAAAGACATTCCTATGATCTAGAAGGAACATAGAAAATATTTTGCACATTTTCTTCTCATAAATTCATCACTATCCTAATCCATTGCTAGGTGGGCATTTTTCATTCTAAACATTTCATTAAGCGGGTATATATAAGGTATAAGCAGGAGTACAAAGGGAACAGAGCATTGGGTCATAATTAACATACAGATAGCAGGAGAGAGTAATGACTATTATTACAAACAGAAATCTCAATATTTTTCCAACCCTAAGCAGAAAGCAAATCCCAAAACCATCTAGTCTAATTCTAAGTTTCAGGGCTCTGATGTATTTCAGTGACCATCTATTTCAATTTCAGAATAGCCAACAGCACATACCTAATAAAAACATTTTCAATAGACTTTTCCAGTGTTACTTTTATGAGGGCTAGAGTATCAATTAATATACTCAAGGAAAGAGTAAAGTAACATTTGTCAACTGCTCAGATGAACTTTTCTCATGCAGAATAAACATTACTCCTAATACAAATATTAAAGCAGTCAGACATATTATTACAAAAACAATCCTGGCTCCGGGGGACCAGGAGGACCACAGAGGGCCATAGGAATTAGGACGAGGAGCCGCAAAGGGCTGCTCCTCCTCAAAAATGGGACGACCAAAGGGGTATGGGAGAAGTTGGCCTGGCATATGCTGTCCACTAATTATAGTGGGCACCTTGCACCAGTCCAAACAACCCCTTATTGGAGATAGGTTAAAGACAACCTTATTGAAAGCTATCCTAGTGGTAGCTATGGAGAGCAGCCTTCAGGCTAAGTCTTGAAGGAATGTAAAGCAGCTTGTTTTACCAGTCTATAATCTCTTGAGTGATCAAATGAAAGAGCACCACACCAGGTATATATTCAAAATATATGTATTGATTGCTAAACACACCCCTCTAGTCTCTTTATGAGGCTAGAGTTCGAAGTACATAAGTTATAAGTTATTTAAACACAGCAATAGCACAAATACACGTTTGGGCCCTAGGGGCGTACCAAACCATATACCAATAAAGTGGTATAAGAACCACGACTGAGCTAGACACTAGGCCTAGAGCCTCTAGAAGTGCTTGGACCACAAGGAACTACCCAAGGTAGTGACACAGGGGACCCATGGGGGACGCGTGCAGTGTAAATACACAGCCGCGAAACGCCGTTAACTTCTATGGAGAAAGTCGCGGTTTGGAAATTAAAGAAAAGGGACACTTAAAGGAGGACTTGGAGCAAACCCTTTGAGAACTAGGTCGTTCTAGAGTCTCTACCCAGGGGAGCACTGGAGTACTCTTGTTACCTCACCCAGGGAAGCCGGGTGCATAGGTGCCTTTCGGGGTCGGGTTTCATCGTCGATTTGAATGGCGATCTGCTGCAAAGTGCTGCTGGCGACCAAGTGGAAAGTGTCCGGGTGGATCCAAGAGTGGATCGGAGATCTGAAGAACCTGAAAGCAGAGGAGACAGAGTCTGGGTCACTAGCCAGTGACCAGGAAGGCGATGAGCAGATGCACACCGATGTTGAGTGCTTCAGGTAGGTTGTCAGTCGTCTTGACTCTTCAGCCACGAGCTCCAGGAGGTGTTGTCAGCAACCAGGAGCAGGATTCGGGCTGGTACACAATGTCCGTCGAGTGCTGAGGTGTCGGCGACCAGATTGGACCCAACAAGCCTTGGCAACGGCAAGTCTCGATGTAGATGAAGATTGACGATGATGCAGACCAGCAAGGTCTGAGGAACTCACCCAGCAAGGGTAAGTGAGGGCAAGCCTGGAGCAAACAGGGAGCCCAAGAAGAAAAGGATTGGCCTTCGTGAAGGGCTACTAGCCAACGGGCTAGCGACCGCAAAGGAGCCTCGAGACGGTGCACGTGGAGCTGGCTCACAGGACACTCGTGGATTGGAGGCCAGTGATCTTCGGTGCAGTTGGTGCTGGAAGCTAGGGCTACTTGGAGCCCAAAGCACAACTTCGTGGGAGACCCAGAAGAGGATGCACTAGCAACCGCGTGCGGTGTCCAGGGGTCACGGTTCCACGTTACCCACGACAGCTACGGGCCTCAGCTTTGCTGGGGACTCAGGGCAGCCTCGGGGAAGTCTGGAAATCCACCTCTGGTGATGCAAAGACTTCGGCGTCCGACGGGAGCTTAGGCGATGCAGACCGGACAATTGCTTCTTTGGTCCCTGCCAAGCAGGGGAGTCACTCCTTGACCCCAAGGGAGATTCTTCTGTCCTCTAGTCTTGAGTAGAGCATCGAAGGTCCAGGATTCTGTGTCAGAGTTTCGTCCAGGGATAATCTAAAGTCCTAAGGACTGGGTTCCTATACTTATACTAAGTTTAGGGGTTGGACTACTCTGTGGCCCCACCTATGGGTGGGTCAGGGCAGAGGGGTGGCTACACCCTTTCCCTTTGTCCAGTTCGCGCCAAAGCAGGGGCTGCAAGCCCCTGATCCGGTTTGAACTGGGGTATGCACAGGGACACCAAGTGTGCCCCCAGTGCAGGACTTCAAAGCACCCGAAAGTGCTCCCGCCCAGCCCCAATACACACTATCCTGTCTGGGGAGGTGGTCACACCTCCCTGGGACAGGAAACCTATTGTCCAGGCCTCCCCTGCTGGAGTTTCGTCCAGCAGCAGGAGGCCAGACTTGTGTCTGTGGCAGCAGCATCCATTTTGTGATGCCAGGGCTTTAGAAAGAAGTTACCGGCCAGGCCAGGGTTAACATGTCTCTCCCTCTAGAAGGGTGGAATGCTACCCCCGCCGCCAGAATTGGTGGGGGGGGTAGTATTCCAAGATGTTTGACACCAAACACGACATGTTTCGGTGCAGCCATTCCAAAGTTAGCATTTAACGCGAGGTTATAATGCGCTTAAGAGTATATGGTCAGGCTGCACTACAAACAGCATCAGAGAAGGGTCTGCGAATGCTGCAGAGGGGCCCTGCTCATGCAGGGGCACCCTCTCACATAGGAACCACGCACTCTGCCTTCAGGACTGATAAGGCCTGCCATAGGAGTGACTTATAGGTTTATATGTGTGTATGTATATAGTGATATAGGTAACCTATATCACAGTAAGGGGTGCATGCACCACCTTACCCAGGCTGCAGTAGCAGACCTGTGGTGTCAGTTTGGATGGCCTTCCAGGGGTGGCACAATACATGCTGCAGCCCCTGGTAGGCCTCTGAGGTACCTATGCCCTGGGTACATAGTATACCATATACTAGGGACATATAAGGGCACTCCAGATTCCAATCAGTGATGTGCCTAAGGCACATGGAAACCATTTTAGAGAGGAAGCAGCTAGGCTGGGGTTCTGATTAGCAGGGCCCCAGCCAGACTAAGGTCGAAAAACAGTGAAGCATCAGCAAAAAGTGGGGGTACCCATGTGAAGCAGATCCTACTCTCCTACACAACCCCCCCAAACGTAGGGACATTAAACTAACCTTGCCCAGTTAAGTCTTCATGTTCTAAGTGGAAGTACCTAGAGAGTCCATCTGCATTGGCATGGTTGCTCCCAGGTCTATGTTCCACTGTGAAGTCCATCCCCTGTAGGGAAATGGACCACCTAAGCAGTTTGGGGTTTTCACCCTTCATTTGTTTTAGCCATAAGAGGGGCTTATGGTCTGTTTGAACAAGGAAGTGAGTACCAAACAAGTATGGCCTCAACTTCTTCAGAGCCCAGACCACAGCAAAGGCCTCCTTCTCAATGGCTGACCAACGTTTCTCTCTAGGGGTCAGCCTTCTGCTAATGAAAGCTACTGGTTGATCCTGACCTTCTTCATTCAATTGTGACAGTACAGCCCCTACCCCCAATTCAGATGCATCAGTTTGAACAATGAACTTCTTGAAGTAATCAGGACTCTGTAGAATGGGAGCAGTGCACATGGCCTGCTTCAGGTCATCAAATGCCTTTTGACAGCTAACTGCCCACTGAACCTTTTTGGGCATTTTCTTGGAAGTTAAGTCATTCAGGGGTGTCACTATTGATCCATACCCCTTGACAAATCTCCTATAGTACCCAGTCAGGCCTAAGAAGGCTCTCACCTGAGTCTGGGTAGTTGGAGCAGTCCAGTCCATGATGGTCTGGATCTTGCTCTGCAATGGTTGAACCTGGCCTCCAGCCACAAGGTGGCCCAGGTACACAACCTGACTCTGCCCTATCTGGCACTTGGTGGCCTTGCTAGTCAGGCCTGCCTTTTGCAGGGCCTGTAAAACATTCCTGAGGTGGACCAGGTGATCCTCCCAGGTGGAGCTAAAGACAGCAATATCATCTAGATATGCTGCACTATAGGCTACCAGGCCTGTGAGGACTGTATTCACCAACCTCTGGAAAGTGGCAGGTGCATTCTTCAGACCAAAGGGCATCAACACAAATTGATAATGCCCACTAGGGGTTGAGAATGCTGTTTTTGGCTTTGCAGCATCAGCTAGTCTGATCTGCCAGTAGCCAGCTGTCAAGTCAAATGTGCTTCGATACTTGGCTGAGGCCAAAGTGTCTATCAGCTCATCTGCCCTTGGTATTGGATGGGCATCAGTCCTAGTGACTGCATTGAGACCCCTGTAGTCCACACAAAACCTCATCTCTCTTTTTCCACCACTGGTGTGAGGTTTTGGCACAAGGACCACTGGACTAGCCCAAGGGCTATCTGAGGGTTCAATAACTCCCAAATCCAACATTTTCTGGACTTCAGTCCTGATACAGTCCCTGACATGGTCAGTTTGCCTATAAATCTTATTTTTAATAGGCAGACTGTCCCCAGTGTCCACTTCATGAGTGCACCAGGTGGTCTGACTGGGTGTCAGTGAAAACATGTGTCTAAACTGATTGAGCACCTGTCTACAATCAGTTTGCTGTTGGGTAGTGAGGCTGCCTGCCAAGGCTACACCATCTACTGACCCATCGTCAGGGTTCTGTGAGAGCAGGTCACTCTCTTCCTCCTGCCCTTCATCAGTAGCCATGAGCAAGCCCATGTCTGCCCTGTCCACATATGGTTTTAACCTGTTGACATGGAGAACCCTGTGGGGACTCCTGGGTGTTCCTAGGTCTACTAAGTAGGTAACCTCACCCTTCTGCTCAACAATAGTGTGGGGTCCACTCCATTTGTCTTGGAGAGCTGCTGGGGCCACTGGCTCCAACACCCACACCTTCTGTCCTGGCTGGTAAACAGTCAGTACAGCTCTTTGGTCATGCCAGGCCTTTTGAAGTTCCTGGCTAGCCTCAAGGTTTTTAGTTGCCTTTTTCATATACTCAGCCATCCGGGAGTGGAGACCAAGTACATAGTCCACTATGTCTTGCTTGGGGGGCTTGAGAGGTAACTCCCATCCTTCATTCACCAAGCACAGTGGACCCCTGACAGGGTGGCCAAACAAAAGTTCAAAAGGGCTGTAACCAACCCCTTCTGAGGCACCTCCCTATATGCAAATAAAAGGCAGGGCAAGAGTATGTCCCATCTTCGCCTAAGCTTTTCTGGGAGCCCTTTAATCATGCCCTTCAAGGTTTTGTTGAATCTCTCAACTAAACCATTGCATTGTGGGTGATAGGGTGTGGTGAACATGTAAGTCACTCCACACTCCTTCCACATTGCTTTTAAGTATCCAGACATAAAGTTAGCACCCCTGTCTGATACTACCTCCTTAGGAAAGCCCACTCTTGAGAAAATTCCCAGGAGGGCCCTTGCCACCACAGGTGCTGTAGTGGTCCTAAGGGGAATAGCCTCTGGGTACCTGGTGGCATGATCCACTACCACCAGGATAAACCTGTGCCCAGATGCTGTTTGGGGATCCATGGGACCAACAATGTCAATCCCCACCCTTTCAAAGGGAACCCCCACCACAGGTAGTGGTATCAGGGGGCCTTTGTAGTGCCACCTGCCTTGCCACTGGCCTGGCAGGTTACACAGGAGCGACAAAACTCCTTGGTGTCTTCAGACATGTGGGGCCAGTGAAAGTGAGGGACAATTCTGTCCCAAGTCTTGTTCTGGCCCAGGTGACCTGCCAAGGGAATATCACGGGCTAGGGTCAATAGGAAGCCCCTGAACTTCAGAGGTATAACCAACCTCCTGGTAGCACCAGGCTTGGGGTCTCTACACTCTGAGTACAAGAGTCCATCATCCCAATACACAGTATGGGGACCACTAGCTTTCCCAGCAGCCTCAGCAGCAGCTTGCTGTCTGAGGGGTTCAAGAGAGGGGCAGCTCTGCTGCTCCTGGCTCAGATCTGCCCTGGAAGGTCCCCCTGTCCCCAAGAACTCAACCTGGTCAGGTTCAAGCTCCTCTGGGACAGTTCCTTCCTCAGGACTGAGATCATCCCCCTCAAGGGACTGATCTTCCTTCTGAGCCAAGGGGGAAGGCACTGCCTTTACCCTACTACTACTCCTCTTGGAAGACACTTGGTCCATTATTCCAGAATCCAAGGGCTGTTCAGTGCTAGACATTTTGGCTTGTGACCTGGTCACAGCAAACACCTCTGCAGGGATCCCCAGCATTTCTGCATGGGTCCTGAGCTCCACTTCTGCCCAAGCTGAAGTTTCTAAGTCATTGCCAAGCAAGCATTCGACTGGTAGGTCTGCACTTACCACAACCTTTTTAAGGCCAGTTACCCCTCCCCAGGAGAAGTTAACAACTGCCAGAGTATGGTCTGTTCTGACATTGCTAGCATTGGTCACTTGGTACATCTCACCAAGTATAACTTGCCCAGGATTCACAAGGTCTACTCTTGTGTCACCATGGTGACACTTGCCCCTGTGTCCCTAAATGCCAAAGCCTCTCGTCCATTGATTAAAGGCTGTTGTCTGTACTTGCCCAGATTACTGGGACTCACAGAGGAGGTCACATCCATGCCTCCATCACAGACTAACACAGCCTGAGTGAGTTCTCTGACTAGGTCAGAGCCCATCTCAGTACCCAGGGTCAACCCTACTAAACCCTTGGCTGTAGTACTCCCACCACCAACTGTAACTGTACTAGGGGGAACAGGTGCCTTAGGGGCATTGGTGGGGGCTGGACTTGAGTCTTTGGACTTGGTGCAATCACTGGTCCAGTGGGTCTTTTGCTTACAGACCTTGCACCATGGTTTTCTTTGGCCTTTCCCTTTGTAGACTGTGAATCCCCACCTGAAGAAGATTTTTGGGGGCCTGGTGAAGACTTTTGATCTTTACCCTTCTTCCCACCCTTTTCAGAGTTCTTAGAATCTTGCTTCTTATGGTCACCACCTTGGTTCTGTACCTTCTGCCTCACCCTGGTTCTGACCCATTTGTCTGCCTTCTTTCCCAATTCTTGGGGAGAGGTCAGATCAGAGTCCACCAGGTACTGATGCAACAGCTGATTTTGACAGTTATTAAGAATCTGCTCCCTCATTATCAGATTGTACAATCCTGTGAAGTCACACACCTTACTGCCCATTAACCAGCCTTCCAGAGCCTTAGCAGAACAATCCACATAGTCTACCCAGTCTTGAGTCTGTGCTTTTGGGCATCTCTGAACTTCAACCTGTATTGTTCAGTTGTTAGGCCAAACCCATCAATAAGAGCACTCTTCAAGACCTTGTAATTATCAGCATCCTCTTCTCTTACAGTGAGGAGCTTGTCTCTACCTTTGTCTGCAAAGGAGAGCCACAAGATTGCTGCCCACTGCTCCTGAGGGACCTTCTGTACTTTACAGGCCCTCTCTAGAGCAGTTATCCATTTGTGGATGTCATCCCCACTCTGGTAGGGAGGGACAATCTTGCTCAGGTTTCTATGGTCATAAGACCTTTCCCTATCTCTAGGGACATGGCTGCCACCATGGGACTCTAGTCCCAACTTTCTTCTCTCTCTGTAGAGATCTAGGGACTCCCTGTCTATAGCCAGTTGCTGTTTTCTGAGTTCAAGCTGAGCTTCCTCATATTGAATCAGCCTCTTTCTCCTCTCATGAGAGGATTCCCTCCTATGAGAGGAGACAGAGGTCCCTATTGAGGTGCCAGAGTGGTTAGACTCCTGAGAAGGAGACCTAGACCTTCTGGGCACACTCACAATCCTTCCTGGGGGGACAAAGTGGAGGTCATCCTGAGCCTCCTCCTGATCCACAGGAGGAATTGGGTTTTCCAGGTCAGGGTCATTGTCACCTTCCTGGTCAGTTCCAGAGGGGGGGCTGGGGGTGTTGCTACCCCTGACCCCATCCTCATCTTCTGCCCCACCCTCTGCTCCTACCCCTTCAGTCCCTAAGGGCCTGCTGAGATCATAAGCCTCTAACATCTCTCTCAGATGTTGGGTGGTGGGGCTTTGGCCTGTCTTCAGTTTCCTCAAATTGCATAATGCTCTCAATTCCAAGAATGGGAGGGTATCATACTTGGAGGGAAGAAGCCCAGGGGCTTCTGGCAAGGACTCACTGGGTCCTGGCTTTGAAGACATCACTAGTGAGGTGTGGTGTATGCACTACCTACTCTAGTGTGGCCTACTAAACTCTCTTGAGTTGTAGAAAGGGTGTGCTATCCCTTAACACACAACTCTAAGTTCAGTAGAACTTACTGTATTCTAAGCTTGATTATATGTACCTTAGGTACCCTTAGTGGTTTTCAGTTGATCAATTCAATTGAGATTATCTGGTAAAACAATAGCAAGCTGGAATCCCACACGCTGCACACCAATGTGAGAAGTTGGCCTGGCATATGCTGTCCACTAATTATAGTGGGCACCTTGCACCAGTCCAAACAACCCCTTATTGGAGATAGGTTAAAGACAACCTTATTGAAAGCTATCCTAGTGGTAGCTATGGAGAGCAGCCTTCAGGCTAAGTCTTGAAGGAATGTAAAGCAGCTTGTTTTACCAGTCTATAATCTCTTGAGTGATCAAATGAAAGAGCACCACACCAGGTATATATTCAAAATATATGTATTTATTGCTAAACACACCCCTCTAGTCTCTTTATGAGGCTAGAGTTCGAAGTACATAAGTTATAAGTTATTTAAACACAGCAATAGCACAAATACACGTTTGGGCCCTAGGGGCGTACCAAACCATATACCAATAAAGTGGTATAAGAACCACGACTGAGCTAGACACTAGGCCTAGAGCCTCTAGAAGTGCTTGGACCACAAGGAACCACCCAAGGTAGTGACACAGGGGACCCACGGGGGACGCGTGCAGTGTAACTACACAGCCGCGAAACGCCGTTAACTTCTATGGAGAAAGTCGCGGTTTGGAAATTAAAGAGAAGGGACACTTAAAGGAGGACTTGGAGCAAACCCTTTGAGAACTAAGTTGTTCTAGAGTCTCTACCCACGGGAGCACCGGAGTACTCTTGTTACCTCACCCAGGGAAGCCGGGTGCATAGGTGCCTTTCGGGGTCGGGTTTCGTCGTCGATTTGAATGGCGATCTGCTGCAAAGTGCTGCTGGCGACCAAGTGGAAAGTGTCCGGGTGGATCCAAGAGTGGATCGGAGATCTGAAGAACCTGAAAGCAGAGGGGACAGTGTCTGGGTCACTAGCCAGTGACCAGGAAGGCGATGAGCAGATGCCCACCGATGTCGAGTGCTTCAGGTAGGTTAACAGTCGTCTTGACTCTTCAGCCACAAGGTCCAGGAGGCGTTGTCGGCAACCAGGAGCAGGATTCGGGCTGGTACACAATGTTTGTCGAGTGCTGAGGTGTCGGCGACCAGATTGGACCCAACAAGCCTTGGCAACGGCAAGTCTTGATGTAGATGAAGATTGACGATGATGCAGACCAGCAAGATCTGAGGAACTCACTCAGCAAGGGTAAATGAGAGAAAGCCTGGAGCAACCAGGGAGCCCAAGAAGAAAAGGATTGGCCTTCGTGAAGGGCTACTAGCCAACGGGCTAGTGACCGCAAAGGAGCCTCGAGATGGTGCACGTAGAGCTGGCTCACAGGACACTCGTGGAGTGGAGGCCAGTGATCTTCAGTGCAGTTGGTGCTGGAGGCTAGGGCTACTCCGAGCCCAAAGCACGACTTCGTGGGAGACCCAGAAGAGGATGCACTAGCAAATGTGTGCGGTGTCCAGGGGTCACGGTTCCACGTTACCCACGACAGCTACGGGCCTCAGCTTTGCTGGGGACTCAGGGCAGCCTCGGGGAAGTCTGGAAATCCACCTCTGGTGATGCAAAGACTTCGGCGTCCGACAGGAGCTTAGGCGATGCAGACCGGACAATTGCTTCTTTGGTGCCTGCCAAGCAGGGGAGTCACTCCTTGACCCCAAGGGAGATTCTTCTGTCCTCTAGTCTTGAGTAGAGCGTCGAAGGTCCAGGATTCTGTGTCAGAGTTTCGTCCAGGGATAATCTAAAGTCCTAAGGACTGGGTTCCTATACTTATACTAAGTTTAGGGGTTGGACTACTCTGTGGCCCCACCTATGGGTGGGTCAGGGCAGAGGGGTGGCTACACCCCTTTCCTTTGTCCAGTTCGCGCCAAAGCAGGGGCTGCAAGCCCCTGATCCGGTTTGAACTGGGGTATGCACAGGGACACCAAGTGTGCCCCCAGTGCAGGACTTCAAAGCACCCGAAAGTGCTCCCGCCCAGCCCCAATACACACTATCCTGTCTGGGGAGGTTGTCACACCTCCCTGGGACAGGAAACCTATTGTCCAGGCCTCCCCTGCCGGAGTTTCGTCCAGCAGCAGGAGGCAGACTTGTGTCTGTGGCAGCAGCATCCATTTTGTGATGCCAGGGCTTTAGAAAGAAGTTACCGGCCAGGCCAGGGTTAACATGTCTCTCCTCTAGAAGGGTGGAATGCTACCCCCGCCGCCAGAATTGGCGGGGGGTAGTATTCCAAGATGTTTGACACCAAACACGACATGTTTCGGTGCAGCCATTCCAAAGTTAGCATTTAACGCGAGGTTATAATGCGCTTAAGAGTATATGGTCAGGCTGCACTACAAACAGCATCAGAGAAGGGTCTCCGAACGCTGCAGATGCCCTGCTCATGCAGGGGCACCCTCTCACATAGGAACCACGCACTCTGCCTTCAGGACTGATAAGGCCTGCCATAGGAGTGACTTATAGGTTTATATGTGTGTATGTATATAGTGATATAGGTAACCTATATCACAGTAAGGGGTGCATGCACCACCTTACCCAGGCTGCAATAGCAGACCTGTGGTGTCAGTTTGGATGGCCTTCCAGGGGTGGCACAATACATGCTGCAGCCCCTGGTAGGCCTCTGAGGTACCTATGCCCTGGGTACATAGTATACCATATACTAGGGACTTATAAGGGCACTCCAGATTCCAATCAGTGATGTGCCTAAGGCACATGGAAACCATTTTAGAGAGGAAGCAGCTAGGCTGGGGTTCTGATTAGCAGGGCCCCAGCCAGACTAAGGTCGAAAAACAGTGAAGCATCAGCAAAAAGTGGGGGTACCCATGTGAAGCAGATCCTACTCTCCTACAGGGTACATTACTAATAAAAAAAGAGTCCTTGGGAAATTGAAGCCGCTGTACAACCAGCCAGAGGGGAGTCTTCTCCCTGTGTCCGTTTGAGCCTCACAGGCAGGCTCTTGTTGTTCCAACGGTGGAGCTGCACAACTCGCAACTCAAGAATTACGGCCCAGTTTGAGAAGAAAAAGTCTTTCAACGATCCTGTCCAGTGTCTCAGGCAGTGCACCAGTTTTCTTCACTTTAATCTAACAGGCACCAAGGGCACAGCACCTGTACCCTAAACTCAAGTCCTTCCCTAACTCCTGTATTGCTCCGCTGGCGCACTGCTCTTTTATTGGGGCCACAGAGTGTACCCACTGTGCTCAGGCATCTCTTGATCAACAAACAAAGGTGCAGACTTGCATTCACTTGGGGACCAGGACTCAGAGGCCTGAAGCAACCCTTGTTTCAAATGGGGTCACCTCAAGCAAAAGCCTCCTTGCCGTCCTTGTCGGTCTGTGGCTCTCTCAGCTGGGCATCAAAAACTGAATCCACACAAAGATTTCTCCATCCTGATTTGTGACCCCGTCTTTCGTCCAAGACAGTGGCAGGGGTACACACTTCACGTCCCAGTGCTTCCGGCTTTACTGAGGTCCTAGTTGCCAGCAACGCCTTTGCTGGTTATCTTCACCTTGGCTTCAAGCTGGACTGGCGCTGACTCCCAGGCTGGATCTGATGTCCGGGCCCCTCTGGCAATGGTTGTAGGGCAGCAAATATCTATTGGTGGGCAGAACAAAAGGTCTTTAGACAAGGCACAGAAATAATCTATCAACAGAGAGGATAGTCTCAGAATACTTCCTTAGTCTTGGGGCGCCCCATTCATTAGCAAGACACCCAAGAACCACTTCACTATCTGAGAGTAAAAAAACACCCTAGACCTATTGGCAAGTATAAAAGGAACTTTTTGGTGAACTGACAAGAGTAATACGTTACACGATTTGATTTGTTTCTCCCAATCCCAAGCAGCCAAGGAAGTCTGTGTTCATTTATTAAATTCTGAGGAAAAAGAAAAACAATACAGACATACTCCAAATCCTTACATTTGTGTATTCCTATATTATTCATCTGAAGAACCTCAAGAAAAAGGAACTTTTCTACACTTCTACTTATGAACCTTGCATTACTTGTACAGGACTGCAGACACTTCTAAAATTATTTCTCTTACGTAAAGACACCTACATTTTATGCTTAGGACCATGCTCTCATGTTATAGGCGCAGCAGGAAAATCTAAAACTGCTAATTTAACAGGGATTCTTATTTCATAAAGAACTAAAAACTCAACGTAGTGGGTACATAAATTTCTCCAGCAGAACATGTTGTGACAAACAAACTCCTATAAAACAATATTTTCCTTCAAAATGTTTGCTAAGGATCACATGGGCGTCTTTCCTGCATTCTACTTTTCACGATCCGGACTATGCAACATCAGCTCTAACAAGGGCTGTCAGCTTATTTACACAGACTAGCTAATAAAAGACTAGCAATGCCCTTGCAAAACTGTATATAACATGAGAATAATATATAGTTCCTCTTAAAGGTCAAATAAGGGAACAGCAAACTAGACTACTCATCCTTTCATAATTTCATCAGACAGGATGGGCAGTAACATGGCATATTTGTTTAATCATTTTATTAATTCTAACAATTTTAAAACAGTATTACTGAATAGCCAATTAAATGTCTCATGGCCATTTCCTAGACAGTTTAGACAGACTCAAGAGAGAGTGAGAAAAAAAGAGAGAAAACATAAATTTGCTTACCCTTAATTTGCCCAGGAGCTAACCTCCTTCCCTTCATTTTGACAGTAGGAAAACCTGAAAACAGGTTTACCTTCTGTCAACACTATCTACCCCTATTTGTGGCAACTGGGCACAAACAAACTTGTAGGAGATATCTTAGAAAGTGGCTATTTTCTTATTGTTAATGTTATGTTAATAAAAATTTCTATAGCGCACGTACACCCAGAGGTTTCATGGCGCTTAACTTGATCAGTGTCACGGCGGAAGCGGATTATGCATAAGCCTGCTCAAACAACCATGTCTTGAGCATTTTTCTGAAACCCAATAAGTTATTGCAAGATCTGATCGCTAGTGGAAGAGAATTCCAGAATCTGGGGGCCAGATAAGAGAACCTGCACCCTCCCTGGCGTTTGAGCTTATAGGTAGGGGTAGTTAGCAGCTGGAGATGTGCCGATCGCAGATTACGGTTGGGAACATGTTTTGATATCATGCAGCTGATGAATTTAGGGCTCCTACAGTGAAGGGCCTTGAAAATTAAACACCCTGTCTTAAAGGCTGCCCGCTGAATGATAGGGAGCCAATGGAGTTTTACAAGTAAGGGGCTTGCAGATTGCCATTTTGGCCGTTTGTAAATAAGTCTTGCAGCTTGGTTTTGTACCAGCTGGAGACGTTTTAGTAGGAACAATGGGAGGCCGAGGTAAATAGAGTTGGAAAAATCAAGACGAGAGAGAACCAAGGCTGTGACAACCTGTATAAGAGCGGTATGAGTAAGCAAATGGGCAATCTTCCTAATTTTGCGTAGTTGGAAAAAGCAAGAGGAGACCACTGCCCCTACTTGACCTCTAAATGAGAGATCAGCATTTATGGTGACTCCTAGGCTTTTTACAGAAGTGGACGGAGTGGGAGGGGGACCCAGATCAGTTGGCCAATAGTGTGGGCCCCAATAGATCTGGCCTTTTCCGACCAGGACTAGTTCGGTCTTGCCCGGGTTAAGCTTAAGATGGTTATGGTCCATCCAACTCTGGATATAGAGCATGGTGTCTTGAAATTCCTGAATTGAGTCAGGGGAGTTGTTGATGGTAAAGACAAGCTGAAGATCATCAGCATAGTTAAAAGTAGTTGACTTCCTATTCCTTAGAGAACGAATCAAGGGCAGGAGGTAAAGATTAAACAGGTGGGGGGACAATGATGATCCTTGTGGGACCCCGCACGTGATTGCGGTCTCAGGGGCAATAAAAGGAGCAAGGCGTACTGCTTGGGTGCGACCCTCGAGAAATGACTTGATCCAGTTAAGAGCTGTACCGTGAATGCCAGCCTGTCTGACACGGTCCAGCAAGATTTGGTGGTCGACCGTGTCAAACGCGGCCGACAGATCCAGGAGCACCAAGGCCTGGGGGGTGCCCTTATCCGCGTTAGCTCGCAAGGCGTCTAGGACTGCAAGAATAACAGTCTCAGTAGAATGGGCAGGCCGGAAGCCTGCTGGATGAGAATCCAAATGTTCGGAGTGTTCAATAAAATTAGATAGACATCTGGCAACATGCGCCTCCAATATCTTAGCTAAGAAGGGAGCAGAGAGATGGGACGGTAGTTTGAGGGGTTAAGGGGTCGGCGCCCGGTTTCTTTAGGAGAGGGACCACGACTGCATTCTTGAAGGCATTCGGGACCCTACCCTGCCCGAGGGACTCATTCAAGAAGGGAAGTACGGTTTGTGGTAAGGCAGAGAAAATATCCTTTAGGATATAAGGGGGACAGCAATCTCTAGGAGAGCCTGATTTAACTCGGACCAATAGGTCAGAGAAGGTCTCTAGGCTGATAGCGGGAAAGTGTTCCATGGTAGCTGTATTAATTATCAGACTATCGGGAAGCTCCACATGTCCGGAAGGGGGAATGCTGGCTTTAATGCTGGCGATTTTGTCCACAAAATAGTCATTCAGGGAGTTACATAAATCTTGAGTAGGAGTTTGTTTGGGAATGATTCGCTCTGCGTTGCAGAGATCATTGACTATCATAAAGATTTCCTTTGACCTGTTTTGGGAGCTTAGAATTCTGGCCGAGAAATGGGCGGCCTTGGCTACCATGATTGCATTTTTATATTCATTCCGAGCCTTAACGTACTGAATTTTTCCTTCTGGAGAATAGCTGGCTCTCCATCTCCTTTCTTTTTGGCGGAGATCTAGTTTCTTCTTTTTAGCTCCGCTGAGAACCATTTCTGAGCATCAGTTGGACGTGCACAATTAAGTTTAGTGAGTGGAGCATGAGTGTTACTTGCAGCAAGTAACCAGGAGGAGATATTCTTTTCCATGAAATTAATATCAGAGTCCAGGGCAGGAGAGAAACTGGCCAAGGAGTCAATAAAATCTTGTTTAATCAAGGACCTCCACTTCCTGATCATGCCACCCTCAGCCTTAGGGGTCTTGATATTAAGGGGAATCGTTGCCGTAAATGTTATCAAATGGTGGTCGGACCATATGCAAGGTGAAATAGTAGGTACCGACAAGGTCAAATTGGTTGACCAGAGCTGATCCAATGTATGTCCTTTGATATGAGTGGGTAAGGATATGTGCTGTGTGAAATTAAGATTAGAAAGTAAATCAGATAATTCAGTGGCGAGCGGCCCCCCAGAGGTGTCATTGAACCAGTAGTTCATATCGCCTATGAGTAAGATGTTAGAATAATTCATGGCCAGATTAGCCATTTGTTCACTCAAGGAGAAAGGGAATGAAGGCATATGCTGTGGGGGCCTATAGACAATGACACAAATAAGGGGGCCAGCATGAGAGTCCAGTTTGATAACCAAATTCTCTGTCAGTGGGAGGCTAAGAGGGGTAATAGTGGTAAATGTATGATCCTTATGAATAATGGCGGCTACTCCGCCGCCTGTTTTGCCTGGGGGCCGATTTGCCTGAATTATATAGTAGTCCTGAGGAAGTGCAGCTAATATATCAGGTGTGGAATCGAGATTAAGCCAGGTCTCCGTGACCAGAAAAACATCAGGTTTTTCGGACGCGAGCAGCAGAAAGATGTCTAACTGGTGTTTAACCAGTGAGCGGGTGTTAAGATAGAAAATACGCAAGATAGTGTGTTTTAACTTAGAGAAGACAGAGGTTTGAGGAGCATGAGGAATGGGAGGAAGAGGAATAGCAGGGGAACCTCGTGCTCGATATATCTGATTGATGCTAATGCACTTATAGGTGGCTGGGTCAAGGGGCATAGCCGGGTTATTCAGCCTAACACAAGCACATTGAGTTAACTTTAGAAAGCGTTAACAACCAACTACCAATTCCTTCAGCAATTGTACTAGATTAACATGAGGGCGAATGTATGCAAACTAAAATCCATTGCCTCCTTATCTCAGCCCTTGCACAGTAATCTTTAAGCTAAAACCATTATTTTTATATACATGGCAGAGCTATGCTCTACTCAGGGCCCACATACGCCACTGCTTTTCATTCTATTCATATAACTGCGCAAAACTTGCTTTTGCCAAAAATAGTAAGCAAAGCTTCTCTTCCTCTCTCTGCGCTGTCATCTCTTCTTTCAAAATCTTTTGGGAGGTCGAAGTGCCCAAGCAACCCTTACCCTTAGCCGTGCTAGGTTGCTAAATGCAGAACTTCGACCTGTGACCCTTACCAGCTGTCCCATTTTTGTGCAAGGCTTTCCATGCGGTCTTTCCAATTCAAAGTAACTCTGGAGAATCACAGCTGAAAGGCAGTCCTGTCCGTCTAATAATTTTAAAGGTAGGATCTAACTTCTGCTGTTTTTTTACAATACTTGTCTCTATCTGTGTGCAGTGTATGGTGTGCTTTCTAACAGGTTAGAGGTCAGCTGTTTGGTCTGTACTTGCATGTGTGCATTACTGAAGCCTGTGATCAGTTTGAAACCTGCCCTGAGTGGCAGAACTGCTTTTAAAAAGTAAATTTTGCCCAAATTCGACTTTGGTGGTAGGGGCACTTAAAAATGAATAACCTACAATGTTTTGGCATATTAGGGATCCCCAGGGTGTCCTCTAGATATCCCAGGGATGGGGGATCAGAAATGTATAAGGTACACCCTTAAAAATAAGTTTTTATATGCCTGGATAAAGTGAAATTTCACATTGCACTCCCCACATCATGGTAAAGTGCTACTCAAATCCAACTTTGATGCTAGGAGCTATATATTATTCACAGTATGATTATCAGACATTACAAAGATCAAAAACAATTTTAGGGCAATTATTTTTAATAAACATTTTTTTTCCTATAATCAAAATTCCCCTTTTGTTTTTTTAATAATGATCACCAACCCTTTTGATGGTTCCACATATGAAAAGCAAGCCTCATTCCTTTCCTATCACCTTTAAATGTATTCATTTATAATACAAAGCACAAAATCCTTACTTGAAACATGAAAAGTCTGCGTCACTTTTAAAGGACAGTAATCATTTAACATCAGAACCACGGATGTGCTTGTGTAAAAAAGCATTAAGAAAGAAAATCCCTTTTAATCTTTTCTCTGTTATCCAAAATAATGAAACTGTCTTTTCTTTTTAAAATCAGCAGTTTTAATGCACGTTTTCAAACCATGTTTGCACTAACTTAAAATCTAGTTGACTCGGCAGTTTCCTTGTGGCTTGGGACCAAGAATAGCCATGTGTTGTTGACACAGCTGTGTTCTGACCAGCAGGCGCCAAAATCTCACGCCTTTCAAGCCAGCACAAATCTATCGTTCTGTAATGTGGTGTTTATTTCAGCAACAACCAATTCACTCAGATGATGTGAATGCCTTTCAATATTAATATATAAGGATAATACTGTAACATTTTGCATTTTAGTCCTAGTTGTGTGAAAGCACACAAATTCGTTTTTTTTTACCTTTCTATCAGGCCTATTTTATTCCTATTGAGTGTGAATTCTGATTTATCTTTACCAGTGTGGCAATTTGCACATATCTATAGTTTCTTACTTTGTCAATTTTAATGGTAGCGTGCAGCTATTTAGCATATGTTACATTATTCATTCCCTGAATTTTAAAATGTAGTTCTTTAAATGACATTTGCATAACAGAATGACAACAAAAACCAAATCTAGCTCATTCCAGACATTTTCAGAAGGGGGTCATACACTCATAACACACAACACAGCGCGCTTAAGGCTAGCCATTCTTACACAAAAAACATAGTCTACTTTACAGAAACAAGTACTTTCAAGCATGTCAGTCCACAACCACATACAACAAAAAAAAACAATTAACCCACAAATCAACACTTGTGACAAAAACAAGAGACAGCCTACAGACTGTACGCAAAACCAAACTATTTGTAAATACTAATTGTAAGTCATATTTACAAGAAGAGCTCTCAAAAGTAGTCCAAAAGACTGCACCAAAACAGCCCAAAAGACTGTTCCATGTTCAAGAAGCCAAAATACACCAAATTCGCCAGTTTTGGCTGGTAGAACACTCAAAAAGCGCTCTGCATATCACCACTTATGAATGTTACTAAGTGGGCAGATCAGGATCCGTTTTATATATATATTTGGTTCCATGGTGTACTTAGTCACCAAGGAAGAAATACCATTTTTACTATACCTAAACCTATATAGGTATCCCCTCTGAGGGGAGTCAGCTGAGTACTTACTAAATCCATATTGGTACCTCCAAGACAGTAACACTTTCTACGAAGTGTGCTAGAAGCAGGCATGTCAAGAATATTATAGCATATATAATATTATACTCCAAGTGACACTTAACACAATGTGTGCCGTTCAAGTTTTCAAAGTTAGAGAAAAATCTCCTCATTACCTGCCTTCATTTGCTGCAGCAAACAAACAAACAAACAAGAATCTTGGCCAAGTCATTCCAAACAAAAGTGTTGCTACAGCAACCTTACCAAAGCAAAGTCTCCAGCTTCCAACTGCCAAGTTCTGAGTGACCTAACGGTCGTTTTAAAATACTCACGCCAAAGAAGTTCTCAGTCGGGAGCGGCAAACACTTGGAGGGTCAGATCAGGAAGACCAGAAATATACTGGGCTGGAAAGACAAACAATCTCCGTGCGCAGGGTACCTCCTCAGTAGATTCCTGTCCTGTACTCCTCAGTAGATTCCTGTCTCCCTTCAAGACCACTCCCTTGGATAGCCGCTTCACCAATGAGCCCCACGTTGGGCGCCATTTTGTAGAAATAAAAACCTTCTTAGGGGTTCACTGATACACCTCAGTGGCCTGAGGGTATTGTATTTGACACAGTCTCCCTCATATGAGGTTAATAAAAACGTTTTTTATATTACAGCTTCCGTGCCAATCTCTTCTTTGTTGGTTTTAAAGGACCAGGTGTATCAGTGAACCCCTAAGAAGGTTTTTATTTCTACACTCTTCCAGGGCTCCGATTTGGGATTCTCCGGGAACCCCTGAGTGCTTGAGAGACCAGCTCAGTCTGCCTTTAAAATCTGCAGGGTTGTCTTGGTGGGGGATCTCAACTCTGCTTCATCTTTGGTTAGCTGGGAAGTCCTGAGTAATTGCACCAGGGGTCAACTAACTAGATTTAAATATTACCAAGTCTCCTCCTGGTGGGCAAGGCAGGTTTGGCTAGAGGAGGAAGAGGACTCCTGGCTAGACCAGGCGATGAGAACAGGTCCTCTGAAAAAGGAAGTCTCTCTGTGGTATCAGGCCCTACTAGAGGCGTATGATGACCTAGACAGGGATATTTCAAAGCTTTGGGCTGAAGAATTAGCGGGAGAAAATGTTAAAGAGGTTTGGCTTGATTCTTTTGCGATTCTTCGAGCGGTTGTGAAACCCGCCTTCCTTAAGTGCAACCATCTTTTTACCACACATAGGGGGATATTCACAAGAACGTGCGCTAAACATCTCCAAAAAATGTTAACGCAACTTTACACATGGCAGTCAATCGCGGGAAAACAACCCTGTGTTAACGTGGAATTCACAACACGGTGGTACCATGCGATAGTCCCCCGAAAACACGGACAATGTCCACGATACAACAACCGTGACCGTGATAAAAACCCAAACCCCAACGCCAAAAAACATGCGATGGGCCAAACCGCGATGAGGAAATCAGCGATAAGCAGCGCCAGGCCTGCTATACACACACGGCAGGCGGGCAAATCACTACAAAAGTAGAAAAAACACACCAACACAAAATGACCCACACCGAAGCACCATGGAGGCAGCCGGAGCAGGCGCAGAGGACGAGCGGAACCCCACAAGCACCCCGATTGACCAGCCTGGGACCTCGGGGACAGGGAAGGGCAAGGACAAAAAGAAGAGGAAGACGAAGTTCAGTCCGCAGGAGAATAGGATCCTGGTCACAGAGGTGATAGAACACCATCAACAACTGTTCGTCACCTCCAATGTGTCATTGGGCACCAAAAATGGAATATGGTGGTCCATCGTGGACAAGGTGAATGCCGTCGGAGAGCACAAGAGGTCAATGGACGAGGTCAAGAGGCGATGGATTGACATCAAGCGCAAAACCAAGGAGAAACTTGCCGGCAACCAGAAGGCAGCAATGCAGACTGGAGGTGGGAGCCCAGCGCCACAGCTGGAGCTGGATGACATGGAGGAGCTGGTGTCGACAGTCATCAGTGTGGAGACCGTGGCAGGAGTCGGGGCCCGGACACTGCTCGACATGACACAACACAACAGCAACAGGGTGAGTAACCACCAGGTACTGGGTGGATGGGGGAGATGGCCACAATGGCACACATGCACAATCAAGCAGAGCACAGTGCACACCCACAATGACTCTGGATCATGGCCCTGATCTACAGACTGTCACAATGTACATTGCCATGCTGTCTGAATGTGAACATGTACCATGCGGCTACATACATGTGGACACATTGTAACACAGCATCTCCCCTTCACATTGCAGGGGCACCGTCAACACCTCCTGCAGAGCAGTCCTAGCCACTCTTCACTGATGACGAGGAGGACACCCCAGCATTGACACCCAAGCCCTCCAAGACATCATTGAACTCATCCGCCAATCACCTCCAGGACCAGGGCAGCCCAGCTGCATCGAGGAGACCCCACCCACTCCACAAACCACCCAGCAGGAGGCACCCACAACCCCGGCTGTCTCCCAAGACCCCCCCGAACAACACATGGCCTTCCAACGCCGTGTGTTGGAGGGCCAGAGGGAGATGGCTGAGCAGGTGCGGGTGGGGTTCGACCTCATGGCTACCAAACTTGACGCCATCCATAAGTGTCTGAGTCCCATCAGGGACCACCTCCAGTCCCTAACGGACACCCACACGCTGCTCCATGGTCTCCAACTAGCCCTGGCTGACATCGCTGGAGTCATGACTCGGAGACAAGAACACCTGTCCGCTCAGAGTGGCTCCAGCGATCTCAGCCAAGAGCTGGCACATATGCGGAGGCTCATGGAGGACATGGTGCGGATATAGGCTGAAAGGATGGCAGCCACCGCTGCACATCAGCAAAATGTAGCTGGGATCTACCGTGCCCTGCATGTCCTCATCATGGCATTGCTTCCACAAGGCGTGGCGCAGATGAATGCTGCTGCCCCTACACCATCCACATCTCTGCCCCCTGGTGTGTCAGTGCCTCACAGTGCGGCAGGCATTTCCACTCCGGCACCTGATGTGTCACTGCCACACAGTGCGGCCGACAATCCACCTCCGGCCCCTGATGTGTCAGTGGCACACAGTGCTGCAGCCGGAACTGCACCACCCATAGGTGGGGCAGAGCACACATCCGAGGACGAGGACGTGGATGGGCTTGAGATCAGAAGGAGGCACTAGCATTCATGTCCGCCACCTGGCCTGTTGCTGCTTGGTGCCGCACATGGCCCCATGACCTTCCACTGACCCCCGATACACTCTGCTGCACTCACCTTGGACCGCGACATGGACAGCCATATCCTGTTTGGTGGCCAATGACACGGCGATCAGACTGCGGACTGTACCCTTCCTCTTCCGCTGTACTTGTCATTCCCCGATGGACTCTGGCTGGCCCTCCACGGGCCCATATTGTGAAGTGGGGTTGGCATGGCCCTGTACTGCTCCAGCTGCAAAACTCCACTGGATGTGCATTAAACATTCAGAAACGCACTGCTGTGTCATGTCTTTCATCATTCAGGTATGAATGTGTGGATGAATGTAGGGTCAGTGATTCCCCATAACATCATTGATGCTCATCTAGTGGGATTCCAGTCACAGTGTGCTACATTGCCGATTGCGTTCCGGGTGCCGTAGACACTACAACAGGGACACACGCTTTAGTCACTTCCTTGTCCGGACATGGACTGAACCACGCCCAGAGCCCCCGAGTCATTGTTGCAAGCCCTGCGCTGTTCCGGCGTACGGCAGGCCAGACCACTCCGCTTACGCTCCGATGGGGGGACACATAGCTACAAGTCGCAGGTTTACACGCTAGTGGTCTGCAGGTCGCTGGTCTAGTTGTCAGCATGTCACAGCCACTCCCTGAGGGCAGGTTTGCACACACACCACACCCATCCGGCACAGGCATCACAGGCCATGTGACCCCGCCAATATAAGGGGCCGACAACGTCACATTCCCAACTGCCGGAGGTGACTGGATGACGGACGTTCCACGATTCTCAATCATAAAGGGCCCATGAGTTGTTCCGCACAGGGTTAGTGGCACCCGAAGCCTTGCTGCCGTCATGGGCCTACCACCACGTGGCGCTGACTGGGGTTGCACAGGGTTAGTGGCACCCGGAGCCATGCGGCCGTCACGGGCCTACCACCACGTAGCGCTGACTGGGGATGCACAGGGTTAGTGGCACCGAAATTGCTGAGCGGGTGTGCAGCCTGCGATGATGACGTGTGTACTGATGTGGTCTCTGCCATTGATGCCTCAGGACTCAGCGTCATGTGTGGGACCTGCTGGGCCGCGGTGCGGGTCCGCTTGATGTGGAGCATGCCTTGGTGGCGGAACCTGTGCCTGGAGCTTGCACGGGCACGTGGTGTACCCACTGATGGACACACCGTTGGCGGCAGGTGAGCAGTGGGGCCTGGGTGCGCAAGTGCAGACAGCCAGCGCTGGCTGGTGGGAGGGGGTAGGGTGCGGCTGCATGTGTGAGCAGGGACGGACAGGCGTTGTTGCCATGTGCAGTGAGATGGACTCTGCCATGATTGTCTCTGGCCTCGTTTACAGATTGCAGACCTGGTGGCTTGCAGTGTATACCGGCACGTGGTTGGAGACAAACCGGTGGCAGAAGGTGAGCAGTGGTGCCTGGGTGCGCGGGGGCGGCAGTGTCCCTCCTTCTCTCTCTCTCTCTCTCTCTCTCTCTCTCTCCCTTCCTTTCCTTCTCTCTCTCTCCCTTCCTTTCCTTTCCTTCTCTCTCTCTCCCTTCCTTTCCTTTCCTTCTCTCTCTCTCCCTTCCTTTCCTTTCCTTCTCTCTCGCTCTCCCTTCCTTTCCTTCTCTCTCTCTCTCTCTCCCTTTCCTTCTCTCTCTCTCCCTTCCTTTCCTTCTCTCTCTCTCTCCCTTCCTTTCCTTCTCCCTCCCTTCCTTTCCTTCTCTCTCTCTCTCCCTTTCTTTCTCTCCCTCTTTCTCTCTCTGCCTTTCTTTCATTCTCTGTTTCTCTGTGTCTCGCTCCTTTGATGTGCGCATGACACACGTTCTGATTTTGTGCTTTATTTTCCAGGCTGTGACATCAAGATTGTCCCGGATGGACCCGACGGGAGTCTTCCGCATTGGTGTTTTGTGTTGTATTTCAATAAAGTTTTTGGTTGTTACTTCAATGATGAGTGACTGTTTCTCGTTCTTCTGACCACACATGTGTGTTTCTTGTTGTCATTGTGCGACATCATGCGCTTTTTGTGGCTCTTGTGTCGTGCACGGTATGTGTTTTTCTGGGGGGGAAGTCCGGGGGGGGTCCTGGGAGTGGTGGCGGTGGGTGTCGTGGCCCTCATGGGTCTCCGAGCTGCATGATCATTGTCTCCATGGCATCTGTGGGTCTTCAGATGTGGCTCTAGGCTGGGCTCCCTTTCATACTGCAGGTAGTCGTCCTGCTTAACACCAGCAGAAGGCAGGTGTTAAATCCCTGTTGCTACCGCGGCTTATCCCCTGTTTTTGGTTCGCATCGCAGATCTGGCAGTTCGTTGTGAATGTGGTGTAGTGGTGTTTTCGTGTGTTTTTGCACGGGAACGCCTACTCTGCATCTCATTAGGGTTAGTTGGTGGTGTCACCCGTGGAGGTACATTTTGCGGCAGTTATCGCGGGAATACTGGCGATGTCTGCAGTTTGCACCCGCTTGTGAATGGGGCGTTAAATCTATCTCCGATTTTGATGCGTTAAGTGGCGATAACTTGGCGAAAGGTCCATGTGAATATGCCCCATAGAGTCTATTGGTCTCCAGCCAAGTTATCAAGACTTACAGGAATCCAGTATGTATGCCCAAGATGTATGCACCCTCTGGCGGACGATATGCATATGTTTATGACATGCTCTAAGATCACAGGTTACTGGACTGAGCTGTGTAAGTTTATGGCTGAAGTAACTGGTCAGCAAGTTAAGGTAAGCCCTAATCTTATATTTTTTGGGCTCCATCAGGACTGTTCAACCCAAATTAATACTGTTATTTCCAGATTTATTTTTTATGCGATCCTTCTGGGGAGACGGGAGATCTGCAGGTCATGGAAGCTCTCCCTGTTTTTCTGATTGTGTTAAAAATATAATCTCTACAAGTCAGTTTGACATGGCTTGCGACCCCAGAAGTCAGGAGAAAGTTTGGGCATTGTTGGTCGAATGGAGCCAACGCTCCAGGAGGTCCGATGATTAAGCCAATATTGCTGTCGGTCCTGGTTTCCTTCTGCTACGGGCACACTGGTGAAGGGATGGATGAGGAAACAGCATTCTTCTTGGGTGGAAAGGCTCTGCCCCATGTTCTGGCAATTGGGAAAAGAGCGTTACCGGCAAGAGAATTGGCAGAATGAGGACACCAAAAAAAAATTGCTTTTTAACACCAACATAAAATCGGTCCTTCTGCATGAGCAGAAACTTAGAGGACAACAGTGACCACCACAAACAAAGTCCAAACCTTCATCAAAACCTGTTTGAGGAAAGTCCTCCAATTCCACCTACTAAACACAATCAGCAACCACAACCTATGGCAGCTAATTTTCCAACTCCCTGCTCATGAAGAAACCATAGAAAGACACTGGGGCTGGATAGGTCATACCCTCTGCAAGCCCGCATCAAATACTACCTGGCAAGCCCTGACCTGAAATGCTCAAGGGAAAAGGAAAAGAGGAAGGCCAAGAAACACCTGGTGCTGAGGCATCGGGACTGACTGCAAGGAGATGTGTTATACCTAGAATCAGATTGGAAAAAAAGCCCAGGACAGATATGGCTGGAGAGTCTCAGTTGATGGCCTATACCCCAGGAGGGATAGTAGGCAAAAGTAAGTAAGTTAGGAGGTAAAGCCCCTTTGCTACGCACAGCCTTTGCCCTGAGAACAACTCTTCACGGAAAGCCCTCTTCCTTCAGACATTCAAGCCTCCTCAGGTGGCCAAGCATTACGCACAGCCATCGCCTTATGTGCAACTCTTCACGAAGAGTCCACTCCCTCCAGAAAATCAAGCCCCCTTAGGTGGCCAAGTGCCTACTATACACAGCCTTCACTCTGAACACAAATCTATGTGAAGAACTCACTCCATCCAGACACCCAAGCCCCCTTAGGTGGTCAGGCACCTACTACACACAGTGTTCACTCTGTGCATAACTGTTCACAGAGAGCCCGCTCTGTCCAGACACTCAAGTCCCGTTAGGTGGTTAAGCCTCTCCTATGCACAGCCTCAGCAGAACTCTTCACAGAGGTCTCACTTCCTCTAGATCCCTAAGCCCCTTGAGATGGAGAAGCCCCTACTACATAAAGGCTTCACTCTGTTCACATCTGTTCATGGAAAGCCCACTCCCTCCAGACTCTCAAGCCCCCTTCGATGGTCAAGTACATATTACACACTTGTCCCAAGAGAAGCACGACCGGATATGGAAGCTGGATGGAACAGTTCGAATTTTCGAGTAAATAATAGCAGTGAAGGTGAAAAATGCTAATGTGTTCTATTCATGTCACAGTAATGCTTACAGACAAATCTACTATTGCTACCGGCCAATTAAATTCTTCTGCCTTGATGCATCTTATTAAATGCATAGACTAATACTAATAAAATAATTTATGAGATGCAAGCTTAGTGAGCATGTAAACGAAGGTTAGATGTGTCAGGAATGCAACAGAAGAAAAACATTTGCAAATGTACGTGAAAAATGATATCGAAGTGATATCAAATGCAAAATAAGCAATAGAAATAAAAGATACATTGATGATGATAAT
Source organism: Calotriton arnoldi (assembly GCA_963921515.1). Lineage (NCBI taxonomy): Eukaryota > Metazoa > Chordata > Amphibia > Caudata > Salamandridae > Calotriton > Calotriton arnoldi. The sequence continues at coordinate 19,076 of CAWUFW010009737.1, read as the reverse complement.
GAATGTTACTTTGCAAGCAGCCCATTGTAATATGAGAACAGATATGCTTGATGTCTAATATGAGGCTGCAAATAATGTGAAATCAGTAACGTAACAAAATGGTGTATTACTACCTGATGCTGATGAGCTGGCATGCAACAAGAACAGAAACAAATACTTTTGTCAGTAAGTGTATGCATAATTAGCTTTTAAGTGAGTACTGTACATTCAAAATGTAATGACTAAGGAAGTCTATAGGCAATTTGTGGTCTCAAGAAACTGTTTCGGAGAGAATTACATCAACAACACAGAAGCGCTTAAGGAGGAATCCATGGAAACCGTAACGCCAGCCTTTGAACAGAGGGACAGGGAAGTAAAAATAGACGCGCAGTTGCAAAGGTTAGAAGAATGAGCTCATATTTGAGTGATAAAGATTATTGAAGAATTTGTGTTTAACCTTGCTTTGCGCATTAGAAATTTAACTTTTAATAAAAGTGAACTTTTTTCCTTTTTAGCTTAACCAGTTCACATCTACAAAGCACTGCTTTAATAAAGAAGAGTACAAAACGGCATATTTTCACTAGCCTAGACGGAAATGTTAAAGGCTAGACTGGTCAAAATGTAATTACAGCAAAATAAGAATTAGTAGATATGCATTCAGAGAGACAGATAATAAAACCGCACGGACAGAATCTCTATAGTGATAGGGTCATGACATGTCCCAGTGAAGGTATTGATGGGGCGTAAGGAGTTTCCTAATGGGGAGAACTCTGAAAAAGATATTCCGCGTGGCATTTGCATCCTTTCTGAAAACGGGATAATTACCCATCTCTGTTTCTGTCCCAAGGGATGATCGACTGTTGCACACCTTAAAGCCACATCCAAACAATGTTATCACTGGGAATACATTGCCACGCCTCACCGTTCACTGTGCGGAATGTGTAGGTACCACCTGATGCTTTCTGTGCGGGGTCAAACAGGTTAATTAAATGAATCATTCTGAAGGAAGTGCCACACATGGGACTTTGATGAACACATTGTCAAGTTCATAAATTTACAGCATGAACTCAATGCTGTCAGAAAGCACCCTGGTATGTATCACCAGCATTCTTCTTTGTACCTGACGCTTTCCTATTACACATTAGATTTGCCATGAGAAAAGAGGATAGCAATTCATGTATACATTTATTACACCTATAAAGGACATCTAAGATTAGACATTATGGGGCCGATTCCGATCTCGGTCGGAGGCGCACCCAATACCATTCGGTCGGGAAAAAAGCCATGCGAAAGCCTGTTTCCCGACCGATCCGTACAGCACACCGAACGAGTAAGTACGATGCGCACAACAGCACAGAATCCGGCCGAGCCGTACTCACCCAAACCAGGTCCTGTTCTCCGACCGAGGCGAATCCGGAAACGCTGAATCGAGTCGCACGGAAGGGAAAATGCAGCTCCGTCCGGCCGAACAAGTACGATGGCGCTTCCCGTACGCGCGCGAACCCGTCGCTACGCACGGCACGTCAAAGCATCCGGGAGAGGTGCACATAAGCTCCGATTCGCGCCACAACACGATCCACGGCTACGAGACGAACATGCCAGCGACGAGGACGAGGAGAAGCGACGAGGACGACGTGAAGTGACGAGGACGACGCGAAGCAACGAGAAGGACGAACGACACGAACCAACCATGAATCCCTTCGTCCCGATCATACCAATATTCTACATTTACTACCGGAACAGGCACGGACGCGTACGGCGCAGAAGGTAAGTCAGACACCAACCACAAAACACATACAACACGTACACGACACATCACACACACACAGAGGGATGCAGAATATACTTACACCAGCAACAGCAGCACCATAGGGGCGGGATGCCCATCACCAATGCCACATATGCACACAGGGGCCTGAATGCGCACCACCACCCCTACCCAGGGGGCAGGATGCCTACCACTACTACCACCCTTAGCCAGGGGTGCTGGATGCCTACCACTACTACTACCCTGAGCCAGGGGGCTGGATGCCTACCACAACTACCACCCTTAGCCAGGGGGTGCTGGATGCCTACCACTACTACCACCCTTAGCCAGGGGGGGCTGGATGCCTACCACTACTACCACCCCTGGGGCTGGATGCCTACCACTACTACCACCCTCACCCAGGGGGGGCTGGATGCCTACCACCACCCTTAGCCAGGGGGGGCTGGATGCCTACCACTACTACCACCCTTAGCCAGGGGGGCTGGATGCCTACCACTACTACCACCCTGAGCCAGGGGGGCTGGATGCCTACCACTACTACCACCCTGAGCCAGGGGGGCTGGATGCCTACCACTACTACCACCCTGAGCCAGGGGGACTGGATGCCTACCACTACTACCACCCTTAGTCAGGGGGGGCTGGATGCCTACCACTACTACCACCCTGAGCCAGGGGGCTGGATGGCTACCACCACCCTTAGCCAGGGGGATGGATGCCTACCACTACTACCACCCTTAGCCAGGGGGCTGGATGCCTACCACTACTACCACCCTGAGCCAGGGGGCTGGATGCCTACCACTACTACCACCCTTAGCCGGGGGGCTGGATGCCTACCACTACTACCACCCTTAGCCAGGGGGCTGGATGCCTACCACAACTACCACCCTTAGCCAGGGGGGCTGGATGCCTACCACTACTACCACCCTTAGCCAGGGGGCTGGATGCCTACCACAACTACCACCCTTAGCCAGGGGGCTGGATGCCTACCACTACTACCACCCTTAGCCAGGGGGGCTGGATGCCCACCACCACCCTTAGCCAGGGGGCTGGATGCCTACCACTACTACCACCCTTAGCCAGGGGGCTGGATGCCTACCACAACTACCACCCTTAGCCAGGGGGGCTGGATGCCTACCACTACTACCACCCTTAGCCAGGGGGCTGGATGCCTACCACTACTACCACCCTCACCCAGGGGGGGGTGGATGCCCACCACTACTACCACCCTGAGCCAGGGGGGGCTGGATGCCTACCACTACTACCACACTTAGCCAGGGGTGGCTGGATGCCTACCACTACTACCACCCTTAGCCAGGGGGGGCTGGATGCCTACCACTACTACCACCCTTAGCCAGGGGGCTGGATGCCCACCACCACCCTTAGCCAGGGGGCTGGATGCCTACCACTACTACCACCCTTAGCCAGGGGGGCTGGATGCCTACCACAACTACCACCCTTAGCCAGGGGGGCTGGATGCCTACCACAACTACCACCCTTAGCCAGGGGGCTGGATGCCTCACCACCACCCTTAGCCAGGGGGGCTGGATGGCTACCACTACTACCACCCTTAGCCAGGGGGCTGGATGCCTACCACTACTACCACCCTGAGCCAGGGGGGGCTGGGTGCCTACCACTACTACCACCCTTAGCCAGGGGGGGCTGGATGCCTACCACTACTACCACCCTGAGCCAGGGGGGCTGGATGCCTACCACTACTACCACCCTGAGCCAGGGGGCTGGATGCCTACCACTACCACCACCCTTAGCCAGGGGGGCTGGATGCCTACCACTACTACCACCCTTAGCCAGGGGGGGGCTGGATGCCTACCACCACCCTTAGCCAGGGGGGGCTGGATGCCTACCACTACTACCACCCCCACTCATAGGATGGACAATGCATGAGACAACCAGCACACCACAACCTAGGGAATGCAAGAAAAAGACATCCCCCAACACCATGACAAGCGTGTGTAGACTGTGTCAAATGCCTACAACACCGAACATGACTTTGAACATACAATGTGACCCCTAGCACATGTGCCACACATATATGTGTGTGGCACCCACAATGCAAGCAGGCCATGACCATTGTGACAATGGGGTCCAAACCCCCATCATCACAGTGACCAAAATGTAAGTGTGGGGTCCATAGCTGAAGCACATTTTGAACATGGTGGCAATGGGGTCCAAACCCCATCATCACAGTGACCAAAATGTAAGTGTGGGGTCCATAGCTGAAGCACATTTTGAACATTGTGGCAATGGGGTCTAAACCCCCATCATCACAGTGACCAAAATGTAAGTGTGGGGTCCATAGCTGAAGCACATATTGAACATTGTGGCAATGGGGTCTAAACCCCCATCATCACAGTGACCAAAAGGTAAGTGTTGACAAAGAAAGAGGTGCAACTGCCAAACTGCATGGATGATTCCTGGTCACAGAACAAAAAACACATCAGTGGCAAAGTAGTGTATGTGTCCCATTGCAACATACATTGGGTGAGCCAAATACTGCAGTGCAAATAAGACATACCTTTGGCCATGTGCAGACAAACAACACCCATGGGGGCTGACACCGTCAACATTCATCAATGACACAATGACAGAAGTGACCATCAGAATGCAGACCCACATATTTGCACCAATGGGCACACAAATGCAGATACCCTGTGGAGACTGCAGATGTGAGGTGAACAGATACCATACCATGGCAGCAATGGGACACACAAACCATGATCATTGTGCTGACCGATGACCTAGGAGTCCCAGGGACAGCAGGGGAAACCCACCAAACTACATACAGCCAATGGCACACCCAAGATATGCCAATGCAGTGGTGCAGATGCACAAACACAAACAGGCAGACCCACACTGCACATCATACACAACAGGTGAGGGGGGGGTGCCAGTGTCCCCAGGCAACCACACAACACATGAGGAGACCTGAATACCAATCATACAGATAGGCATACAGTGCCACACAAAGGTAACTCATGGATCCAAATCCCCTATGTGGGCAAGCAGGCATTGTCAGATGAGAGGGAGCACAAATCACACATGTCACACAGGCACGTAGGAACAGCAACTGACACAGCAAGACACAGACACACCACAGCACCACCCCCAGGGCCCCCACAATGTGGTGACCCTGGGCTTCATTACAATCCCACTGTGATGACAAAGCTAAATGTGTTTCACACTGTGAACCACAGTCATGTGTCCTGAGCAACAAACTACCATCACACCTACACAAGCACAAATCAATCAGCATGGCCAAGGCCAACATGGAGGCAGGGGCCTAGCCGGGCAACAACTCTCATCTGCACACACTCAACACCACACCCCTCGACCTCCAACAATGTGCAGCAGTGAAGTACACATGCACTGGTGACATTGCACATGCACCCATGACTATTCCAGGGTGGTGGGTGGGAACCAAGGTGCAGAAACACATCACACATGGCCACTCAACAAGACTCCTGAATGTCTGACACACTGCACACTTCGGTGTACATGGACATGACGGCAATACCACACCAACCAATGGGATCCCAGCCACAGTCACACACCAATGAAGAAGCCAAGGTCACCCACAAAGAACACACATAGACAACAACCAACATTGCAGCCCGGACCCTGAGGAGTGCCAGCAGTCACACACACAACGTGTCACAATCACTGAAAGATAACACAAACTGGAAATCACATGACAGGGGCAAACAACAAGTGCCAAGGGGAAACCTGACTGTGACCCATCTGCGTCTGCACACAAACTCAGCCCTGACAGCAAACACACCCATGGGTGACACCCTGATGACCAGTAATGTGCCATGCACCCACATCACAGAGAACCCAGGGAGAAGACTTTGGGGGAACATAGGTCAACTCAGCTAGCATCACAAACAGGTACAACACTAGGGATCACAGCATGCACAGCTAAACGGAAGTGAACACACAGACATGCACATACAACACACACCTTGGGCGCAGGCAATGTCACAGGAGTACACACTGCCATGAGGGGACTCCACTCCTGTGTGAGGAAAGCTGTGCCATATGTTGCCTCAGTAGGGCCCCATCATGTCAGCTGAGCACTTGGTCACACAATCAACAATTAGCACCAAATGAGGGCTCCCGTCACATCAGCCTGGTCATGGAAGTGCCAACGGAATCATCAGCACAGATCCAACACACTTGTATAGCAATGTTGCACTGACAACACAGATGAGTCCTTCCCCATTGATGCCCAAACCTGCATGTCCAGTGGAGATGGCCACACGGTCAGGGAAGTAGACGAATTGAACAATGGCAGGCACAACAGATGTGCAGGGGTGGAAGCCACAGATGTGAAATAGCTAATCTAAGTAGGAAATCCCATTGCCAAATACTGAACACATGACACCCTCAGATGCTGCTATGGATGACATGGATACACCACAGGATAGGACACATTCCCCTGGACCACATGGGTTCCTGCACAGTAACACTTCATTATCATGAGACCAAATATCACCATCACTGCAGCAAGGGCATGGTTAGCATCATCAACAACATGTACATCAGAAGCATAAGCACTAGAGAACAGAAAGTTGCTTTATTCAGCATATGTGTGGAATGAAAACAAAGTCCAGAAAAACACAAAGGCCAATGGCCAGTCCATTGTAAAAGTCCAAACAGGGTGACAGTGGCAGATGTCACCCTACGCATGCCTGCACAAAACCAGGGACAATCCACTAGGAGGGGCAACTGGGGGCAGGCCAGGCACCGCAGGGACAGGATCAGGGCTCACCAGGAGGAAGCAGGGAAGGGGTGGTGGGTGCTGGAGAGCCACTGACAACTGCAGTGGAGGTGTCTGACATGGTGTGTGCCGGCACAACTGGGGGGCATGACTCAGATGTTGTGGGTGCCGGCACGACTGCAGTGGACCCTGCAGATGGAGTGGACAGGTTCGCCACTGCAGTGCCCAAGTCAGACAGGGTGGTAGTGGACTCCACTGCAGTGCCTACCACCAGGGGAGGAGAATGGGGAACAGGCAAGGTGGGCTGGACAGAGAGGGAGGACACCCTCACCACATCAGTGGCACAGACAAGCGCAGCGAGGGGTGTGGTGCCGGGAGAGCAAGTGCCAGGGGGAGAAGGCCGGATCCTCTTGGGGATGGTATATCTGTGGGTGGGGGAACCTGGGGCAGGGTGTGGTGGGGGCACCTGTGGAGTGGGGGCCTGAGGGATGGAGGAAGGAGACCTGGTGCCTGAGCTGCAGGGCGGCGGCGGGGTCTTGCTCTTACGACTCCGGGGGACTTGCGGGTGGGGGCCTCAGTCTGTCTGCACCTGGGGGAGGGTGTCCGGGGGCGAGGGGCACTCTGATCCATGTGGGGGCTTCCTCTTCCCCTGGATGCTGGAGCAGCTGGATCGGAGGGGAAGAGGCCGAGGTCACTGAGGAAGAGGCGCTGGGTCTTTGGGGTTGCAGGTGAGGCAAGGGAGGGTGTTTTGGAGGGAGAGGCAACTGAGGACTGCGCAGTGCTCGTGGATGCGTGTGTGTGTACCAGGGCCCCATCCCCTGTGAGTCTGGTTTCAGTCCCCTGACTGTGCGTGCGTGTGCGTTTTGTTTGTGGCGTGTGTGTCTGTGTGCTGGATGTGTGTGTGCTGGTGTGTGCCTGTGCCGGTGTGTGTGTGCTTGGGACGGGTAAGGTGCTGGGGAGTGTGGATGGAGCAGAGGCAGGAGGGGTGAGGGACTGTCTGAGGAGGGACACTGCTGCCGTCAGGGAGGAGTCCATGGACCTATTGCCCTCTGTAGGTCAGACATGCCCGATGAGATGCCCTTCATGAACGACACCAGCTGAGTCAACAGAGCGGTGTGCGCATGGAGGACACTCAGCATGGCTGTCTGCCCCACATTGAGCTGGCGAAGGAGGTACACAGACTCCTCACTCAGGGCAGCAGGGGACACAGGGGCAGGGGGTGCGGTGCCTGGCCCAAAGGAGACACGCTCCCGAACATGTGAGCCTCCACGGACCTGGGGAATGGGAGCCGATGGGAGGGCGGTGGTGGTGCTGACACTAGCTGCGGTGGTGGGGACAGCAACACTAGCTGGGGTGTGGTGGCTGCTGACACCCGCCTCCATAAGGGAGTCATCCTCCGAGTTGCTCTGGTCCTCAGCTGAGGTGGATGGTGCTGAGGACTCCTCGGTGTGGCTCCCCTCGCCCTCCGTGCCACTGGGTCCCTCCGACCACTCCTCGGCTGCTGACCCAGTCTGGCTGTCTGGCTCCTCCTGGTCCGTGGATCTGTCCCCTTCCGTGGCCGTGGATGTATCTGCAAACAATGGGGAAACAGACAGACATCAGTCACCTGCACCAAACGCACACACCACTGTGAGCACAGCACATTACAGAGCAAGCCCTGGCATCATTAGTTGTATATTGTTAAAAGTGCCCTAACTGAACAGGAGCAGCCAATTGTCAGTCTGATGCCAACCATGGCACTCACATCCCACATGGCCTTGCACCCATCTGTCTGGTGTCTGTTGGATTGCAACACCCCAGTGTGGACACATGCACCAACTACACAGTAGTTGGACAGTGCAGAGGACACGGTGTGGCATGTGGACATGCACACATCACAGCTCTTGCCACTGAGTCAGTACAGGTTTCCGGATGAAAGGGATGCCCAGAGTCAAATAGGAAATGCATGTGATGCATACCAGCGACAGACACCATGATGCACCCATGTCCTGATAGCCATCGCCACAATGGTGTGCATGTAGCACATGTCACTCCCCTGCAGGATCACCAATAAGTAGACACATGCCATGGCGGAGGCATGACTGCTAAGTCATACATCACTGTCTCAGTGATGTATGACTTGGCAGCCAGACAACAACACTCTGCACTGTGTCACAATAGTAGGTCATGGGAAATGCAAGTCCTGGAGCTGCACAAGTGCACATGTACATCCCCCACAACACATCATCTTAACCCTCATCTGTCCAGGTCATACCTATTGGACATATGGGAGACCTGTGACACTACCCTCTGAACCTGAGCCCCTCACAATCTGCTGTGAATGGGGAACAGCTGCCTGAACTTCACATTCGCATACCCCAGTCTGCACGGGCAGCTGATCAAACACCTATGTGACACACAAGTATCGTCTCCTATGGTCACATCTCCAGGGGCATGCTGAGCCCCTACCAAGAAACACCCCAGCAGTCCTGGCAACTAATCCACAGCACACTGATACAGAGGCAGACACCTGAGGGGTCAAATCACTGCGCACAATGTGTCAGCTGATACACGGGAGTGGGAGTACAGAGTGCATTGCATGGCCTGGAGTAGGCATGACTGTCCTGCCCCACATGAATGAGGGATGAGCCCTGGACAGTGGATAGCTGGCTATGTATGTGTGACACACGTAATCTGCACACTCCTGGGGCCCAAACATTGTTCCCACCCGCTGCATGGGCGTGTGCCACATACCCCAGGCACATGTGGTGGCTCAGCTCAGCAAGTGGACCGCATATCAAAGCAACACGCAGATTACATGTCCGAACACAGGCGTTGTGTGAACAATGGACCCACCCATGATGCCCACAACAGAGTTAGGGAAACAGATGGTGTCCCCCACCTTTAGTGAAGCAAACTGCAAGGACACAGTCCCAAGTGACACAATTCCCTGAATGTAAGGGCCACACCTGGGTATCAGATGAGCAGTGGGCAGTGCACAATAGAGGGACATGGCTCCTGGACAACATGACTGCTGCACTGTGGCAGTTGAACCAGGCCAGAGGAGGGCACAAAGCATGTAATACAGAGTTCACAGTGCAGTCTTTGACTCACCCCCTCCTTGCTGCTGTCTGGCCTTCAGCTGCCCATCCAGGTCTGGAAACACCACCGCCAGGATCTGGAGCATGTGGGGGTCAGGGTCCGTGTTCCGCCCCTCCTGCGAGGAGGCGACAGCTTCAGCTGGACCCGTGCAATCCTCCGGGTCCAGCCCCGAAGGTCCTGCCACCTCTTCTGGCAGTTGCGGATCCGGCGCTTGTAGACCCTCACGGACCGGACAGCCCGGACGATGTCCTTCCAGATCTCCTGCTTCCGATGGGCATTAACCTGTCAGGATGACAAAGTGAAAAGGCCATTACTACACATGCAACATATCCGTGCATGACACAGTTGTATATACATGTCTCAATCACAGGGGCACATGATGTACACAGGCAGTGCAAAGCTGCCCATGGACAGTTTGCCAGACGTCACTACATGGTATCATTGCATGGGAAGTAAAACCTTGTTCAAATGCACTGTCACTGCACCATACCTGTCCAGTGCATGTCACTACACACTATGGGGGTGACAACTACTCAGTGAGCCTGCTAGCCAGTGGCGTGCAGACTTTCAGCCTTGCTAGTCAGACAATATGCACATTCAGAAAGGCAGTGCACAGAACACTCACCTGCTCCCCTGGTGTCCCATACAGCTTGCTGTACTGTGGAAGTAGGCTGTCCAGCAGGGCCTGGTTCTCCTCAAGGCTGAAGGCTGGGGCTCTCTCCACAGTACGTGCCATTGCAGGGTCCAGAGGGGCAGAGACAGCAGCAGTGCAGTGGCAGATGTCGTCCTGGAGCATGTAGTGCAGGCAAGTGAGCTCTCAGGGGAACAGCCAGCAATATATATGTGCTGGAGAGGCAGATACTGTCCCTTGTGTCCAAAGTGATAGGTCCAAGTCGTTTGCATCTTCTGAATCTGGCCAATCCATGGAATAGCAGCACCAAAACACGCCCACAGCATCCTTCAAATCTTCAACTTCATGACATACATGATTTTGCAACATTGTTGTGGGTGACCAACTGAATTTCCAGCAACCGACTCGCTCGAAATTCGAAAACGCGTCCGTTGCCAGGCAAGGCCATTGTCAATGGGTGCGCACCGATCGGTCCATTGCGGTACAACGCGCACAGGGGTACAACGCGTACCCGCACACATTGAATGCAATGGGCCGGCCGGGGCACCGATCGGTCCATTGCAGTTCAACGCGTACAGGGGTACAACGCGCACCCGCACACATTGAATGCAATGGGCCAGCCGGGGCACCGATCGGTCCATTGCAGTTCAACGCGTACAGGGGTACAACGCGTACCCGCACACATTGAATGCAATGGGCCGGCCGGGGCACCGATCGGTCCATTGCAGTTCAACGCGTACAGGGGTACAACGCGTACCCGCACACATTGAATGCAATGGGCCGGCCGGGGCACCGATCGGTCCATTGCAGTTCAACGCGCACAGGGGTACAACGCGTACCCGCACACATTGAATGCAATGGGCCGGCTGGGGGCACCGATCGGTCCATTGCAGTACAACGCGTACAGGGGTACAACGCTGCACCCGCACACATTGAATGCAATGGGCCGGCCGGGGCACCGATCGGTCCATTGCAGTTCAACGCTGCATAGGGGTACAACGCTGCACCCGCACACATTGAATGCAATGGGCCGGCCGGGGGCACCGATCGGTCCATTGCTGTTCAACGCGTACAGGGGTACAACGCGTAACCGCACACATTGAATGCAATGGGCCGGCCGGGGCACCGATCGGTCCATTGCAGTACAACGCGTACAGGGGTACAACGCTGCACTCGACACATTGAATGCAATGGGCCGGCCGGGGCACCGATCGGTCCATTGCTGTTCAACGCGTACAGGGGTACAACGCGCACCCGCACACATTGAATGCAATGGGCCGGCCGGGGCACCGATCGGTCCATTGCTGTTCAACGCATCACTGTACATGTGACTGGCATATGTCAGCATGCCTGTCTCAGATGGACATATGCCAGCCACAGATAGCTCCCAGGGAGTGAGGGGCACACCTACATCACGACAGCCTGTCCAAACTTTATCATAAGGCATGTAAGGCTGCATTTCCTATTGTGTGTATGTTGGTGTACATGTTGTCCTGTGGGTGTCACCTGTGGGCAGCCACCCCCAGGCTGTGCACGTGTTCATGGGGACAGGATCCTGGGTGTTACGTGTACATGACCACTGTGATGTGGAATTGTTCATATCTGTGCATGTGCCATGGTCACATTTCACGGTGGTGGATGTGTATGTCATGTCACATATCCCGTGAGTCCCATGTGGGATGGTATGTTTGAGCCAGGGTGTCCCAGTGGCACAATAGTGATGGTCCTCCACAGTCTTTGTGCATGTAGTATTTACAATGTCTCTGATTTCATGTGCACAATGGGAGACAGTCTCCACATCCACGTTGTGTGTGCATGGACTTTGATGTTGTGCGTGTGTGTGTCACAGACGTCCATGTCTGTCCTGCCGTGGCAAGTGGGACCACTACCTGTGGGGGTCATGGTTGTTTTGCTGTGGTGTGTACATGATACTCCATGTAATGCCAGTGTCCATGTGGCAATACAGGGTCCCTGGGAATGTACCTGTCATTGAGCTGTGGTGCCTGGGGCACATCTGTCCTCACATGTCACTGTGGGGGGTGATTGTGACACGGCAGCAGGAGATGGGAACTGTGACACGGCCTCATGATATCCAATGGGCCAACCTGGGACTAATTGATGCCACTTGGTGGACCGTGTTGACAGATGTTGGCCATGTATGTACCAAACATGTCCTTACAGAACTGCACACTTCATGTAGTTGTGCCTCATAATGATGTATGTTAGGATATTGAGTGTGTTCAATGCCGCATATGTGGGCTGACTGACAATCTTGCTTACTTCTCCTCTGCACTGCAGGGCTCCTGCTGTCCATCGACCATTCCCAGACCTGGCAACGATGGTGGAACGGGACAGCATCCGACGGTACCGCTTCACCAGGCAGCTGATTGAGGATTTGGCAGTGCAGTTGGCCCCACATTTGCAGCCTGGCCGGCCGTATCCTACAGCGCTGACCCCCAAGGTGAAGGTGATGGCAGCCCTACACTTCTTTGCCACCGGCACCTTCCAACATACTGTGGCGACTGCTGGTGGGATGTCACAGACCATGTTGAGCCGTGTGCTCCGCGATGTTTTGGCGGCAATGTTGCTATTCCTGAACCGGTACATCTATTTCCCTAGACTGCGACGACTCACTGACGTGAAGAGTGACTTTTATGCCCTGGGGAGGATGCCGCATGTCATTGGCTCCATTGATGGGACACATGTGGCTTTGGTACCACCACAGGCCCAGGAGCAGGCCTACAGGAACCGCAAGCACTACCACTCGGTCAATGCACTGGTGGTGTGTCTTGCAGACATGACCATCACACACGTGTGTGCCCGTTTCCCTGGTTCAGCACACGATGCCTTTGTGATGAGGAGTAGTCGCATCCCCAGGATGATGGCACAGATGCAGAACCAGCATGCCTGGCTTGTCGGTGTGTACTGACTTTGTGCCATTGTGTGTGATCTGATCTGTAGTATTCCGCCCACTTTTCCAAGTCAGCTAATGTGCACTTGTCTGTCCGTAGGTGACTCGGGATACCCCAACATGCCGTGGTTGCTGACACCCCTCAGGAACCCTGTGACACCAGCACAGATGCGCTACAATGAGGCACATGGTCGGACCAGGAGAGTTATTGAGCGGACATTTGGTCTCCTGAAGAGCCGCTTCCGCTGCCTGGACAAGACCGGAGGGTCCCTCCCATATGCCCCTGCGAAAGTGTGCAAGATTATCATCGTCTGCTGCATGCTCCACAACCTGGCAGTGCGGAAGGAGTTGCATCTCATCCAGGATGACAATGACCAACATCCGCCACCTGTGGAGGATCCTGGCCTGGACCACGATGCCAGTGATGATGATGATGATGATGATGAGGGTGATGTCCGCACACAGCTCATCACCAACTTCTTTAGCTGAATGTGAGTATCCTGAGGTGTCATGTCAATGATGTGAGTTGGCATGATATGTGTAGGTGGTGCTCTGGTGCTGTTGGAGTGCGTCCATGGGCTACTTGACTGGATGTGTGTTGCGATGTGTGCTTACAGGTGGGCTGTACTCCCCAACAGTGTTGACATGCTAACTTGGTTCTGGGTGGGTATCTTGTAACATGTATTGTGCATGAGTTTTGCTGTTCTGTCCTGTACTCCATTGCTTTTGACTGTGTGTCATTTCTGTCCTTCACAGGGTACTTTCAGATTCGTTTGGTCAACTGTGTCCACCGACGACGTGATTGCACTTCCAGGCTGGTAGCTGTTGTGTCCCTACAGGTGATGTGCGCCACACCCATGGACTTCCTTCCGTCTACAGTTGTTGACTGTGTGCCCGCTGCCAGGTGGGATTACCTTGCATCTGTAGTGGTTACGACATGTTGCAACTGTGTAATAAACCTGTGCTTCACTTTGTGATGTGCGTTGTCTGTGGTCACACATTTGACTGCCATTTCATTACTGCACCTGTGGGCTACTTGACTACAACTGGGAATTGGTGTGGTGTCTGTGCATTGCACCGTCTTCCCTGGCAACATCAGTGTAGGCAATGAGTCAGATGGCCTAGGTGTGTATGTGTTGTGTAGCCCTGGTGGTGTGTCTCCTCATATGTGTCACGTTGCCTTTACTCACATGCCTGTGTTGTACTTGCTGTTGCAGTTCGCATACACAGTGTAATTTTGCAGTTCATCATCCCCATAACAGCACCCACGTTGGAATCACAACAGAGGCAAGTATGGTGTATTAGTGTGTTTATTGTGATACATTTGTGTGAATAGTGCATAGGATGGGTAGTGCTGTACATAAATCTTGCAATCAGAAGTTCCTAGGTGAATTGAAAGTCCTGGTAGACAGAATCCCCAGTATCGGGGCCACAGTTGTCTGAGACATTGGTCCAACTTGTACTCCCCATGCAATGTGTGGAAGTAGTGTTGCCGTCAACAGGGTGAACAGTCTGTGCACAAAGGTGAACATCCAGAACAGGTTCAGGCTTCCTGGGAGTTGCGCTTGGTCATCGGCCTCTCACTTGCCCCTCTTCGGACAACCCCTCTTCTTGGGGGGCCCCTCAAGTACAGGCTGCTGCGGTGCAGGGGACTCTCCGCCAGAGTCATCCTCCCTCCCTGTGGCAGTTGCAGTTTGGGCAGCACCAGATGTTGTTGGCACACAGGGAGGTGTGGACTCGTTGCTGTTCATCTGGCGGAGGCATTGTAAAATGTCCCTGTGCACCGCCGTCATCTCATGCAGTGCATCCCACTTGGACCCCACGCGGGACATGTGTGAGTCCACGCGGGACATGTGTGACTCCACGTGGGACATGTGAGAGTCCAAGCGGGCATGATGGGCAGCCTGCTGCTGTTTCATGTCTCTGAGGAGCCCCACTACCTGGCTGAGGTCTCCGGTGCTGGACTGGTACGCATCAGCTATGCGTACCAGTTGTGGGTCATCATGCACACCAGCAACCTCTGCAAGCAGCGACCTCTGTCTCCCACTCCTCCCACCACCCCTGCTGACATGTGCAGTGTGTGCAGTGGCACGCACAGATGACCCTGGTCCACCTTGGAGGTTGGTGGTGGTGGTGGTGTCCATGGCCCCAGGTTGGTCCAGGGTCCCTGTGCTGGTGTTGCTCCTTGTTCTGTCCATGTCGGCAGGGATGGTATTTGTGTTGACAGTCGTTGGAGGGGTGGGTGCAGGGGGTGCAGCTGGTGGTCCTGCTGGTGCTGCAGCTGGTGGTCCTGCTGGTGCTGCATGTAGACTTGCACTGGATGTGCCAGGTTGGTCTTCTTCGTCCGAGGAGGGCAGAGGCTGTACGACACCAGTGAGCTCCGCATCCTCTTGAGCCTGGGACTGGGACTCCTCAGCGTCTGCTGCTGTGTCCCCATCATCACCTGTTTTTGGGAGACACACACAATGTATGTTATGTTTCTGCAGGCATCAATGGTTGACACACATGACAGTTGTGACTGTGCCTCTGGGTGCGGGCCTGTACATTGCATTGTCCTAAGTCGTCACAGTCAGGGGTTGATATTGGTGTGGCACATTGTCCTGCATTATTTGGGCATTTCTATGTATTTGTTGGGGTGTGAACATGGTCTGCATTGGTTGTGTTTGGTTGACAGCCGGCTCCTCCTTCCCACCCACCCAGCCAGTCAGTTATCCCACCATGGACTGTGCTTGCATTGCAGGGAGTGGAAGTTGTCTCTCAGGATGTCAGTCAGTGGTGTCCTGCTGTTTGTTGGTGCACAGTTGCCAGCAGGGCCTTGTGCTCCCCACAGCAGTAGCCAGTGTCAGCCATCTTGTGAGTCCTTCTCCACTCCCTGTGATGTGAGCATGGTTCAGGGTGGTGTTGATGGGACAGTTGTGGGGGTGACCAATATCAGTGACTGCCACTCCCATCATGCTATTGCCTCCACCCCCCTTCCCAGCATGCCCATGCTTCCTTCCTTTTGACTCTGCTTCCCTGTGGGGTGGGCTGGCTGTGCTAACAGGATGGCTGGGAGTGTTGTCCTGGTAGTTGTTTGGCTAAAAGTCCCAAGAGTGTCCCTGTGCTTCACACAACATAACCCAGGGTGGTGGTTCTTTGTGGGATCTTGAGTTAGGATGGGAGGCATTGCATTCTACCAGGTGGGTTCTGTGGAGTTTGTGATGAGGGGGGGTGTGAGGGGAGGTGCTTGTGACTATGGTCAGTGCTGCAAGTCCTCCTTCCCACCCAGCCAGCCAGATATCCCACCATGGAACGTGCTTGCATTGCAGGGAGTGGAAGTTGTCTCTCAGGATGTCAGTCAGTGGTGTCCTGCTGTTTGTTGGTGCACAGTTGCCAGCAGGGCCTTGTGCTCCCCACAGCAGTAGCCAGTGTCAGCCATCTTGTGAGTCCTTCTCCACTCCCTGTGATGTGAGCATGGTTCAGGGTGGTGTTGATGGGACAGTTGTGGGGGTGACCAATATCAGTGACTGCCACTCCCATCATGCTATTGCCTCCACCCCACTTGCCAGCATTCCCATACTTACTTGCTTTTGTGGGGAGTTGAGTGTGTGTGGGTGTGAGGGCAATGGCAAGATGGCTGACAGTGGTGTCCTGCTGTTGGTTGGTGTGCAGTTCCCAGCAGGGCCTTGTGCTCCCCACAGCAGTAGCCAGTGTCAGCCATCTTGTGAGTCCTTCTCCACTCCCTGTGATGTGAGCATGGTTCAGGGTGGTGTTGATGGGACAGTTGTGGGGGTGACCAATATCAGTGACTGCCACTCCCATCATGCTATTGCCTCCACCCCACTTGCCAGCATTCCCAAACTTACTTGCTTTTGTGGGGAGTTCAGTATGTGTGGGTGTGTGAGCAATGGCAAGATGGCTGACAGTGGTGTCCTGCTGTTGGTTGGTGTGCAGTTCCCAGCATGCCCTTGTGCTCCCCACGACACAGCAACAGTGTCAGACATCTTTGATGGGCCTTTCCACTCTCTGTGGGATGTGCATGCATGAGTGTGAGCTTGCTGGGCCATGTGGTGGGGGATGTAGAGCTGTGACTACGACTCCCATCATGCTATTGCCTCCACCCCCCTTCCCAGCATGCTGACAGGATGGCTGGGAGTGTTGTCCTGGTAGTTGTTTGGCTAAAAGTCCCAAGAGTGTCCCTGTGCTTCACACAACATAACCCAGGGTGGTGGTTCTTTGTGGGATCTTGAGTTAGGATGGGAGGCATTGCATTCTACCAGGTGGGTTCTGTGGAGTTTGTGATGAGGGGGTGTGAGGGGAGGTGCTTGTGACTATGGTCAGTGCTGCAAGTCCTCCTTCCCACCCAGCCAGCCAGATATCCCACCATGGAACGTGCTTGCATTGCAGGGAGTGGAAGTTGTCTCTCAGGATGTCAGTCAGTGGTGTCCTGCTGTTTGTTGGTGCACAGTTGCCAGCAGGGCCTTGTGCTCCCCACAGCAGTAGCCAGTGTCAGCCATCTTGTGAGTCCTTCTCCACTCCCTGTGATGTGAGCATGGTTCAGGGTGGTGTTGATGGGACAGTTGTGGGGGTGACCAATATCAGTGACTGCCACTCCCATCATGCTATTGCCTCCACCCCACTTGCCAGCATTCCCAAACTTACTTGCTTTTGTGGGGAGTTCAGTATGTGTGGGTGTGTGAGCAATGGCAAGATGGCTGACAGTGGTGTCCTGCTGTTGGTTGGTGTGCAGTTCCCAGCATGCCCTTGTGCTCCCCACGACACAGCAACAGTGTCAGACATCTTTGATGGGCCTTTCCACTCTCTGTGGGATGTGCATGCGTGAGTGTGAGCTTGCTGGGCCATGTGGTGGGGGATGTAGAGCTGTGACTACGACTCCCATCATGCTATTGCCTCCACCCCCTTCCCAGCATGCCCATGCTTCCTTCCTTTTGACTCTGCTTCCCTGTGGGGTGGGCTGGCTGTGCTGACAGGATGGCTGGGAGTGTTGTCCTGGTAGTTGTTTGGCTAAAAGTCCCAAGAGTGTCCCTGTGCTTCACACAACATAACCCAGGGTGGTGGTTCTTTGTGGGATCTTGAGTTAGGATGGGAGGCATTGCATTCTACCAGGTGGGTTCTGTGGAGTTTGTGTTGAGGGGGTGTGAGGGGAGGTGCTTGTGACTATGGTCAGTGCTGCAAGTCCTCCTTCCCACCCAGCCAGCCAGATATCCCACCATGGAACGTGCTTAGCATTGCAGGGAGTGGAAGTTGTCTCTCAGGATGTCAGTCAGTGGTGTCCTGCTGTTTGTTGGTGCACAGTTGCCAGCAGGGCCTTGTGCTCCCCACAGCAGTTGCCAGTGTCAGCCATCTTGTGAGTCCTTCTCCACTCCCTGTGATGTGCGAATGGTTCATGGTGGTGTTGATGGGACAGTTGTGGGGGGCAATATGTGTGACTGCGACTCCCATGATGCTATTGGCTACACTGACTTGGCCAGCATACACAGAATTCCTTCCTTTGAGTGGTCTTCACTGTGTGTTGGTGTTGTTGTGGTGGCTACATGTCTGGATGTGTTTGTTAGTTCTATTTGTGCCACTGCCTAGCTGTAGTTGTAGTTGTGTTTGTACATGTGATGGCACAGTTGGATGTAACATTTTTGATGGCATGTGTTGTGTTTATCTGACTGACATACACATTTTGGGATGATTCTGTTCTGGTTGCTGTGTAATTGCTATGAGTGCATGGTTTGACTCTCCCCTTGACAGTGATGTGTGTGTGTTTTGTGGCAGAATATTGTGTACATTTGTTGTGTACTCACCAGGCTCTGGGATGTTCTCTAGTCCATATACGCTCACTGGCGGAAGGATGGCCCGCACCTTCTCCTCCCAGGGCCTGAGGTATATTGGCTTGGCAGGAGGGCCACTGCCGGTGTATTGGCTGATGATGTACTCTTTCTTGAGCAGGTCCCGTACCGTACCCTCCTGCACACGTCAT